>JAZKJV010000572.1:367602-708734 GCA_037367405.1 Ottelia alismoides
TTTAAATGTTGGAAATAAATGTGAATTCTGAGATAGACATATCATAAAGCGTTATGATGGATATATTTCATAAAGTAATCTACATCCAGAGGACTCTACTAAATTAGAAAATTAATGAATGGTTCATTAACATTTCTAATACTGAAATTTAAACCTTAAAAGATCAATAAGAGGATGAAGATCATTTAACAATGATCTGACATCAAGCCTTAGACATTTGTCTGTTGATTTGATCAATAGACTTGTAAGAAATGAAACTTTAGAATGTC
The DNA here is from genome assembly GCA_037367405.1 of Ottelia alismoides. Taxonomy (NCBI): domain Eukaryota; kingdom Viridiplantae; phylum Streptophyta; class Magnoliopsida; order Alismatales; family Hydrocharitaceae; genus Ottelia; species Ottelia alismoides. The sequence goes on from JAZKJV010000572.1 coordinate 367,872, forward strand.
TAAAATTTCAAAACTTACATACTTATGAATATTGTATTCAAAAGTAAAATATGTCCAATACACCCTTCCTTGGGAAAGGTGTAAGATGTCAAGGTATTCAGGATCTCATACATATTGATGTATGCAGATCATCTATATCATAGTAAACATTATGGATATGTGATATCTATTGATGATTATGTATGATATGAGATTTCTTCTCTTCACCTAAGAAACCTTTGCAATGTTGAAAGATTTCATTATGTTTGGTTTAGAACCAAAGTTTGAAGGAAGATAAAATGAATTTGATCTAATCTAGGTAGCATGTGCCTGTTAGATGAATTCAAAGAATACCTTATGGAGATTGAATATCATTTCTATCTCAATCCTCCTAACACACCTTAACTCAATAGAGTTATAGGGAGATACAATTGGATCATGTGTGACATGATCTTATCAATGATGAATTTTAGCATAATTACCTCTTAGTTTCCAGGTATATATGCAGTAGAGACTACAATATATATCCTTAATATGGTTACATGCATGCAAGCTGGAATCTAGCACTAGAGAGTACTACTTCATTAGGAAAATAAATGATGGTATTGGATACCTACTTTATGACCTTGAGATTCTTAAAAGATCTCATCTCTGAGAATGTGATTCTTAGAGGATTGAGACTCTTGAGAATCAAGATGAAAATGAAGTAAAGGAACTCATTGAATCTTGAGATGATAATGAGGCTCCTGAAATCGGAAACCAAAAGGACAATTAAAGATGAAACACTAATACCTCTTCAAATGGAGTTTGAGGATATATTCCATGTGTCAGTTAAGTATGACAATGATCGAACTTCATGTGATGAAGCTCCTGGAGATCATAACATGGAAAGATGGATTTTAGCAATAAAGTCTAAAGTAGACTTCATATACAAGTTTTGTATATGGACCCTCGAGGATCCACGTATAAGGACTAGACCCATTAAGGTGTAAATGGACCTTCAAGAGAAAGGGAAAACCTGATGAGAAGGTAGAGACCTTCAAAGCACGATTCGTATCCACAAGATACACACCAAAGAGAAGACATCGCTTGCGATGAGACTTGCTCTTCAGTGACCATGCTTAAACCCATCAGAATATTGCTGACTATAGCTACACAAATTAACTTTGACATCTTTAAGATGAAAGTCAATATTGCATTCCTCTATGAATACCTCTCTGAGGATATCCACATGAATTAACCCCAGGGCTTCATGGTTGAGGAAAGCAAGATGTCCAAGCTAAAGAAATCCATCTATGGACTCAAATAAGCTTCTTGTAGCTGGAACATAAGATTTGATGAAATTATAAATGATATGATTACATATAGAATCTTGAAGAACCATATGAAACTTAGTGGGAATGCTTTTGTGTTCATCGTGCTAAATAGCCTAAAGGCAGATGATATCTTAATCATTTAGAATGATATAAGTATGATAATAAGTGTTTTATGATCTGGCTATTCCATACCTTGAGATATGATCTCAAAGGATGCCTCTTGGATCTTAGTTCTGAAGGTGTTCATAAGCAAAGAGAAGAGGCTATTGGAACCGTCACATTTGTAGTACACCTTGGACATTTCCATTCTTGGAAAATTCCAAGGAAGGCTTCCTTCCCTTAAGATATGGCACGGACTTATCTAAAGGGTATTAGCACCTCCGAAGGGTTGAGGAAGAGAATGCTAAAAAAACTGGTTGACCTTATGCATCAGTTACGAGAAGCCGAGTGTATGCTAGATGTGTACAAAAGCCAGATATTTGCCATACAGTGGGAGTAGTAAAGTGTTGCTAATCCTACTATGATGATAAAAACACTTGACTGCAGTAATAACAAAATCTTAAAATATGACAAGACTTTCGAGATAGTGATCTGTAAGTCTTATCTTCAAGAAATTAAGACTATATAGATAGTGATCTATAAGGGTCTTAACTGTAGATACCTTTGGAGATAAAGATCTCCAGGAATAAAGGAATTCTGATAAGGATTATGAAAATACAGGTTATAACAACTATTAAGCTATATTGTCAAGGACACTATAATAGCTTTAACAAGATTGAGTATTGGTTTGCATAAGATGCAACATTCGCATTAGATGCGAGCACTGTTATTGGGGATATGCAAGTGACGTAAAAGGACTTGGCATAATCTCTTGGGAACAGAGTGACTGATCAGCTTACCTAGCTATTTTTCTGAATAGCCTATGATTGTCACATGAGTGCGGGTTTAAATGATTAGCCCATTAATGTCTCTTTGGGCTAGTGGGAGATTGTTGGACATGCGAGCCCACGACGAGCTATTATGCAATAAATGTTATTGTGAATACCATTCCCTGATCTGAAATGAAGAATAAATAATTTGCATGATAGGTCCCTTAGTACAATTAGGGTTATGTACCATGTCCATCTTAATAATCATACAGTTGTTGATTCAACTATTGAATCATAGAGGATGGTGCTTGGATGAATATCTAAAGGGTTAGATTGAGGACTCATCAAGCATCGTCAAATGATTGTTAAGAGATGATCTCCAACCTGGGTAGGAGATGGCAATCCTTTCTCAGTTAGGTTGATATCTGACCGACCTCTTGATGCAGGTCCTCTACATAGAAATAGAGATTCGGAGGTGTCAGATTAGTTAGGTCAAAGAGTTGACTTAACGAGATCGAGATAACCAAAGTCCTATATCATATGCTGTCATGATATAGGCACACATCCTCTGACCAGAGACAGATGTGTTACTATATGTCTGAGTATGTATATTTGGCAGACCAATAGGTAACGACCTAATCAATGTCTATATTACCGGCGCTTTGGTGTGCATGTAAGGGAATAGGAGTAATACGATCTCTCAAGAGGATCATACAGGTTCAGTTACTGAACCGAAAAGCATGAGCACACTCATGAGATATTGGGAAGAATCAAATTCCGTGCACGGTCGTCTCATTTTGGAAGCTTTATTGAATTTGTAGGTTTAATATATACTTTTAGAAAGTATATGATCAAGACCTAGGTATGATATATGCTTTTGGAAAGGATATGATCGATACCGACTCCCAATGATCGAATGGGGAAACTTACTGATAAAACCACGAAGTAGACAGTATAAAGTTGATCTAATACTTCGGGTTTATTCTAAGTCTTCCAGTATGCAGGATGTACAGATGTTGGGAATACTTGATGGTGATGTGATCATAAACGATTGTATAACCATGACGCTTCCATTCCTAGGTAGTAATGAAACGGGTCTGGATTTTAGTAACTCCTCTCAATAGAGAGGTAATCTGATCTTGGTCCAAATGTTGGACATTGATCTGAATATGATTCAGATGCAATGAGAAGATTAGATTTGCGATCTTGATTTAATCAAGCATCTATTGGAGGCTCGCAATCTGGATTTGAGATATGATCTCAATATCCAAGTCACTATACGTGGAACAACACAATCGACATGTCCTTATCTCCTAGTATCCGCGTAGAAAGCACATTATCCTTGAAAGGTTTCAGGATAATTTCATTATTGATATTATATATCCAAGCATTGAGAAAATTGATAATTAAATGTGATTTAATTATCATGAGTAATATGAATTTGATTCATATTATAAGGAGAGTTATCTAAGATAATTAAATATGATTTAATTATCAAAGATATGAATAATGTGAATGTGATTCATAATATTTAGGAACATGAGAATAGAGATCCAAGACGATTAATGTGATTTAATTATCATGAATATGAATAATGTGGATAGCATTATCCATATTAATCATATATTATAAATATGATTTATAATATATAAGAGACAGCTATTTGTAATTTACATTTGTTAATTAAATGTTAATGTAAATTGGATTCACATTGGACATTGTATTGAAAATGTAATTCACATTTTATTTGGATTGTGAATATGATTCACAAATTTCCAATGGTATGATTGCAATGTTCACAAAATAAATTGAATTTATTTTTGTGAAATAATTTGCAACAAAAGATGTTGCAAATATTGGAGAGAATTATGAGATAATGTAATCTCATGTAATATAGAAAGGAGAGCCACCTTCCTCATATATAGGGTGAACGGCTACAATTCCACCATGGAATATGGTGTCGTCCACTCCTATTATGGAAGGAGGCTTGCCTCCTTCCTATTTCTCCAATGAAGATTGATTTAATGTAAATCAAATTATATTGAATATATATTTGATTTTATTAAATTAATTATTGTTGTGTTTTAACAACAAGATCGTGGCCATTAAAAGAAACACAAATCAATGTAAGCCATCGGATTTGTGTTGTCCCATGGATTGAGATCCATGGATCCCAAAATATTATAAAAGGAGAGGCACCCTTGCTCTTCTAGGTTACAACAAGTGAGACAACAACTCTCTTTCTCTCTACACGCCTACTCTCTCTATCTCCCTCATGTGGTCGTCCACCGTGGATTCCCTAGAGAGATTCTCCATCGCTGCAGTGTCGTCGTTATGCTGCCCGATGGTTTGCTCGTGGATCTCCATCTAATTCGACATGCTTTGCTCGTGAAGAAGACGTTGTATCTCGTTTGTCAAGATCAGGAGATCCGTGGCTTGGATCATCAACATGGATTGCGAGAGCACGTGTTTCATCAACATGCTCGCAAGCGTCTCCTCCGTCGGATTGGACTTGAGACAAGAGGTCTCTTCATTTAGAGACTCGATCACAACCACACTTTAAGAGGTAATCCTATTACTTGTTTGTGGTTTAGACGAAATGATCCGAGAAGTGTTTTTGGATCATGTGGTTTCGTCACATAGAAAATTTTAATTTCCGCTGCATCGAGCAACTGGTGCGACTAGTTGCTCCCAATCGCATACGATGCAATCCTCATGCTTCCGTGATGCGCTTAAGGATCTCACCTTATCCTTCAGCTTCTCTAGTGCACAGTCCCCCGTCCCTGCAGCTCGTCACGAAAACTCCAAAAGCTTCCAGCCTCCTCCGTTGAGAGGCCCCTCACGCAGACTAAGGATCCTTCTAGTTGGATCACATCCCTACCAAATCTGATTCCAATCGCACAACCTATATCCCGCATAGCATCAACAAGACAACGGTCACTTCTCCTGCAAACTCCGACCAAAACTCGTGTACCTTCTTCGCTGTCTTCCGAGGAAACGATCGCCCTGAGGTGTCCCGTGGCCCTCTTCTTGCACTGAATACGGTGCCCATTTCCGTCGCATCCAAAACATCGGACAGGATCACAGCACACCGTTGCTCGATTTCCCAATCGTCGCGTCACAGACATCTCCCACGGAAACGCCCCCTGCCAACATCCTTTGATCTCGTGTCGACCGTCGTGGAGCATCGACCGTGGTGCCTGGTTCTACTACCCTCGACCTTGATTCAACCACCAGAGCTTGATCCCCATCTGATGCTTTCTATCATCTTTCTATCCGTTTTCTCATGCTACTTAAACACGAGGAGAAATACAACTCACATCTCAAGGATTTAGGCATGGAGTACAATTCTCCGAGGCATAACTACATTGTCAAACATAAAAGATAGCTCGGAGAGAGTTGGAGTTGGTTATGACATTCTTAGATGAATTGCGCCTAACTTACTTCTCACTACAGGATCAGAAAATGGCATGTTGCATGCATCCCACTCTAGACATGGCTCGAAATTTCGGCGAAATTCCCAAATTGGCAAAATCGAAACTGCAACATTGAAATTAGACATGACTTCTTCTTGATTTCGATCGAAATGGATGAAAAATTGGCGAAATATGGGCAACATATTTCAGATATTTCTGTTTCCCCAATTCACTAACATGCTAGCGAAATTGACGTTATAGGTGTTGCTCTACAACAAGCATATAACAAGCGCATCCATTTCAATGTCACCCAAGAACATAAGGACCAGAATCCCAAATTGTTGCCCTTGCAATTCCTTTTATATGAAATGGAGTATGTTTGAAAGAGGTTGTGACAGAGATCGCATCATATCTAATACAAGACCGATTGGTTCGGCCATTGGGAAAACTAGTCCCAGTGGCTCCTCAAGGAGAGGTAAGATACAACAATACCTTTTATGGCGGGTAGGCCACATTTTGAAAGGGTGATTTTATCATGCACAATAGTCTCCACAATGCATGCATGGCCACCACTAGCAAAGATGGGGCTTAACACAATGTCTCTCTTGTATCACTAAGGATAATATAACGTACTAAGCTTTCTCCCACTGTAAGTAGGGTCAGCTACATGGATTCTTTCTCAAATCCATGTTGAAAGATTCAACTATTTTTTACATTTGGTCGTCGACTACCTAACGCAACCACCTGCAAGAGTGGGATTTGAACCTTGGTCTTTTGTGAGGTAGACACACTGTACTACCACAAAACCATTAAGTGGGTAGAACACTATGGATAATATAATAAAAAAATATCCCCACTACATATTCTAATTTATCGCATAAGACTACAATTGCAACAAGGATTGAAATATCGATATTGTTAAGAATAAACATGCGGAAGCGTAACATGGGAAAAGATAAAAAACGAGAAAGAACACAGCAAGATTTACGTGAAACCCTACTCCGTGAGGAGCGAGATGAAACCACGGGAGAAGCCCTCAAAGGGGCATGCTATGCATTGCTTTTTCTCAATGAGTACAGGAGGTCTGGGGCTCCTTATATAGCATCTCCAGAGCCTCCAAGTCCCACCACTAGGCGGTGCGGGACTAAACACTGGAGGGGGTAAATGGATCTTCTCCAGGATCCATTTACCCTGCTACAACTCAATATGGCGCATACACGAATGCTCCAACACTCCCCCTCAAGCTGGAGCATGTAATGCTCAGCTTGGATAAACAGAAAGAAACTCAACTCAACGCTATAGGATACTACGGACAATATCAACCCAACGCGCACATTATTGCAGTCGAGGACGTTGCTTCTCATGCCGTGCAGGTGAGGAGGATGAACGGACTGGAGTGTGAGTCTGCTGAATCTCCTCGTCCGAGAGCATGCACTCTGAACTACACCTTCAGAGTCGCTGCAACTGGAAAGGAGTCTTCTCGTCAGAGTACTCTGGCCCGCCACAATATGTGGACAACTGCTCCATCTCTGAAAAAGGGCTTAACTGAAAAGGATCCGTGGTTGTGCAATCCTCATCAGAGTCCACGGTCGCTGGAGAATGGAGTCTGAAAATAGTCTCCTTTTCGGAGAACTGGGTCTCTCCCATCTGGCTCAGAGAATGGTGCACTGCTCTAGGGTGCCTATGATTCCACATGAAAACCCTTGCCAACATGGCATAGGGAATGGTCCTCTACTCTGGAGTCCCTATGGCTCGCATGAAAACTTTGACCAAAACAACCACAAGAATGATGGGGATCATGAACAAATGATGGCAACATTTGCTCATCTGAAATGACCGCAACCATGTGCGTGTCTGGAAATGAGCCTCTCTCTCGAGATCTCGAAAAATGAGCCTCATCATGGAGTGCCTCGATCTTGGACTCTGATCAATTTGAATGTCGAGTCTGAACAACTGGAATCTGTAGAGTCTGATCATCTGACTTGGTCTGTAATCTGGAGTCTGGAAAATTGGGATCTGGTCTGGAAAATCGAGATCCGACTCGGATCTGTGACTCTACAGAATACTCCCCCTTTCTCCCATACTTGTCGGAAAACATGGACGTCGACAAGTTGGGAGAAGACACAATAATACATAAAATGGGGAGACATGAAAAATAAGCCATTAACAAATTTTTCGACTTCTCAAAAAATTCTCGTGGCTTTTCTTTCTTTTTTTAAAGCCGTCACTTTTTTTTAAACCGTTGGTTTTTTTCGGCTTTGCAAATCAATATATATATATATATTGAACTTTAGCGTACGGCTTTTTACTTTGTACGCGTCTCTTCATTTTTTTAAATACAAATCTCCTCCCCTTTTTTTCTTTTTTTATCCAGGTCCACTTGGGCCCAACTTCTTTCTCCCTCTCTCTCTCTCTCCATTTTTTTCTTTTTTTTAAAATAAAATGCCACTTGGACTTTACAATAATATCCTCCCAAAAAAATCACACGCGGGCCAAAAAGCCCAAATGAACCGCTCCCAAAAAAACGTCGTTCCAACGGGGCCTTATTTAGGGTTCGTGGGAACCCCCTTTTTTCTCGAACACATGTTGCCCCCGATGGGGGGGGCTTCTCGCCGCCGCCGTTGCACGATCTGGATGTCAGTGCCGTTGGAGGGCGCACAGATAGCCTGGAAGCTCGCAGTCGAAGTCGCTGCCGCCTGGGCTCAGAAGGATATGCGACGAGACCTACGCACTGGGAGGTGGAGACGCCACCTTCGCAGCTTCGCGCAGGAGCGAAAGTGTGGCACCGCCTTGCGCGGTTGATCACACGGAGTCCCTCGCGCCGCCTGCGCAAGGGCTAGATGGGAGATGTACTGGAACTTGCGCGCAAGGGAGATACTGATCGTGAGGTGCGTGCGCTGGGAGTTCTGCCGCCAGCGCGATGGCGACTGGTGTTTTGCTCCCTGTTAGAGAATGCCTCATGTAGTTACAAAAACCCTAGGTGCCGCCTATAAAAAATGCAGCCAATGGAACAGGCGACCATGACTCGAGATCTAGGGTTTCGCGAAGAAATCCGATGTTGAATAACACTAATCTCGGATACAAACTTTGAATCTCGAAGAGAATATGAAAGAAAACTAAATCTTCAAAAATGAATCAGCAAAAATCAAACCCGCTCTGATACCATGTTAAGAAATAAACATGCGGAAACGTAACATGGAAAAAGATAAAAAACGAGAAAGAACACAGTGGGATTTACGTGGAACCCTACTCCGTGAGGAGCGGGATGAAACCATGGAAGAAGCCCTCAAAGGGGCATACTATGCATTGCTTTTTCTCAATGAGTACAGGAGGTCTGGGGCTCCTTATATAGCCTCTCCAGAGCCTCCAAGTCCCACCACTAGGCGGTGTGGGACTAAACACTGGATGGGGTAAATGGATCTTCTCCAGGATCCATTTACCCTGCTACAACTCAATATGGCGCATACATGAATACTCCAACAGATATCGTATCGATAGGTCTGGATATGGATATATCGGAATATATCGTAAATATCGGTGGAAATTTCGAAAATGACTTAGAAAGGTAACTTTTTAACGTATTAAAATCAGCTTGCTTATTATGATAATAAATAACACACTATTACACTAGTAATAAACATGAAGAAGGTGTATTTAACACATTAAAAGCATGTTATACTGCATCATGTTTATAAACAAAAACATGAGCCATATCCAAAACCAAACAAACGAATTGGTATAATAACTTATTCGATTATAAACTACATCATTCATAATAATCGCTAATTCAAAAGAAAAGATCTGATAAGATTAAAAACTATAATTTCTATATGAACTAAAGGTAAATAATACAAACTAGAGCTTGACTTGGATAGATATGTATAGATTAATAATATCAATCATAGAATTGATTATTTATTTGTGTCAGATTCGTTTCCAAAACGATAACACAGTGAGTGCTTAGAAAATCAGGATAACACAATGTGTATTTGTGTATTCTGCCCATCTGCATTTTCTTCTTAGTGTTCATGCTAATCAGGATTTACTATCTCATGTCCAGATTCCAAAACCCGCATTCATGATGGATAAGAAAAGAGGCATGTCGTCAAGCTTTCATGATGGATAAGGAAAGAGGAGGCATGTAGTCAAGCTTTCATGGTGGATATAAGAAAAGAGGAGGCACATAGACAAGGATCCACATTATGCAAATTACTTTAGGTTTTTAAAAGATTATCGTATGCGGGAACAGAAAATGGATTTCAATGTTTAATTAGTTGTTAATAATAAATGAAAGAAGTATATAACATGATATATCATCAGAATAGTTTGAACAGCTGACACTCACGGCGGACTCAATTGAATCAAGCCTTTTCTCAACATTTGCTTGGTGATGATACCGCAAGGAGTAACCTGCATATGTTCACATATAAATTCTCGTCAACTGAGCTGATAATAAAAATTGGAGCATAAAGCCTTAAAGAAAAAAATAACACAAACTATAAAGATAGGCTACTAAAACACTCCTTAGATAATGGAAGATTCTGTCCTACAAAACAGACAAGTATAAGCAGTCCATTGCTAATGATTCATCAAACAAAAAATATTGAAGGACATTTTTAAATGATACAACAATTTAGGCCTTCCAGAAAACAAAAACAAGTGCGTCCCATCCTAAGCCCACATACATGAATGGTACGCTATTACTTATTAGAGATTCAGAATATCAATGTTATAATTTAGCCTCAAGATATAATAATAATAACCTCTCAACGTCATTATGACAAGCATCCTCATGTTATAAACATCCTCATTTTTTGTTTTCCGTAACTGGTCCTTCCTCGAACTCAGACAAATGGCAATAAGCGGGTACCCAAACGAGGAATCATCAATACCTCCTACCAAAGGAGAGTGAAATGCTTATAAATCAAGTTGTAATAGTACAAAATACTCGAGGGAATTATATCTTTCGAGAAAAGATAGCAGTTATTCATCTTAGATATGCGCCACTTATTGCCATTTATCAAGTTGAAAGGCAAGTTATATAAAACAGAAAGTTAAAGGGAAAGATGAATAGGTGTGCATGACTGTGATGTAGAGATGTAAAGTTGATGAATCTCATATTCATCAAATCAAGACATTTATCTTGAGCTCCAATCCTCGGCAAACGCTTGTAAATTCAAGCTAAAATCCTTTAACTCTACATGAATAAGAATCATTTATTAATGCAAAAATCAAACAAAAATATCTAAACCAAAAAATTGAAATAAAAAGGAACTTGTACTACATGTGTATATGTACAGACTCGCCAATAAACAAGGAACAAATAGTATGTCAATACTATTTATTACTCTTAAAATCGGAAAGTAGACAGACTGACCGAGTCCAAAAAACAAAATAAAAAAATCAGGATAAAAAAACGGCACATGTTCACATGTATATATTGTGTACAAACTTCACCAACTCATAATAATCTCATATCAACTCAAAATAAAATGGAATCACCTTTATTTGTAGATAAAACAAACTCTATCAATGAAATTCCACTAAAAAACTAGCTTGTATATACAAGGAAAAATCCCAAACTCTAGTTATGAGTATGCCTATGTCTTGAAGCACATATCACAAGCATATAAGCACCAATGAAACTCTACTCACCTTTAAAGTAATGTGCACTCAAATACCTTCAAATCAAGGTCACTTTCAAGGAGAACAGAGTCCACATGTTCAAGTTAGGATTTTGAGCTCTATTATATAATATATATTGTACAACTGTATATTCTCTTAATTCTACCATTTTATGTATAAATTTCTCTCTTTTAGTTAGTGGGAGGAGGTGCGGGAATTTGATACACTCGATTGACATCGAAGGGGCAGTGGTTGAGGGGGACAGGGATGTGGGGGTCGCATTGAGATCATACTTTCAGGCTTTCGACAGGAGGTGGACTCAATCCGATTGGGGTTGGCAGGGGAAAGGTGTATCGCAGATCTCCGACTCGGAGGCTGGAGCACTAGTGAGGGGATTCACGGATGCCAAGGACCGGTTAAGGGAGGTTTTACATCAGATCATCTCACCTGAGCAGATGTTGTTTGTGCCTAGGAGAGCTATAGCAGACGGGTTGGTGACGGCTTCGAAAATAGTGATGGACTGTGTTGAAATATGAAATGCGGAAGCGAATCAAAGCAAGAACAAAATAAATGAAACACTTTGATTTTACGTGGAACCCTATTCCGTGAAGAGCGGGATAAAACCACGGGAGAACCGCCTCAATGAGCTGTTTTTGCATTCACTTTCTCAAAGGTTACAATGGGTGTGGAGCTCTTTATATAGCCCCACCAATGTGACCAAAAGTCATCACTCCAAGATGTGGGACTAAATATAGCCTACCAAGACCATTCTTCAACAGACTGAAAAGAAACAAGACCAAAGTTGTGCTTTAGAAGGTGGGTTTCTCCAAATCATATGACTATGTCGATTGGAGATTCATATGGGCCTCATTAGAGAAAGGGGATTCCCGTAGGCGTAGATTTCTTGGATCAAGCAGTGTGTTACAACTGCATCCCATGTTGTGCTCGTTAACGGTAGACCGGAAGGAGGTTTCTTCCAATCGTAGAGAGGAATCAGGCAGGGATGTTCGTTGGTTCTGCTTCTCTTTGTGATTGTTGTCGGTGCATTAGCAGTGATGATGATGTTGGCAATTGATGAAGACTGGTGTTCTGGATATAGGATGGAGGGAATATCCACCCCGATTCTACAGTATGTTATGACACGGTGTTATTCTTGGGGTTGAGGATGAGAAGATTCGAAGGACATCTCTTATCATGGATATTTTGGGGGGTATTTTCGGACTTCGAATCAATAGGAAGAAGTCGAAGGTGGTACCTTTTGGCATTGTGGAGGATGTGTTGCGACGTGCGACTGAGGTGCTGGATTAACCCACGGTGGCCCTGCAGATTACGTATTCGGGGTTTCCATTGGTGACGGGGAAGCCGAAGTCTGAAGATTGGAGGGTGATGTTAGATTGATGAGGAGATTTTTCTGATCGGACGAGCGACAAGGCAAGAAGGGTTCCCACTTAGTGGAATGGGGCAATGTGACGTCAGCTAAGAGGAAGGGTGGTTTAGGAGTGTTGTGGTTGGAGGATATGAATAAGGCATTTATGGCGAAGTGGGTGAAAGATCTATGGTGTGACTGTCATTGGAGGCTGTCTCAGACCGTCTTCCATCCTCGTTGTGGAAGGAGATTACTGTGATTCTTCTGAAGATTGATAGTAAACTGAGACCAGTGTTAGGGGATGGCGTAAGATTTCATTTTTGGAGGGATGACTGAATGGGGGATAGAGCGATGGGGGAGCAATACCCACGCCTCTTGAGGTTGACGAGTAACAGCGAGGTGCGAGTGCAATAGGCATGGGACCGTGCAGCCTGGGCTCTGATGTTCACGTCTGCATTGTCGAATCAGAGGGTAGAGGAATTCCTGTCTCTACAGACAGAGCTACTACAAAACGGCAATCTGTCTTCGGGCAGAGATCACTATGTTTGGACTGGAGAGATGGGAGTTTTACAAAGAGGAAGGCATGTCATTTTTTGATGGAGGATGTGGTAGAAGTGCATGAGGAGATTCGTTATTTGTGTAGACATGGGATTGATATGACAGTGTAAAGTGCCTATCAGAGTTAAGATTTTTCTGTAGCTCTTCAGAGTTGGGAGGATCCTCATCAAGGGTCGTTAAGGGGACAGTTGCTGGGTTTGGAGAATGTTACATGTGTTAGATGTGGGTTGACGGGGGAGGATGTGGGTCATTTATTCTCGTCTTGCATGATCTCTGTTGAGGTGTGGAGTCGAGCAAACATCATGTGGCTTGTGCGAAGTGAATGCCCCACCTTTTGGAGAGATATTCGATCGGTCTGTAGCTTTGGCATGAGGACAACTCGTACCCATTTGCAGTGGTGTGATCGAATTGGTGCGCAAGGAACAAGGTCATTTTTGGGAGGGAGAAGTTTCATACCGAAAATGTAATGGGACATTGTAGGGCACTTTGTATATCATGGAAGATGTGATATGATGTAATACCCAAATTTTAATATTTTATATATATACACATACACACTGAGGTGGGTTCCAACTTGGGACGCCGCCCTTTTTTCTAAAAAAAACTCTCTTTTATTTTCAACCTTCATTACTTCGTAAATATAATTAATAAGCTAGCTAAGCATTAAAAAGGCAAAACCTAAAAATGATAAAATATAAAATAAAACAAAACCAATGATCCATTGGTGTTTTGCATCGGTGAATAAAACTTTGGGATATTTACACCCATAACCCTGAGTAATTCCATAATTACCCCAGGTACCCAAGATAACCACAAATTTACATGAGAACCCTGAGTAGTTACTCCGCCTCACATCTATAACCTTCTGTTAGTTTTAACCGTCAATCCTAACCAAACCATCGAGTTAATCTAACCTAGCATCAATCCAACGATTAAAATTAAATCAAAACTAAAAAGAAAAACAACCCCCTCCTCCAACAGCCCTCAGCTCCTCGTTCCTCCTCCCCCAGCGCCCCTTCCTCCTCCAACGGCTCCCCCTTCCTCCCCAAGGTCGCCGCTTGCTGGGGTTAGGAGCTTCAGACGAGGGGCTGGAGATTGGGGGCTTGACGAGCTGGAGAAGCTTGCTGGGAGGTTTTCCACGGACGGGGGAGGGGGAGCAGGTGATGGAGAAGAAGTGGGGGGTGCGGGCGGCCTTCCAGTCGGGGGGGGGGGGGGGGGGGGGGGATGATGGAGAAGAAGCGGGGCCTTCCAGGCGGGTGGGGAGCGGTGGAGGGGTGCGGTCGGCCTTCCAAGCGGGGGGGCGCAGGTGCGGGGGACCTTCCAGGGGGAGCAGGTGATAGAGAAGAAGCGGGGCCTTCCAAATGGGTGGGAAGCGGTGGGGGGGCGGGCGGCCTTCCGAGGGGGGTAGAAGAAGAGAGGCGGTGGTGCGGGGGGGCCAGGCGGGTGGTGTAGGGCGCGGGGGGGAGGGAGAAGGTGATGGAGGAGAAGTGAGGCCTTCTAGGTGGGCGGTGGTGTCGTCCAGGCAGGGGGGATCGGGTGATGGAGAAGAAGCCTTCGACAGGTGATGGAGGCGGATGGGGGAGGGGGGACGAGCGGGAGGGTTCTTCGACGAGAGGATTCGACGAACAGACGCAGCAGGCAATGGAAGAAGCGGGCGACCTTCCAGGCGCTGGAGAGACGGGCTTTCGGGGAAGTGGGGGTCAGGCTTTCGGTGAGAGGACAATGACGGAGGGACGAGATTGTATGTTCGGAGTCGGAGGTTGGAGAAGAAGGTGAGGAGTCATTCATAATTAAAGATAAATTTGGGTGTAAAATGTAAAATTCTTAACGGATACCGTCATAGTAGACGGAAAATTGGGTGGCAATTAACCCGAGGTTATGAATGTAAGAGTTAAGGACTATTCAAGGTCCTGAGCGTAATTCGCGGTTATCTTGGGTACTTGGGGTAATTATGGAATTACTCAGGGTTATGGGTGTAAATATCCCTAAAACTTTCCCCATTTTCTAAGCTACTAACATCAATCCCTAAATATCCAAAAAAAAGGAATAATGTGTATGATATATTGTACTATTATAACAAAATACAGTTTGTAAATAGTATTTAATAAAATAAAAATAAAAAAGGTCAAAAATAATGTATTGTATATCAACAATAATTACCAAAAACACTAACTACGAGTAAATGAATGAATTGATAAAAATATCCATAATAGAAGTTGTAGATCTCAATGCGATCAACAAGCTTCATGTTAAGCATTCCTTAAAAGAAGTCAATTACTATTTTTTTCTTTATTTTTTGAAAGATTTTTATTTTCTTTGTATTTTCTATTATTTGAATTTTCAACGGCAACCATGAGGCATGGTCAACCTAGGTCAACTAAGCCACATAACACTTCTTCATCGGCCAGCACCATCCCCGTCAGTTACACATTCATTAACTTAGTTAGTCCAGTTTCCCCTTGATCCAAGCGTTGATGTGGTGTTCCACCATTCGCTCCCTTCTTCCAACGTAGCACCTTCTCCACCTCGACTATGATTGCATGCATGACCATCTCTGATGTAGTTGCTCTGCTTTGACCAAGTTCCTCTCCAGACTCCAGAGTATGCCATACCATCTACCTTCGCTCGCGCTCCATGTACACTCAAGTCCATTAGGAATTGTCCCCCAAAGGACGCATCCTATAAAGGCGTCCTCACACCCAAAACCACCATCATCTATTATTTGTTAAAGCTCCCTCCAACTCCTAAATACCTTGTAGGTGACAGCTTTATGCACTCTCGGTCTAGCAATGATGAGAGGAGTCAAGGCCCATGGTGCATTCCAAATAATCCTGAACTTCCTTCTTGCGGAGCTCCCAACTGTTGCCCACACTTTGCAGCACATCGCCGACCTGAACTATATCCCTTTCCACTTCAATTATTCCGTTCACATGTGTCGATCGTTATCTCGTATCGAAGAGTGTTATCCTTGTTCCAGCATCCCCACAGAGGATCACATCTGCCTCATGAACTAATTGCAATAAACCTAAATCACATGACAAAGGCAGGAGAATTTTCGTGTGTAGTTGAGTTCCCACTTCCCAGTTCTTATAGAGTATCGCATACTTGATCTTAATGGCAATTTGATTCCTTCAAATCTAGACCAAGTTTGAACATACAGGTCTCATACAGGAGCGATGGATCCAACGTTCTCCGATTAGACGCCACTTCTTTGACTTCGGACACAATTCGAGCATCATCAGCCATCAAAATTAGATTAAGGATCGGAGGTCCTCTACCATTCACGCAACCTATGTCATACCCGGTGATCTTAAAAACAAAGGAAGAATGAAGAACCTCAGCCCAAGTGCACAGAAAGATGACACGTAGCCAAGATGAACAATCAGGATCAGTTACAGTTGGAAAACGATCTATATATTCAAGGGAATCCGAGGGCTCTCTTATATAAGGGAGAGACCCAAAGGGTAAATCATAATGTATATGAAAAAATAGAAAATACAGAAATAATATGGTGACATAAAAATATCTCTACATTTACCATTACCTCATATTGGGATTTTTTGAAGAAATCCTTGCAGACTTGGATAATACCCAAAAAAAACTCGCCTTCAACAGCCCACCTATGTGAGACATGTGGCAGGGCAAATTGCACAATCAAGTCCTCAATTTTCTTGAATCATGATGATATTCTTCTATTATATTAAATACACTAAGCATATTTGGGTAATTTGTGTTTGATACCTCTATGTTTGAATCTCTTTATCTCTCCTGTCCTTATGAATTTTAAGTTTGTTGATTCCATGGTGTAAGCTATAGCTCTGAGCTACTTTGGAATTATTAGAATTGTTTTGTGGAAAGCCATAGGCAGATAACATTAACCACTGAAAACACAACTGAACCAGCACTATATGCACCAATATAGGCACTCGCGCACAGGTGCAAGAATGTGCCACCAAGAACATAATAACAAGCAATATGGCAGGAACCTGTGAAGTATTGCAGCAAAACTTGTTGAATTGTTTCCTGTTAAAAAATGGCCAAGTAGACATTAGCAAAATATGAGGCGGATCCCCAATTGCTGTACAATTGACACCCCGCACCTCAGAATATCAAATTGGAAGAAGGCATGAGAAGCGGTCGATTTACATTCTTATTCACATACTATGCTTTGTCAAGCAATCCATGAACCAAAATTCCATACCATCAGACTGCCTATTCAACAGTAATTCGACATCACTGAGCGCGTGAATACTCACTTCCAATGAGAGCATAATGCAATAAAACAACAACACCAACAACTACTTACTTCCAACGACAGCCTAATACAATAAAAATACGAACTCGCAGATCGCACGATTGTGAAAGCAACAAGTAGTAAAGCACTCACCAGCCCACGCTGTCAAGACCGATGCAATCGATGTTGAAACCGTGAACACCACCCTATGCCTCTCAAAAACGTCCTGCATTAACAATCCCAAAAGGCAACACCAAACCAATCAAGACCCTGATTTCCTCCCAAAAAACCACTAATATATATGATACTAACAAGACGGCAACTTTCCTACCACAAATAAAAAAAGATGATACATGAGAGCAAACAAAGCAAAAAACCGACAATTCGCACCAAGGAAGACGGCACCTCTCGACACAAAAGTAAAAAAAAAGAATGATATTTGAGAGCAAACGAAGCAAAACACAACCAATTCGCACCAAGAAGGGAACTTTACGGCAGAAATGAGGGAATCAAATAAGACCCACAAAACCTTGGTCGACAAATAGGTGTCCTGAACCGCAGACCATGCGCCGTTCGCCTTCCTCCTGAGATTAGGGATGGTGGCGCGGCCCGACCCCGCCAGCCGCTGCAATCTGCTCCGCAACATCGATTTCTGCGAGAACAACAACGGCACGTTCGGTGCGACAGCACCAAACTACCAGTTCGTGCAATCTTCCCCCTCCCTCTCCCTCTCCCTCTCGATGATCTCGGAGAGAGAGAGAGAGAGGTGTCTGAGTTTGGTTCTTGCTCAACACACCACGCTCAAATAATGTGACATGGCGGTTTTGTATGCGGGTCGGATCCATTTTCGGATTATGGAATGTGCTACGGAAGGTTGATCAGTTTGACTCATCGCCGCGTCGGTCTGGACGAAACTAGTATGCTTATGCAAATATTCTGAGGAGGGCCATAATCTTCTCTTAATTACTTCATTTTGTTTATATAATATTGTTATTTTGTGGTATGCCCTTGCTCTAAATTTAAATATAGAAAAAATAATTTCAAATATTATCGTTAAATATAGAATGGCTTATTAGCAAAGTGTTGTGTCTTTCAATTATTTAGCTAGGGTTCAAACTAGGGGTGCACACGGATCGGATAAAATCCGTAATCCGATCCAATCCGACGTTATTGGATTGGATTGGTTTGGTTTTATCATTTTAATGGATCGGATTGGATTAAAAATTTTCAAATCCGTTAAAGTATGGATTGGATCGGATTATCATCAAAATCCGATCAGATCCAATCCGTTAATCCGTTAACATAAACATACAAACATACATATATATGAGTGTGTGTATCCATTCCTATAAGACCATAATCAATGACATTCATCTGATTTTTTCATAATCAATAGTGGATGCAAGTCCTCTTGTCACCACACTCTCTTCTCTTTTGAGAGATAAACGTTGAACTCATAAATAATAAAATATAATTATATCTTGTAAATTTATAATCCCCGTTGAACTATTCTCCTCTCAGTTCCCATCCTCTTGACCCCAATATTTCACTCCTAATTTCATCTCTCTTTTAGTTCATTTCAACACCTCCCTCCTCTAAAACAACATCGCCGCTCTTTCCTCACAATGCCATCACCTCTCCCTCATGATGTCATTGTTTGTTTCACACAATGTTGTCCCCCCTTCCACTGATACCATTTGTTCCAACCGTGTTGCCACTCGTTTGAAGAAATTAGATTTTGGACAGTTGTCGGGTACATCTGTTTGTTATCGTTATCCTTTTTGCTTCTTATATTTTACTTGTTCCAACTTGCAAGCTTATCCTAATGATGAAACTAAATCAATTGTTTCATCTAAGAATTAATTTTGATATATACGAAACCCATCTAAGAATTAATAAGCATTACTTGAATCCCGTTCTTTTCTAAATTAATATCCAAATTTGATCCACTTTTTTTAAAATGCATATTCTGACTATGTGCATAATCTGGTAAATAAATTTCATTTTAAATGAGAGGCATGCTACCCAATTGGTGAGTTATATTTAAGTTGAATTTGTCTGATACTCAATCGAGTATAAATTATTTTATGATTATCGTTTGTTAATAATATATTATAGGACTTTGAAGGGTATTGTTAGAAGTAGTTTGGTTTGACATACCTTAACCATTTAAATTAGTCATGGACTTCATCCATATCTGACTGCAAAGATCACATTTTTTATTTGTGTAACTTATCTTTGGATCATTATTTGGTAACTTGTATTACTCTTACTTGAAATCATTAGTTGATAATCATTTGAAAAAAAATAATAATGCATCATTTATAAAAGTAATCTCAAATTTTAAATTCAATATAATCCTTTATGTTGATTGTATGGTTTTCAATTATTTTTTACGGATTAGTGAAGTTCTTTAACTTTAATTTGATTGAGTGGTCTTCATATAGTCTTTTCTTTACATCATATCTATATTACCAAATTTCGAGCCATAATTTAAATGTTGAGGGCTAGTGCGCGACAAAACACAAACATGAGAGGGTAAACAATTGAGATGGGATACATAAGTATAAAAAAAATCCGAACCAATCCGTAATCCGATGGATTGGATTGGTTTGGATTTAGATATTTGATGGATTGGATTGGATTTGAAAAAGGTAAAATCCGTTAAGTTTGGATTGGTCATGGACTAAAGTAAAATCCGATCCAATCCGATCTATGTGCAACCCTAGTTCAAACCCTTCTCTCCACTTTTGTTAAAAAAATCGCTCTACTCAATTTACCTATCTCCATCTTTTCTTTTGCTTAAAATAATAATACATGCTTCCTTTGTTGAAAAATTATTTTACTCACTTTTAATATTTTAACATTATAAGTATAATTTGATATAAAATGAGATTGGGACTCATTTATCTCTCCCATTAATTTTAATTCTCTTTGTAAATGAATTATTTTTAAATACGTAATTTTTAACTAAACTTACTTAAAATTCACCATTGAAAAAAACAGTCCATGCCATATTGAAAAAATCAGATAACATTGGCATGTAAGTTTTTATCAAATTCTGAAAAATCACAGTTGAAATCGTTGACTCAACTTAAAAAAATATCATTTGAAAGTATATTTTTTCATATACTTTTCTTATACATGATATGTGTATACTTGTCCCCCTCCCCCTCCTGATAAAATTATGGTTCCGCCCCTGAATATCCATGTATGTAGAAAGATATGTTCATGTGATTATAAATTGGTTCAGACTTAATAATTTCAAGCTTGAGCCAATACTCGTGAATTCAAAGAGTTAGTTGTCCCCTAATCGGCATGAATCTGAATCTCGATGATCAAGTTGTGTTTTGTTGCTCTACAAGGATGTTTGTCATGTAAAGATGAGCTTTAGGAATGCAATTAGTTAACATATCAATATTCGCTTTCAAAGTTTTTTTACACAGATATGATATTAATGGATATGGAAGTATGATATCATCTATTAAAGATACTAAAGCTGGGTTTCCCCAACTTTTTCTTTCCATCCGACACATGTTTCTCCCTCTCTTCTCCACATGGATAGACTCGCAGACGGGCTCTCCCCGCATGGCGCCTCTCTTATTCTCTCCACTCCCTCTTTCTCAATCTCTCCACTCACCCCCCTCTCTCGACCACTCTCTCTCTCTCCTTCTTTCTCTCTCTCTCTCTCCACTCACTCCCTCTCCCTCTCTTCCCTCCATTTATCATCTCTCTCTCTCAAATGCACCTATTTCTCTCCCCTTCTCTCATCTTATGTCTCTCTCCTCTAACTCCTCCCCTCTCTCCCTCTTTCTCCCTCTCTCCACTCACGCTCTCTCCCTCTCTCATTTTTTCTCTCTCCTCTAGAATATTTGTTAAATTTAAAATTACAAATATCATTTTTTTCATTATATTTATTATATTAATAGTTATATATATCAGTTATATTTATTAAAATAAAATTTTTTATTTCATATAAAGTTTCATTTTTTCCAAACTTAGTAGTTTATTCAAATTCAGATTTTATATCAATGTGAGTAAAAATCATATATGTTTTATTATAATAAAATTAAATCATATTTATATGTGATCTAAAATTATGAAATATAATAATAATTTAAAAATTATTTAAAAATTAATTTTGAAATATAATATTAATTAAAAAATAATTTAAATCAAATTTAAATTAGCGTATGTAAATCTTACTATAAGGCAATAAAAAATATAATTTGAAAATAATTTTCAATTGATGTTTTATTATTATGTGATACAAATAAATCAATAAATAATAAAAATAAAAATTTAACTTATGAATATGATAATGATAAAATTATACTTATATCAATAATTTTTAATAAAGATTTTTAAAAATAATCTAAAATTGAATAATAATTATTATTTAAATGTAATACATACATAGCCTATTTTTACCTCATCATTTTTTAAATTAAGATGACATATAAATATTATATTTCATTTTAATTATATCCATCAATATAATGGATTTAAGATCTTTTCACATCATTTCTTATACATTTTATATGTTTATGGATTATTAAAGTATACCTTGGCAATCATAGATTGAATATTTACGGTATAAATAATAACTTAATTAAAATTAATATCGAATATATAAACTATATTAAGAAAAAATCATTAATATTTTTATCATAATGATTTCAATAAAAGTATAAATTCAAATAATAATTTAATCCATTAATTATTTAGTAAAATCTATTTAAAATTCTTAATCAAATATATAAATACATTAACATAATAGTTTATAAATATACAAGTTATATGATTTTTTCTTACAATTTTTTAAAAAGAGTGGCATGCATGTATTGAGTTTCATTTTTCAATATATTATATAAATATAATTAAACCAAAAACTTTATTTGATTCTTAGTAAAAAAATCAAATTTTATAGAAATAAATATCATAATGTGAAGAAAATATACGTTATTTTTCTGTTTTTTACCAACACTCTCATCTTTCTCTCTCCATTATCTCAAAGTTGCAAAATTTTCCGAACTTAGTAATTTATTCAAATGTTTATTTTGTAATCAATGTAGATAAAATCTCATGTAGATATTTTATTATTGTATTAAAACAAATACTTCACTTTCTATCTCTTTTTTACCCACTCTCCCCTCTTTCTCTCTCCATTATTTCAAAGTTACGTTTTTTTCCAAACTTAATAGTTTATTCAAATTCAAATTTGAAATCAATGTGGGTAAAAATCCATGTAGATATTTTATTATTGTATTAAAATAAAATACTTATATGCAATGTTAAAATTGTGAAATACAATATTAATTAAAAAATAACGTAAAATAAACTTAATTATGGAATACTATACTAATTAAAAAATAATTTAAATAAACTTAAATTTATAGATATAAATCTTAAAATAAAGTATTTAAAATTATAATTTGAAAATAATTTAAGATTTATGCTTAAGTTATTATGTAATACAAATAATTCAATAAATAATAAAAACTAAAATTAACTTATGAATATGATAATGATATAATTAAACTTATATCAATAGTTTATTAATTTTTTTAAAATATTCTAGAATTATATAATTATAAAAAATTTAAATGTAATAGATACATAACTTAGTTTTTCCTCATTTTTTAAAATTAGAGTGATATAAATATTAGATTTCATTTTAATTATATCCATAATCAATTGGATTTGGAATTTTTTTCACATTATTTGTTATACATTTTATATATCTATGGATTACTAAAGTATATTTTGGCAATCATGAATCAATTAATTACTGTATAAATAATAACATAATTGAAACTAATATTGAATATATACAACATATCAAGAAAATGAATGAATATTTTTATTATAGTAATTTCAATAAAAGTATAAATTCAAATAATAATTTAATCCATTAATTTTTTAGCAAAATCTATTTAACATTCTTAATCAAATATATAAATATGTTAACATAATAGTTTATAAATATATTCTCTTATATTTTTTATTATTTTTAGTTACTTTCTTTCTGTTGTTTTATTATTTAACTCTCAGACAATTCCTATGTACATTTTTAAATTCACTTTTTAACCTGATGCATATTCACACTTTCATGAACCCATTATTTGCTTCCCAAAAAATTTATTTAAATCATACGTATGCAGTTCTATTTTAAAAATCATCTATAACATACATTTTTACTAATTTCATTATTTAATTTAGTTACCATTAAACTTTGTAGTATTTATTAAAATTCATCGTTGTTGTTTGATCCCGTCGCTATGTGTGGGTATGCTACATAATATTCTTTAAAACCGGATGCGGATGTCAAATGAATATGGTTAGTGTAGTGATGGTAGTAGAAATGATTTATTGATAAGCTTTACTATACATGTTTTAAATAGTATATATATGATGCATATATTTTAGTCATATTTTATTTCATAAAAATTTTTATCAAATGTTATTAGAAAGACATTAAATAATGTTATATAAGATTTTAGAATGAATGTGCAATCATATACATCTACAATTGAACAAATATTGTTATATAACATTTTATGCCCATAGCCATGGTATTTCACCGAGCGTCCACATGCATTTTTTTACCATGAACTTTAGGCATGCGACAAGCATCCCTCAGCTAAAAATTCATCATCTTAATTGAGCATCCTCTCTTCATCTAATGTCTCATCACATTACTTTTACTTGTAATGCATCTTTATGGTGGTACATCAAAG
This sequence comes from Ottelia alismoides, assembly GCA_037367405.1. NCBI lineage: Eukaryota > Viridiplantae > Streptophyta > Magnoliopsida > Alismatales > Hydrocharitaceae > Ottelia > Ottelia alismoides. The sequence continues at coordinate 391,975 of JAZKJV010000572.1, forward strand.
AGAAGGGTACACTAGCATGTATCAAATTCACCTCCCAAATTTTTTACACGAATATCATCGTCTTTCCTAATTTGGTGGATGTAATACGGAGGAAGGGAGCTTTTGCATCGGCTCCCATCCTTTGATAGTTCCAACCATTTTTGGGGGTCTTAGAAAAGTTACGCCGATAGACCATTCCTTATCCGAAGCATTGTCTCAATCCATCTCCAGTCTTTAGATATCATTGTTATCAAAATAAGTGGGTTAGAGTACTGGTCTCGGCAATCCCCATTAATGGTTCCTGAAACACCATTGATGAAGTAGCCTTGCATCGTTCCTACTTAAACTCCAAGATTTTTCAACAGTCCATCTGAGTTGAGATAAGTGTAAGGTGTGAGGTTTTTATTCAAGTCACTCTCTCAACAGTCTTACGAGTGATACGAAGGGTTCTATTTAGGCATATTGAATTGACTCATGAACATAGTCATATGAAACCTAAAGAATTAAGTCAAGGGGATCTGAAATGTCTCCACTTTCAGTCCTCGTCAGGTTCCTCTGAAATTAAGTGGATTAAGGTCTATTCTAAGATCCAATCTTCAGACCTTATTTAGACTTTTTAAATTGTCTAGGTTATTCTAAAAAATATGGATGATATGTACAATGCAAGAAAAAAAATTTATGATGTCATTTTCTGATTTTAAATTTTTTATGGATTTTTGAAAAACTTTTGCAAGTTTTTTTTTGCAAGTTTTTGAAATGATTTTGCAAATGTTTTGGGGGATTTTAAATTTTTCAAATTTTTAGGGATTTTTCAAAACCAAAAAGTTTAGGGAAAGAAATATGTGCAATTATTTACACGAGAGTGTGTCTTATTATTTATAAGAGTTAGTTTTTATGAATTTCAAGGTTGGATGTGCAAGGTTTATAAAGGAATTTATTTTATACATAGTTCTCAAAATAATTTGAAAAAAATTTACAAACATTTTGATAACTTTATTTTGTAAGATAATTTGAAAAATAATTTCCACAAACATTTATAAAATTTGAAAATCATTTTCCAGAGACTTTTCAAACACTATATATAGATTTTTCAAACTAGTTTTGCAACCAGTTTCTTAAAAATTTGCAAATAGATTTTCAAACCCTTTTATTCAAACAAAGAAAATAATATTTTACAAAACAAAATATTTTGCAAAGGTTAAAAAAAATTTCCAAACAGGTTTCAAAAGATTGTTCAAAAAGATTTCACAACCATTTTTCAAGCTTTTGCGAAATATTTTTACCTGATTTATTAATCGATATATACAAATAATTTTAATGTAAGTTTTGATTTCTTATTATTGATTAGCCATATTATTAGAAATACGAAAGTATGAGTTGTGGCTAAGATATATACAGAGTATATATTGACCTCCCTATACTTAGCTTGAGCTATGTCCTCATAGATCGAAGAGAAAAGGAAGACATAACTCGTGCTAAGTATTGGAAGATCTATACTATAATAACTCAATAAAGAATAAGAAGGTGACCGTTCCCTTATACTTAGGATCAATTAATCCTAAGTATAGCAGACCGTATTCTACATGCAGGGAGGTTCGAAGGTGGGAACGAATAAATGAATCATTAGCTTGACTTGTCTTCCCCGATACTTAGGGGAAATATCCCTAAGTATAGACAGAAAGTCAAGAGTTTAGGAGACAAGCGAGGGATAAGAATAAATAAACTGAGGGCGCTCACCCCCTGTACTTAAGATGAAGCATATACTAAGTATAACATAGATGAAAGGGGTGAGGGCAACATAGAAGAAAGAACTTGAAGAATGAAAACAAAAAGAAAAAAAGAAGAAAAAGATTAACTAATCAAAAATATTCTTATGTGCCTTATCTGATTCTGCTGATGTCACATCATGAATTTCATCATCATAGACTATATGTACTGAATCTACCACATACAAGAACATATCATGCTCGAGATAAGGTTTAAGTAGTTGTCCGTTGATTACGAATAGTTGTGCATCAGCTGCCAGTCTAGATATCACTATGCTTCATTGCCACGTACATGATTTACTATAAAAGGCCCAGTCCATTTGCTCTTCAACGTCCTTGGGAAAAGTTTGAGCTTTGCATCAAACAACCAAACCTTCTGACCTGGTTGGAAAGTCTTGTGGTGGATGTGCTTGTTGTACCACTTCTCGACCTTCTGCTTGTACACTAGGCTATTGTTGTATGCTTACTCACAGAATTTGAGAAGTCGATTCAGATTCAACTTTCTGTTCTTTCCGGCCTTCTTAGAATCCAAATTACAGATTACCCATAAATATTTATGAATGAGTTCTACATGCAAATAGCATGGCTTGTTGCACACCATGCGGTAGGGAGACATTCCTAATGGTAACTTGTAGGTTGTCTGATAGGCCCAAAGAATATAATCAAGGAGTTGTGACCAAGTCTTCCTATCGGGGCTTACAAGTTTCCACAAAATTGTATTTATCTCCCTATTTGAACATCCGTACAAGTGTGTGTGGTACAGAGAGGCTACACGATGTTCAATGTAGAATTCTTGTGTTAGATTCTTCACCTCTCTGTTGATGAAATGTCTACCCCCATCTAATATAAGAATTTTGGAGATCCCGAACATTGCATTGATGTGATCTCTCAAAAATCGACAAACAGTGCAACTATCGACAGTTCGGGTTGGGAGTCAAGTAGGAAAGCAGACAGCAGATAGGCCTGGAGGAGTTGAGCCGACCCAACGACTCGCATAGTCGATAGCAAGTAAAATATATTCAAATTAGGAAATGGGTCCATGAAGTCAATGCCCCACGCGTCAAACACGTCAAAAATCTGAATGTACTTCAGGGGCATTGTGTCTCTCATTCCAATATTGTCGCCCAATCTCTGGCAGTCAATGCAATGTTTAACAAAATCTTCTACATCTTTAAATAGAGTCAACCACCAAAGGCAACATTATAGAAATTTTGTTGTCGTTCTTCTCTTAGTGTGGTGTCCTCATGATTCTATTGCATGGCAATGCTCGAGGACACTTTTGACTTCCTCCTGAGGAATGCACCTCCTCCATATGCAATATGCACCCTCTCGAAAGATATATGGATCCTCCCACTGATAGAAATGAGTCTTAGACAAAAAATTATCAACTTTCAGCTTTAGCCAATCTTGTAGAGTTCTCTTAAAATAATTCATAATATCGACGAACCAGGGGGAGTGAGATAACTAACAGAATTGCTTCATCTAGGAAGGTCTATGTAATAGGCAGTAAGCGTTGCTCATGGGTATCGGGCTCTGGTAGTCTTGACATGTGATCTGCCACCACATTTTTAACTACACGCTTATCACGAATTTCAAGATCGAATTCCTCAAGCAGAATGATCCACAAGTTTGGGTTTGGCATCCTTCTTGGCTTGCAAGTACTTGATGGAAAAGTGGTTTGTATAGACTATCACTTTAAATCCAAGCAGGTGGGATCTAAATTTCTCCAGGGTAAAGATGACATCTACCAGCTCTTTTTTCAGTGACAATATAGATTTTGTGAACTTCATCTAGGGTCATTCTAGCATAGTGAATTGAAAATGGCATATTATCTCTTCATTGTCCTAGAATCGCTAAACTGACGTAATCGGATGCATCTATCATGATCTCAAATGGGAGAGACCAACCTAGCGGCTGAAGGACAGGGGCCTGGGTGATCAGTTCTTTCAACTGATTGAACGCCCGAAGGAATCTCTCATCAATAATAAAATATGCCTCCTTTCCCAGAAGCTCACTCAGTGGTCATGCAGTTTTATTGAAATCTTTGATGAATCTCCGGTAGAAACCGACGTACCATAGAAACGATCTGACTTGATTTATATTTATAGGTGGCTCAAGTTTAGAAATGACATCCACTTTGTAGGGCCTACCTTCATGTCACATTTTTATATGACAACGCCTAGCACAACACCCTCAGTTACCATAAAATGGCTCTTCTCCCACAAGAAAACAAGTTCACTTCACATCATCTCTTCAATACTCAGCCTAAATAAGATAGGCACTGATCGAAGTTGTCTTCGTAGATCGAGAAGTCATCCATGAAAACCTCAATAAAACTTCCAAACATATTTGCGAATACGGCCAACATGCATCACTGAAATGTCGTTGGAGCATTGCAAAATCCAAACGGCATTTTATGGAAGGCATAGGTCTCGAATGCATAGGTGAAGGTTGTTTTCTCTTGATCTTCAGGAGCGATAGTGACTTGGTTATAAATAGAGTAACTGTCCAAGAAATAAAATATTCCTTTGTGACCAATTGCTCAACGATCTCGTCGATGAAGGGGAGCGAGAAATGGTCCTTCTTGATCGCTAGATTCAAGCATTTTTAGTCTACACAAATAAGCCAAAATGTCGGTACTCTGGTTGTGATCTCCTCTCCTTTGTCATTCTTAACCATGGTGATCCATGATTTCTTTGGCACAACATGTAAGGGACTCACCCATTTTGAGTCGGAGATGGGATATATGAATACTGCATCACACCATTTCATGATTTCATTCATCACAACATCACAGAGATTTGGATTTAATTTGTGCTAGAATTCTTGAGAAGTCTTGTTATCCTCTTCAATGTATATGTGATGCAAGCACAATGATGGGTTTATCCCATGGAGATCTAAAATTTTTCGGCCTATAGCCTTGTGATCTCTCTCTAGAACCTCGAGTAAATGAGATTCTTGTTCCTGTGACAACTGAGAATTGATGATTACAGGAAACATGTTTTATGCACTCGTATGGAAGGCATATTTTATGTTATCGAGAAATGGCTTGAGGTCAGGCAGGGTCTAGTTCATCTCTATGGTGACTTCCGCTACTATACAGGGTGATGGTGGTGGATCTTTCAACTGAATGGTGTCCACATTGGCATTAAGGGCTTTGCATTCAAGGCAAAACATAATTCTTCTATCACAAAATCTTGTTCACAAAATTTTTCAATGATTTCCTCCTGTTCTACCAAGGACAGGTGCCCATAGATGTATTCATCAAACAACTCAGCTAAAATCTCATCATCAAGGACATATGGAAACTTGATTGTGCTATCCACTAGTTATTCAGTGGAGAGGAACTTGTAGATTTCAATATCATTCAGAAACAGATTTGTATCACCAATTTCAGCAAGAAAGTTACAATCTTCTATTAGCTGCTCTGTTGGTTCACTCTTATCTGATGCGGATGCTGAAGGTTTCGGCACTAGGATCGTCTCAATAGGAATCTTCTCACTGCTAGAATGGAAAGTGATCTACTCAGTGCCACAGTACACTATTTCTTCAGTTGTTCGGAGGAACGACCATTCAAGGATTATCGGGGTATGCATAAGAGAAGTTGAGGTATCCATGCCTAGCACAATGAAGTCCAAAGGAAACTGCATTCCCTGAATGGTGATGATGACAACCTCCAAAATTCCTCGGGTCTGCTTGGTGGATGTATCTGTGAAATGTACAATCATTCTAGTAGACTTGAGCAGTACCAACCCAAACTATTTGAGTAGTGAAGTGGGCACCGGGTTCATTGAGGATCCACTATCGAGTAGAGTTTGTTCGAACTCCTAATCAAGCATCTGGCATCTGACTAAAAGAGCTCACATATCCTTCTTCTTGGTTGGGATATTATTGATTGTGTTCACTGTATCCACGATCAGAATATGCTTCACATTTCTTTCACAAACTCTACGTGGATGTCCCTTTGAAGTTCATGCTCCTTTTATCCCTTTCTTGATGTTAGGCATGTTCTTGATGGATTTTAGCAAACGTATTTCGAGCACAAGATTTTGAATAATTTCGACCACATCAAGATCAGACAAGGCATTTTTCAAAAATTTATTTTTTTTGGATTTTCTCATTGCGTCAGAAAACAGAGTGTTTACAAAACCAGAAGTAGCATTAGAAATAGTTTTTTTATTTGCATCAAAAATCTATGCCCACATCAGGCTATACAAATGGATGATTGAAATGAGCAGGGTTATTCAAGAAAGGTGGGCATCTAAAATATGCAATCAGGGCTCCATAGGCTAGCATCGGGGTGGCTGCAAGTGTTGTATCCTCCAAGGTTGGTTGGTTGGTGCTCTGGATACTGTTGTTGATGCTTTCTTTTTATAATTTTGGATTTTGTTGATTTTTTGGAGTTTTCTTTTTTATGCTTCCCCTCCTTCTTATTCATCATTCGGCCTGGATGTTGGATTGGTTGATGTAGAAGATGATGATTCACATGGTGAAGCTTTATACTTCCCCTTCATGGTGGCAACTGACTGCATGGTTCTACAGCTTCTGAGAGTGATATAATTAGATACAAACAAATCATTTACATTTGACTCGGTTAGACCAGATAGAACATCATAGACTATCTGCTCTTTCTTCCTGGAATTATTAGGGTTGTCCTCCACCTAAGCCAAAATTGATGTTTTGGCTGCGGTGAGTTCATCAAGCTTCTGGCTTATCTTGACTAGGATTTTCACTGGCTGAGCTAGGCAATCCAAGCCATGCAAATTTATCAAGGTCCCGTGATCGTTTCTCTATGATTTCCAGGCTCCCTATGATGCTCAAGTTAGAGCTCTCGTCCATGTTCGGCTCGTGGGAAGATGCCATATGAACTGGCTTTTGAATGTTGTGGGGTTGTCACTGATTGCATGGGCTGGAGATAAGGCAACCTCTCCTTCAGCAATCTCCTCGAATATCTGCCATGCGACGTCCCCGTCCGCCACAAGCGACATCCACGAGATTCTAACTTTCCACTGTTAGTCCCCGAAAGTAATATTGGACCAGGATGGTCCTAGGAATGTTATGATGGGGACATTTCTCTTGGAAATCTATAAACCTCTCCCAAGCCTCATGAATGGATTTGTGTGCATCTTGGGTGAAGTTGGCAATGCGAGCATGCATCTGGTTAAGCTTCCCAAGTGGGTAGTTGTTGGACATGCGAGCCCACAGCGAGCCATTATGCAATAAATGTTACTGCGAATACCATTCCCTGATCTGAAATGACGGATTATTAATTTGCATAATATGTCCCTTATTACAATTAGGGTATGTACCATGGCCATCTTGATGATCATACAGTTGTTGATTCAATTATTGAATCATAGAGGCTGGTGCTTGGATGAATATCTAAAGAGTTAGATTGAGGACTCGTCAAGCACCGTCAAATGATTGTTAAGAGAGGATCTCCGGCCTGAGAAGGAGACATCAATCCTTTCTCTAAAGGCTGATATCAAACCACCCTCTTGATGCAGGTCCTCTACATAGGAATAGAGATTCAGAGGCGTTAGATAAGTTAGGTCAAAGAGTTGACTTAACGATATCAAGATAACCAAAGTCCTATGTCGTATGCTGTCACAATATAGGCACGCATCCTCAGACCAGCGACAGATGTGTTACTATATGTCTGAGTATGTAAATTTGGCAGACGAATAGGTTGATGACCTAATCAAGGTCGATACATCGACGCGCTGGTGTGCACGTAAGGGCATATGAGTAATACGATCTCTCCAAGGGATCATACATGTTCACTTGTGAACCGGAAGACATGAGTGTTGGACATGTGAGCCCACGGCTAGCCATTATGCAATAAATGTTATTGCGAATATCATTCCCTGATCTGAAATGAAGAATAAATAATTTGCATAATAGGTCCCTCTGTATAATTAGGGTTATGTACCATGGCTGTCTTAATGATCATACAGTTGTTGATTCAATTATTGAATCATAGAGGCTGGTGCTTGGATGAATATCTAAAGAGTTAGATTGAGGACTCATCAAGCACCGTCAAATGATTGTTAAGATGTGATCTCCGGCCTGAGTAGGAGATGGCAATCCTTTCTCACATAGGCTGATATCTGACCGACCTCTTGATGCAGGTCCTCTGCATAGGAATAGAGATTCGGAGGTGTCCGATTAGTTAGGTTAATGGGTTGACTTAATGAGATCGAGATAACCTAAGTCCTATGTTGAATGCTGTCACAGCATAGGCACACATCCTTTGACCGGAGACAGATGTATTGCTATATGTCTGAGTATGTACATTTGTCAGACCAATAGGTTGATGACCCAACCAAGGTCTATACACCGGCGAGCTGGTGTGCATATAAGGGCATATGAGTAATACGATCTCTCAAAGGGATCATACAGGTTCACTACTGAACCAGAAGACATGAGCTCACTCATGAGATATTGGGAAGAATCAAATTCCATGCACGGTCGTCTCGCTTTGGAAGCTTGACTGAATTTGTAGGTTTGATATATACTTTTGGAAAGTATATGATCAAGACCTAGGTATGATATATGCTTTTGGAAAGTATATGATCGATACCAAATCCCAATGATCAAATGAGAAACTTATTGATAAAACCCTGAAGAATACGGTATAAAATTGATCTTGATCTTCGGGTTGATCATGGGTCTTCCAGTATGCAGGATGTACAGGTATTGGGAATACCTGAGGGTGATGTGATCATAAACGATTGTATATCCATGACGCTTCCATTCAGAGGGAGTGATGAAACAGGTCTGGATTTTAGTGGCTCCTCTCAGTAGAGAAGCAATCTGATCTCAGTCCAAGTGTTGGACATTGGTCTGAATGAGATTCAGATACAATGAGAAGATTAGATTTGCGATCTTGATTTAATCAAGCATCTATGGGAGGTTCGTAAGATCTAGATTTGAGATAAGATCTCAATATCCAAGTCACTATATGTGGAACAATACAATTGCCCTGTCCTTATCTCCAAGTATCTGCGGAGAAAACACATTATTCTTGAAGGGGTTCAAGAATAATTCATTTGATGAACTTCATATCCAAGCAAGAAGAACTTGATGATTAAATGAGATTTAATTATCAAGCATAATATGAATGTGATTCATATTGTGAGAATAATTATCCAAGATAATTAAATAGGATTTAATTATCAAGGATTAGAGAATGTGGATAAAGCTATCCATAATATTTGTGTGTTGTAAATATGATTTATAATATACATATATTGAAAAGAGAGAATCTCGGTAAATAGCATTTGTTAATTATTAATGTGGATTGGATTCACATTAATTAATTAATTGGAAATGTAATTTACAAATTAGTTTGGGTTGTGAATATGATTCACATATTTTCAATGGCATGATTGAAATGTTCACTAATTAATTGAGAATCAATTTAGTGGATAATGTTGCAAGATAAACAAGAGATAATGATATGAATTAAAAGGATGAGATAATCTACAAAATCTCATGGATGGATAATTATTTTTTAATTATCCATGTGATTTAGGTGGATAATTATCTTTTAAATAATCATGTCATTATCTTGTGTTTATTGATTTATTTATTGAATTAAATTATGTTGATGATAATGCAACATATATTTAATTTAAATATAAATAAATGTTGTTGGTTTTAACCAACAACAATCATAGCCATCGATTATTACATAGACCAAGCATGACCGTTGGATCTATGTGTCCCATGGATTGAGATCCATTGGATCCTAAACTAATATAAAAGGAGGGCTAGCCTAGCCTTTCTTAGTACATCATTAAGAGTTGTACAAGGTTACAACTCTCTCTCTCTCTCTCTCTCTCTCTCATATTCTCGCCCTCTCTCTTTCTCTCCTCCAAAAGATGGCCGTCCATCTTGTGTTGAGAAAGGAGAGACTCTCGGCTTCGCCTTCGACGACTCGAGGATCTCCTTGTTCTTTGGAGTTTCTTACTCTAAAGGAAGACGACGAATTTCATTTAAAGAAATCAGGGGATCCATTGCTTGGATCTTCATCGAGGATTGCGGGAGGAACGCGACTCATCATCGCGCCCGCAAGTGCATTCTTCGTGGATCGGACTTAAGACAGGAGGATCTCTTGTTTGGGATCTCACGATCGCAACCACGCTTCCAGAGGTATTCTTTATACTTTGTGGTTTGATGAAACGATCCGAGAAGTGTTCTCGTGATCATGTGGTTTCATCTTTAGTTAAAATTTTTAATTTCCGCCGCATCTAGCGACTAGTGCGACTAGTTGCTCCGATTGCATACGATGCGATCAACACACTTTCGTGATGCGCTTAAGGATAATCAATATCCTTCAAGTTGTATCAGAGCCAGGTTGAATAATGTTTTGTATATGATCCATAGACCTTAGACGATTTGGTTCTTAAAAGGGTTGCGAAATTTTTACTGCATTTCAATTTTCGCACCTCTGTTTAATTGAATTTTTCGGCCCTGTTTAAACTGTTTAAACACGAAATTTTCAATTGTATTTTGTTCCCCATTAATTAAGGAAATCATAGGATTTGAGTTTTGAAATTTGGACTTCATTTGCTCAAGATATGGCTTTTTGAATATGCCTATATTCACTGTTGCGGGAACTGCGGATTTAAACGTGATTAATGAGATAATTACGGTTTTAATCCGCCTCGAAATGCATGAATTATCAATTGGGTTCTTTAATAAATCAAATAGGCAATCTTTGAAAACTGAGTTTACATTTTTTGGATTTAAATTGATCAAGATAAGTTAATTTTAGTGATTGGGGGTCACTGCTGGAAATTGACATTTTTGATCTTGAACCTTGTGATAAGTCATTCAATTATCATGATGAAAATTAATTGTTAATTTTCTGAAATAATTAGTGATAAATATTTGTGAAATATTTAAAGAGATAAATATTTTATTGAATGACATTTGCCTAAACCACAATGATAAGATAATAGATCTTGATCATTGGTTCATCAACAAACATTGATTTCATGAAAACCATAGTTTATCATACAATACTTGTAGGACAACTTTTACATGAAAAACCCTCTTGATTGAATAGGATTAGGGATTTGTTTAGCAAATCTCCTTATAATATAATCAAAGTTGTTTTGATGTATATTGTATGGTAATTTCGGTTGAAAAACCGATGAGCATCTTAAAGTACATGATGATCTATCTGGTATTATCCTTTCCCGAGGCGGATGTGGTGCCTAGTCGGAGAGCATTGGGGTTGCGGGTTGCAACGTATGTGGTCCGTCCCACTCTCGTCAAACTGTCCATGCCAGCGGGTAGGGACTATATACTGCCGGAGAAGTCAGAGTGTATTTTTCTAATTATTAAAATTCGAATAATACGTACTTTGAGATTATACCTACTATTCAAGTAAAAGACATGTTTGTTGATTGATGATTGGATTGATTATTAATTTAATGTGACTAAATTAATTATATCCAATAAACACTCTATTATGAATAGATGTGTATTTCCCTTGGAAGAATTAATTATGTGAATATGATTCACGATAATTAATTATAAAATTTGAATATGAGATGAAGGATCACATAAGTGACATACATGGTCTCCCGTCAAGGCAAAGGATTCCGTCGCCAGTTGTTGTGTATAGGAGACGCCTGTCCGAAGTGACAGATCCTGTATATGATTTAATTGGATCGGGTTCTTTGCTTCTCGAAAGAGTAAGGCTGTATACGTAGTGACCCCAATATCGGCTCCTCATATTATTGGGGCGATATTGGATTGCGTATAGCGAGTATTAAGCTTGTTGACGGTTGGTTCAATTAATGACGAGTCAACATTGCCTTAGGGGTGGTGGGCTCGGGTGTTAAAGACCGAATTGGGAGATGCAAGTTGGACTTGCAAGGCGGAATGTGTTCCCGCTTCTTTTTATCGGAGTCGCAAGTTCTCATATTATTGGGATGTGACGAAGATAGGAAAGGAGATCCCAGATCTTGCTTGAGATATAATGGTAAGTATATCTCTTACATTGAAAGTGATTAAGGGAATGAACTTTCAGTGTTTACAAGACAAGACAACTTTGATATAAAAATTCCTAAATCAAAGTAAAATATGTATATATTATATATATACCCTTATGCAAATTTCTTATTTCAGATAATCTTTCATTAAACCCATTCAATGTTATACTCAATAATAACCAGTAAAATATCATGGATTGGACTCATGATCCAGATATTGTACTTGCAATTGGACACATAATGTATGTGGTTGCAGTGTGCAAGTTTCCTCAACATATTGAGGACTGACAATTAAATGAGACAATAAGACATCACCTTAGGGTTTGTGTGTCTCTATAGTCTTGATCTTTCATCGAGTGTACTTTGGAAGTGACGTGTCAATGGTGATCGTAATTGTCGAATAATCCTTATAAAATAAAAGAAGATATTTTGACATACATATGTGCTCTAGACATTTAATCATGAATGACATGGTTCTCTGCATTATGCAGAATGGTGGCTCGAAAGAGATGATGTATTCAAAATGTTTGAATACCTACCTGAACCTAAGTCTCTGAGAGTTGAGATATATGTAGATATGATGAGTGTCATCATTCTACTATCGATACTCAAGTCATTCATGAAGCTTCATGATATTCATATTGTATGAATTTAATGAAGCATGTATAAATGTTGAAATGCTCTTACATTGAATTCTTTTGAATTTAACATAAGAGATCCATAGTATTAAGCAATGGTTGTTTATAGATGAAGAGAGCACAGTGGAAGCATGGGTTGGACCCATGTGAGAAGGAAAGTCAAAGAGTTGATTGTACTTCTGTGGCTTCCATATGACATCCAAAGAGTTGGATGAATGCCAATACTGCAATAAGTTGATGTGTTGATAGTATGACTATCAAATCTGTCTAAAATCCTTAGTGAAGGACTCAGATAGAGCATCAGAATAATCTACATATAATCATTGACTCTGACTTTCTTATTTCATAAGATAAAGTCTGACAATTGCATCCCAATCTTCTAATGACATTTGCAATTGGTTGCATATATATATTAGAAGATTAGAAATTTGATCCTAAGGTTTAGTAGTCATCTACATGGATATTGCTGTAATTGTTGCAGCAATCTCTGTTAGATAGATAGACTTCATATTCTCAGTGGGAGAGCCCTTAGTCTTGGAGAATGTCTCTATTTCCTAGATAGTAGAGTACACTCATTGTTTGTTTCTAAATGTTGGAAATAAACATGAATTCTGAGGTAGAACTATCATAAAGAGTTATGATGGAAATATTTCAGATGGTAATCTAACATCTAGTGGACTCCACAAAAATTAGAAAATTAATGAATGGTTCATTAAGATTTCTAATACTGAAAATCACACCTTATAAAATCAATAGGAGGATGAAAGATCATTTGACAATGATCTGGCATCAAGCCTTGGACATTTGTCTGTTGATTTGATCAATAGACTAGTATGATTTGAATTTTTAGAATGTCTAAAATTTCAAATCTTACATAGTTGTGAATATTGTATTCAAAGAATGTCCAATACACCTTCTCTTACGAAAGGTGTAAGATGTCAAGGTATTCGAGATCTGATACATATTGATGTATGTAGATCATCTATATCATAGTGAACATCATGGATATATGATATCTATTGATGATTATGTATGATATGAGATTTCTCCTCTTCACCTGAGAAACCTTTGAAATGTTCAAAGATTTCACAATTTTGGTTTAGAACCAAAGTTTGAAAGAAGATTAAATGAATTTGATCTAGCCAAGGTAGCATGTACCTATTAGATAAAATTCAAAGAATACCTTATGGAGATATGAATATCATTTCTATCTCACACCTCCTGATAAACCTGAACTCAATAGAGTTGTAGGGAGATACAATTGGATCATTTGTGACATGATTTGATCAATGATGAATTTTAGCATAATTACCTCTTAGTTTCCAGGTATATATGTAGTAGAGACTACAATATATATCATTAATAAGGTTCCATGCTTGTAAGCTGGAATTAAGCACTAGAGAGTGCTAATTCATTAGGAAAATAAAGGATGGTATTGGATACCTACTTTATGACCTTGAGATTCTTAAAAGATCTCATCTCTAAGAATGTGATTCTTGGAGGGTTGAGACTCTTGAGAATCAAGATGAAAATGAAGTGAAGGAACTCATTTAATCTTGAGAAGATAATGAGGCTCCTGAAATCAAAAACTAAAAGGATAATTAAAGCTGAAACACTAATACCTCTTCAAATAAGTTCGAGGATGTATTCCATGTGTCAGTTAAGTCTGAGAATGATCGGACTTCATGTGATGAAGCTCCTGAGGATCATGACATGGAAAGATGGAAATTAGCAATAAAGTCTAAAGTAGACTTAATATACAAATGTTGTATATGGACCCTCGAGGATCCACCTATATGGGTAAGACCCATAAAGGTGTAATTGGATCTTCAAGAGAAGAGGGAACCTGATGAGAAGGTAGAGACCTTCAAAGCTCGGTTCGTAGCCATAAGCTACACATCGAAAGAGAAGACATTTCTTGCGATGAGACTTTCTCTTCGGTAACCATGCTTAAAATCATCAGAATATTGCTAACCTTAGCTACACAACTTGACTATTGCATCTTCAAGATGTAAGTCAAGATTGCATTCCTCTAAAGAAATACCTCTGTGAGGATATTCACATGAAGTAGCCACATGGCTTCATGATTTGGGAAAGTAAGGTGTGAAAGCAAAAGAAATCCATCTGTGGACTCAAATAAGCTTCTTGAAGATGGAACATAAGATTTGATGAAATTATAAGTGTTATGATTTCAGATAGAATCTTGATGAACCATGTGAAGCTTAGTGGGAGTGCCATTGTGTTCATCATGCTAAATGTAGATAATATCCTAATCATTTGGAATGATATAAGGATGATAATAAGTGTTTTATGATCTGGCTATTCCATACCTTGAGATATGATCTCAAAAGATGCCTCTTGGATCTTAGTTCTGAAGGTGTTCAGAAGCAAAAAAAAGGGGTATTAGGACTGTCACATTTGTAGTACACCTTGGACATGTTCTAATTTTTTTTGAAAATTCTAAGAAAGGCTTCCTTCCCTTGAGATTTGGTACTGACCTATCTAAAGGGATAGCACCTCAAAGAGTTGAGGAAGTGAATGCTAGAACTGCTTGCACTTGTGCATCAGTTGCGAGAAGCTAAGTCTATGCTAAATGTGTATAAAGCCAGATATCTGCCATGCAGTGGGAGTAGTAAACTATTACTAATCCTACTATGGAGAAAGAACACTTGATTACAGTAACAACAATATCTTCAAAGATGACAAGGCTTTAGAGATAGTGATCTCTAAGTCTTATCTTCAAGAAATTAAGACTTTATAGATAGAAATCTAAAAGGTCTTAACTGTGGATACATTAAGAGATAGTGATCTCCAGGAATAAGGGTATTCTGATAAGGATTATGGAAATACTGGTTATAATAATTGAGCAATAGTGTCAAGGACACTATAACTGCTTTGACTAGATTGAGTATTGGTTGCATAAGATGCAACATTCGCATTGGATGGGAGCACTGTTACCTAGGGATATGCAAGTGCCGTAAAAGGACTTGGCATAGTCTTTTGGGAACAGAGTGACTTATAAGCCTACCTAGCTATTTTTTTTAAAAAAGTAGCCTATGATTGTCACATGAGTGTGGGTTTAAATGATTAGCCCATAAATGGCTCTTTGGGCTAGTGGGAGATTGTTGGACATGTGAGCCCACGGCTAGCCATTATGCAATAAATGTTATTGCGAATATCATTCCCTGATCTGAAATGAATAATTTGCATAATAGGTCCCTCTGTATAATTAGGGTTATGTACCATGGCTGTCTTAATGATCATACAGCTGTTGATTCAATTATTGAATCATAGAGGCTGGTGCTTGGATGAATATCTAAAGAGTTAGATTGAGGACTCCTCAAGCACCGTCAAATGATTGTTAAGATGTGATCTCCAGCCTGAGTAGGAGATGACAATCCTTTCTCACATAGGCTGATATCTGACCGACCTCTTGATGCAGGTCCTCTGCATAGGAATAGAGATTCGGAGGTGTCAGATTAGTTAGGTCAATGGGTTGACTTAACGAGATCGAGATATCCTAAGTCCTATGTTGAATGCTGTCACAGCATAGGCACACATCCTCTGATCGGAGACAGATGTATTGCTATATGTCTGAGTATGTACATTTTGCAGACCAATAGGTTGATGACCTAACCAAGGTCTATACACCGGCGAGCTAGCGTGCATATAAGGGCATATGAGTAATACGATCTCTCAAAGGGATCATACAGGTTCACTACTGAACCGGAAGACATGAGCTCACTCATGAGATATTGGGAAGAATCAAATTCCGTGCACAGTCGTCTCGCTTTGGAAGCTTGACTGAATTTGTAGGTTTGATATGTACTTTTGAAACGTATATGATCAAGACCTAGGTATGATATATGCTTTTGGAAAGTATATGATCGATACCAAATCCCAATGATCAAATGAAAAACTTATTGATAAAACCCTGAAGAAGACAGTATAAAATTGATCTTGATCTTAGGGTTGATCATGGGTCTTCCAGTATGCAGGATGTACAGGTATTGGGAATACCTGAGGGTGATGTGATCATAAACAATTGTATATCCATGATGCTTCCATTCCGAGGGAGTGATGAAACATGTCTGGATTTTAGTGACTCCTCTCAGTAGAGAAGCAAGCTGATCTCAGTCCAAGTGTTGGACATTGGTCTGAATGAGATTCAGATACAATGAGAAGATTAGATTTGCAGTCTTGATTTAATCAAGCATCTATGGGAGGTTCGTAAGATCTAGATTTGAGATAAGATCTCAATATCCAAGTCACTATACGTGGAACAATACAATCGCCCTGTCCTTATATCCAAGTATCTGCGGAGAAAGCACATTATTCTTGAAGGGGTTCAAAAATAATTCATTTGATGAACTTCATATCCAAGCAAGAAGAACTTGATGATTAAATGAGATTTAATTATCAAGCATAATATGAATGTGATTCATATTGTGAGAATAATTATCCAAGATAATTAAATAGGATTTAATTATCAAGGATTAGAGAATGTGGATAAAGCTATCCATAATATTTGTGTGTTATAAATATGATTTATAATATACATATATTGAAGAGAGAGAATCTCGGTAAATGGCATTTGTTAATTATTAATGTGGATTGGATTCACATTAATTAATTAATTGGAAATGTAATTTACAAATTAGTTTGGGTTGTGAATATGATTCACATATTTTCAATGGCATGATTGAAATGTTCACTAATTAATTGAGAATTAATTTAGTGGATAATGTTGCAAGATAAACAAGAGATAATGATATGAATTAAAAGGATGAGATAATCCACAAAATCTCATGGATGGATAATTATCTTTTTAATTATCCATGTGATTTAGGTGGATAATTATCTTTTAAATTATCATGTCATTATCTTGTGTTTATTGATTTATTTATTGAATTAAATTATGTTGATGATAATGCAACATATATTTAATTTAAATATAAATAAATGTTGTTGGTTTTAACCAACAACAATCATAGCCATTGATTATTACATAGACCAAGCATGGCCGTTGGATCTATGTGTCCCATGGATTGAGATCCATTGGATCCTAAACTAATATAAAAGGAGGGCTAGCCTAGCCTTTCTTAGTACATCATTAAGAGTTGTACAAGGTTACAACTCTCTCTCTCTCTCTCTCTCTCTCATATTCCCGCCCTCTCTCTTTCTCTCCTCCAAAAGATGGGCGTCCATCTTGTGTTGAGAAAGGAGAGACTCTCGGCTTTGCCTTCGACGACTCGAGGATCTCCTTCTTCTTTGGAGTTTCTTACTCTAAAGGAAGACAACGGATTTCGTTTGACGAAATCAGGGGATCCATTGCTTGGATCTTCATCGAGGATTGCGGGGAGAAACGCGACTCATCTTCGCGCCCGCAAGTGCATTCTTCGTAGATTGGACTTAAGACAGGAGGATCTCTTGTTTGGGATCTCACGATCGCAACTACGCTTCAAGAGGTATTCCTTATACTTTGTGGTTTGATGAAACGATCCGAGAAGTGTTCTCGTGATCATGTGGTTTCATCTTTAGTTTTAAAATATTTAATTTCCGCCGCATCTAGCGACTAGTGCGACTAGTTGCTCCGATTGCATACGATGCGATCAACACGCTTCCGTGATGCGCTTAAGGATAATCAATATCCTTCAATGAGTTCACTCATGAGATATTGCGAAGAATCAAATTCTGTGCACAGTCGTCTCGCTTTGGAAGCTTGACTGAATTTGTAGGTTTGATATATCCTTTTGAAAAGTATATGATCAAGACCTAGGTATGATATATGCTTTGGGAAAGTATATGATCGATACCGACTCCCAATGATCGAATGAGAAACTTACTGATGAAACCCTGAAGTAGACAGTCTAAAATATATCTTGTACTTTGGGTTTAATCATAGGTCTTCCAATATGCAGGATGTATAGGTATTGGGAATACCTGAGGGTGATGTGATCATAAACGATTGTATAACCATGACGCTTCCATTCCTAAGGAGTGATGAAACCAGGTCTGGATTTTAGTGACTCCTCTCAATAGAGAAGTAATCTGATCTTGGTCCAAATGTTGGACATTGATCTGAATGTGATTCAGATGCAATGAGAAGATTAGATTTGCGGTCTTGATTTTATCAAGCATCTATGAGAGGCCCGAGATCTGGATTTGAGATACGATCTCAATATCCAAGTCACTATACGTGGTACAATACAATCGCCCTGTCCTTATCTCCAAGCATCTGCGGAGAAAGCGCATTATTCTTGAAAGAGTTCAAGAATAATTCCAAAGTTGAATTATATCTAAGCATAAGAAATGGAATAATTAATTGTGATTTAATTACCATGAATAATGTGAACTTGATTCATCTTATCTGAATGCATGAGAATGATTATCCTATGCAATTAAATATGATTTAATTATTGTGGATATGGATAATGTGGATAGTACTATCCAATTATCCAGGTATATTGTAAATGAGATTTATAATATATCAGAGAGATACTTTTGTAATTTATATTTGTTGATTAATTGTTATGTGGATTGGATTCACATTAAAAAGGATTAATTGAAAATATAATTATATTTTTGTTTTGGGTTGTGAATGAGATTCACATAATTTCAATGGCATGGTTGATATTTTCCATAAGATAATTTAGAATTATTTTTGGTGAAAATATTGTCGACAAGATATGATGATATATATCATGAGATAATGAGATCTCATGATAATTATAAGAGATGGACCAAATCCACCAAAGAGAAGTGAACCGCTACAACTCTCCATGAGGAGAAGAGTAGCCGTCCCCTCTTTTTTAAGGGATTAGTTTATTCTCTTCATTATCTTTTCTGTTATTAAAGATGATTTAATTTGAATTAATTTTTGTTGATTTATCAATGAAATTAATTTAAATTAAATCATTAAGTTGTTGTGTTTTTACAACAACATCTTAGCCATTGAAAGAAACACAAATCAATCTAATCTGTTGATTGTGTGTTGTCCATGGATTGGGATCCATGGACTCCCAAAACACTATATAAGAAGAGGTGATCCTTTCTCTTCAAGATATATGACATCACATGAAATCTCTCTCTCTCTCTCTCTCTCCTTTTATTCTCAGCATACTCTCTCTCTCTTATCTTGAGTTGGCCGTCCACTCTAATAGAGAGAAGATTGTCTTCATCGTTGCCTTGCCTTTGTGCTCTGCTTCGACGACTATTGGCTTTCCATCTTCTTTGCTATATGGAACTTGTGAGGAAGGCGTTCGATCTCGTGTGACGAGATCAAGAGATCCATTGCTTGGGACATCAACTTGGATTGCGAGAACATGCGACTCATCCTCACGCTCGCAAGTGTCTTCTCCGACGGATCGGACTTGAGACAGGATGTCTCTTTCTTTGGAGGCTAGATCGCAACCACGCTCCAAGAGGTATTCCTATATCTTTGTTGTGGTTAGATGAAATCATCCGAGAAATTTTCTAGGATTGTGTGGTTTCATCCCTTTGATTTTTTTTAAAATTCTGTTGCATTGAGCAACTAGTGTGACTAGTCACTCAAGATCGTATATGATACGGTCATCGTGCTTATGTGATGCGCTTAAGAACTTCTCCATATCCTTCAAGTGGTATTAGAGCCAGGTTGAAGTTTTTGGATACGATCCATGAACCTACGAAGATTTGGGCTCGTTGGGGTTCATGAAAATTTTTATCGCATTTCAATTTTTGCAGCCCTATTTTGTGAATTTTTTGGCCCTGTTTAAAATGTTTAAACATGAATTTATCACAAGCATAATGTTCCCAATTAAACAAGGAAAATGTGGAATTTGAGTTTGCGTAATTTGAATTTCCTTTGCTCAGTTGTGATCGTTTTAATGACCACATGTCTACTGTTTCGGGAATGGCAGTTAGTGACGTAATTAAGATGTTAATTACTGTTTTAAAATACCTGGAAATACATGATAATCATATTTTCTGTTTTAAATCAAATTATCACACTTTGGAAATTAATTTCGCTTAATTTGGATTTAAAATGAAAGAGATGCTAATTTTAATTGGTGGTGATCACTGCTGAAAATTACATACTCAACCATGAACCTTGTGATTGTCATTTAAGAATCTTGTGAAATCAATGGTTAATTTGCTGGAATAATTATGGATAATATTTGGGAAATATTAGAATAATAATTGTTCCCTTAAATGACATTGCCTCAACCAATGAATGATTAGATTAGATCTAAATCACCAATTGGTTACTTGATACACTTTCATCAAACTTGTTACTTGAATAGGATTGGGAATTTGTTTAGTAAATTTCCTTATAATTAAAACGGTTTTGATTATTACTACATGGTATAACTTCGGTTGAAAAACCGATGAACATCTCAAGTATACAATGATCTATTTGGCATTATCCTTTTATGAGGTGGATATGGTGTCTAGTCGGGGAGCGTTGGGGTAGTAGGTTGCACCGTATGTTGTCTGTCCCACTCTCGTCGGTACTGGCCATGACAACGGGTAAGGACTCGATAATGCCGGAGAAATCAAGGTGTATTTTCCTAATTATTAAAATTCGAATAATATGTACTTTGAGATTATACCTTCCATTCAAGTAATAATCTAGTTTGTTGATTAAGATTGGATTGATAATTAATTTAATATGATTAAATTGATTATATCCAATTGAAACACTCTATTATGAATAGATGTGTATTTCCCTTGAAAGAATCAATTACATGAATGTGATTCATGATAATTAATTATTGAATTTGAATAAGAGGTAGAGGATCACATAAGTAACATCCATGGTCTTCTGTCAAGGCGAAGAGTTCCATCGCTAGGGATTGTATGTAGGAGACACATGCCCGAAGTGACAGCTCTTGTATGCAAGCACATCTGGATCGGGCTCTTTGCTTCTCAAAAGAGTAAGGTTGCATGCATAGTGATCCCAATAGCGAGTCCTCATATTATTGGGGTGATATTGGATTACGCATAGCGAGTACTATTCCTGTTGACGGTTGGTTCAATTAACAACGGGTCAACATCGCCTTAGGGGTGGTGGGCCCGGGTGTTACAGACTGAATTGGAAAATGCAAGTTGGAGTTGCATGGCGGAATGTCTTCCCGCTTCTTTTTATCGGAGTCACATATTCTCATATTATTGAGATGCGACAAAGATAAGGAAGGAGATCCCAGATCTTGCTTGAGATATAATGGTAAGTATATCTCTTACATTGAAAGTGATTAAGAGAATGAACTTTCATTGTTGGCATGGCAAGACAACTTTGATATAAAACTCATGAATCAAAGTAAAATGTGTATATATAAAATATATACACCTATGCAAATTTCTTATTTCAGATAATCCTTCATTAAACCACTCAATACTATACTCAATAATAATCTGTATTATATCATGGATTGGATCCGTGATCAAGATATTGTACATGCAGTTGGATACATAATGTATGTGGTTGCAATGTGCAAGTTTCCTCATAATAATAAGGAATGACAATTAAATATACAATAGGAGCACAACCCTAGGGTTTGTATGTCTCTATAGTCTTGATCTCATTGAATGTACTTTGGAAGTGACATGTCGATGATGATTGCAATTGTCAAATAATCCTTATAAAATCTAAGAAGATGTTCTGGCATACATATGTGCTCTCGACATTTAATCACGAATGACATGGTTCTCTGCATTATGCAGAATGGTGGATCTATAGGAGAAGAAGTACTCAAAATGCTTGAGTACCTACCTGAACCAATGATTTTAGGAGTTAAGAGGGATGTAGATATGATGAATGTCATCATTCTACAGTATGTACTCTAGTTATTCACGAAGCTTCATAGTATTCACATTGTATGAATTGAATGAAGCATGTATAAATGTTGAAATACTCTTATATTGAAATCTTTTGAATTCAACATAAGGGGTCCTTTGTCCTAAGCAACTGTTGTTTATAGATGAAAGGAGCGCAATGGAAGCATGGGTTGGACCCAAGTTAGAAGGAAAGTCAAAGAGTTGACTGTACTTCTATGATTTCCATACATATGACATCCAAAGAGTTGAATGAATGCCAATACTGCAATAAGTCGATGTATTGATAGTATGACTATCTAGACTATCTTGGATACTTAGAGAAGGACCCATATAGTACATCGAAATAATATACATCTACACATGATCGTTGAAATTATCTTACTTATTTGATAAGATTAAAAGTCTAATAAGTGTATCTCATTATTGTAGTGACATTTGCAATTTGTTTCATATATATTAGAAGACTAGAAAATTTGATCGTAAGGTTTAATAGTCATCCACATGGATATTGATGCCATTGTTGCAATAATCTTTATTGGATTGATAGACTTCTCAATTTCAGTGGGAGAGCCCTTAGTATTAGAGAATGTCTTTATGACTTGGATATTAGAATACACTCATAGTTTATTTCTAAGTGTTAGAAATAAACATGAATTCTGGAATAGACCTATCATAAAGAGTTATGATGAATATATTTCAGATAGTAATCTAACATCTGGAGGAATATGCCAAATTAGAAAATTAATGAATGGTTCATTAAGATTTTAAATACTGAACGTTAAACCATATTATATCAGTAGGAGGACGAAGATCATTTGATAATGATCTGGAATCAAGTCTTGGACATGTGTCTGTTGACAAGATCAATGGATTAGTAAGAGATGAAACTTTAGAATGTCTAAAATTTCAAACTTACGTACTTCCAAAGTAAAATGTCCAATACACCCTTCTCTGGGAATGGTGTTAGATTCCAAGGTATTCAATATCCCATACATACAGATGTATACGGATTATCTATATCAAAATAAACATTAATGATATATGATATCAATTGATGGTTATTTGTGTATGATATTTCTTCACTTCATCTTAGAAAACTTTGAATTGTTCAAAGATTTCACAATTTTGGTTTAGAGCCTAAGTTTGAAGGAATATTAAATGAATTTAATCTAACCAAGGTAGCAAGTACCTATTAGATGAATTCTTGGAATACATTATGGAGAAAGTAATATAATTTGTATCTCGTTTTATCCTTATAAACCTAAAAATCGATAGAGTTGTAAGGAGATACAATTAGATCATGTGTGACATGATTTTGTCAATGATGAATATTAGCATAATTACCTCTTAGTTTCCAGGTATATATGTAGTAGAGACTGCAATATATATCCTTGAAAGGTTCCATGTAAATTTGAACCCAAACATCCTCACAAGCTATGGTTTGGAACCTAGCCTAGTGTTGGACACTTGAGGATTTAGGGTTGCTTGGTCCATAACTTTGTTATGGATGCAAGTAAGCTGGAATCTAGCATAAAAGAGTGCTACTTCATTATGAAAATAAAAGATGGTATTGGATACCTACTTTATGTCCATGAGATTCTTAAAAGATCTCATATCTGAGAATGTGATTCTTAGAGGATGACTCTCTTGAGAATCAAGATGAAAATGAAGTAAAGGAACTCATTTAATCTTAATATGATAATGAGGCTCCTTAAATTCGGAAACTAAAAGGATAATTAAAGATGAAACACTCATACCTCTTCAAATGGTTTGAAGACGTATTCCATGTGTCAGTTAAGTCTAACAATGATCTAACTTCATGTGATGAAGCTTATGAGGATCATAACATGGAAAGATGGATGTTAGCAATAAAATATAAAGTAGACTTCATATACAAGTGTTGTATATGGACCCTCAAGGATCCACCTATAAGGGTAAGACCCATTAAGGTGTAAATGGATCTTCAAGAGATAGAGGGAACCTGATGAGAAGGTAGAGACCTTCAAAGCACGGCTCGTATCCTCAAGATACACACCGAAGAGAAGATATCATTTGCGATGAGACTTGCTCTCCAGTGACCATGCTTAAACCCATCAGAATATTGCTAACTATAGCTAGACAACTTGACTATGTCATCTTCTAGATGGAAGTCAAGATTGCATTCCTCTATGAATTCCTCGTCGAGGATATTCACATGAAGTAGCCCCATGGCTTCATGGTTGAGGAAAGCAAAGTGTGCAAGCTAGGGAAATCCATCTATGGACCCAAATAAGCTTCTTGTAGTTGGAACATAAGATTTGATGAAACTATAAATGTTATGATTTTAGATAGAATCTTGATGAACCATGTGAAGCTTAGTGGGAGTGCCATTGTGTTCGTCATGCTAAATGTAGATGATATCCTGATCATTTGGAATGATATAAGGATAATAATAAGTGTTTTATAATCTAGTTATTCCATACCTTGATATATTATCTCAAGGATACCTCTTAGATCTTTATTCTGAAGGTGTTCAGAAGCAAAAAGAAGAGGGTATTGGGACCGTCACATTAGTTGTACACCTTGGATATGTTCCACCTTTTGAAAAATTCCAAGAAAGACTCCCTTCCCTTAAGATATGGTACTGATCTATCTAAAGGGATAACACCTCAAGGAGTTGAGGAAGTGAATGCTAGAACTACTTGCCCTTGTGCATCAGTTATGAGAAGCCGAGTGTATGCTAGATGTGTGCAAATGCCAGATGTCTACCATGCAGTGGGAGTAGTAAATTGTTACTGATCCTACTACGGAGATAAAACCAAGGTTTTAAAAACCGAACCGGACATCGAACCGAGCAAGTATCGATTTTTGGTTTTTATGGTCGAACCAATGGGACCGACCGGTCGAATCGGTGATGACATCAGCAGTTCATAAAAATCGGAAAAGACCGAACCGTTGTATTGTTGGTTTGGTTCATATGGTTTAACCGGGTCGAACCGAGTTAGACCGGTAGTATCATACAAATAAATATGAAAAATGCTACATCATATCTTTAGAGGATCTATATACTCGTGTCCTTCCAAGTTTTTCCAATAACACTTATACTCCCTTTTTTTTACAATTGTGCGCCCCTTATATTTTTACAAAATGGATAGTGGTGACATTTTATTAGCACATGTGTGCTCCTATATTATACCAACGTAAGGATAATATTGTGGATTTTTTAAAAATATAGGAGCAAAAATACATTGCTAAATGTTAGGGTATAAACTTATTAGAAAAACTCAAAAAGGGCACTATTTTGTAAAGTTCATATGTGTGTGATGTGTAAAATTATCAATTTTAAAACTATTTAAACTTTAGTTAATAACAAGTGTTTTTTATGTATTACTTCTAGTAGTATTAGTATGACAATGTATTCTTCCTTTGTTGTTGTTCGAAGTAGACAAACTCATGTAATATGTGAGAAGAGAGGCAATGCTTATACGGCAGGAAGGAAGATGTGATAATGGATCATTGACACATGTGGAAGGAGAAGAGATAAATGAGTACTATATTCTGGGTTAGAATGTGAGGAGATGAATAGTTTTAAAAAGTTTACATTTTATTAATTATCAATTTTTTTTTGTCAAAATGGATGGTTGAACCAGTGGTTTGGTTCAATTGGTTCAACCGGATTTAAGCGGTCCAACCGGGTTTTGACTGGTTTTTATTTTCTGAATAAAAACCGGGTGGTTGGACCGTTTTTCTTCCGGTTCTTGGTTTAACCGGTTCAACCGGCCGGTTCGGTTCGGTTTTTAAAACCTTGGATAAAACACTTAGTTGCAGTAACAACAAAATCTTCAAAGATGACAAGACTTTCAAGATAGTGATCTCTGAGTCTTATCTTCAAGAAATTAAGACTTTATGGATAGTAATCTAAAGGTCTTAACTGCAGATACCTTAGGAGATAGAGATCTCCAGGAATAAGAGTATTCTGATAAGGATTATGGAAATATTGGTTACAATAATTATTGGGCTGTAGTGTCAAGGACACTATAACTAATATGATTGAGTATTGGTTGCATAAGATGCAACATTCGCAATAGATGCGAGCATTGTTACTAGGGGATATGCAAGTGCCGTAAAAGGACTTGGCATAGCCTGGGAATAGAGTGACTGATCAGCTTACCAAGCTATTTTTGTAAATAGCCTATGATTGCCACATGAGTGTGGGTTTAATTGATTAGCTCATTAATTGCTCTTCAGGCTAGTGGGAGATTGTTAGACATGCGAGCCCACGGTGAGCCATTATGCAATAAATGTTATTGAGAATATCATTCGCTGATCTGAAATGAAGAATTATTAATTTGCGTAATAGGTCCCTTAGTAAAACTAGGATTATGTACCATGGCCATATTGATGATCATACAACTGTTGATTGAATTATTCAATCATAGAGGTCGATGCTTGGATGAATATCTAAAGAGATAGATTGAGGACTCATCAAGCACCGTCAAATGATTGCTAAGAGAGGATCTCCAGCCTGAGAAGGAGGTGGCGATCCTTTCTCTAAAGGCTGATATCTAGCCGGCCTCTTGATGCAAGTCCTCTGCATAAGAATAGAGATTCAGAGGTGTTAGATAAGTTAGGTTAAAGAGTTGACTTAACGAGATCGAGATAAACAAAGTCCTATATCGTATGCTGTCACGATATAGGCACGCATCCTCTGACCAGAGACAGATGTGTTACTATATGTCTGAGCATGTAAATTTGGCAGACCAATAGGTTGATGACCTAATCAAGGTCTATACATCGATGTGCTGGTGTGCATGTAAGGGCATATGGGTAATACGATCTCTCAAAGGGATCATAAAGGTTCATTTGTGAACCGGAAGACATGAGCTCACTCATGAGATATTGGGAAGAATCAAATTCCGTGCACGGTCATCTCGCTTTGGAAGCTTGACTGAATTTGTAGATTTGATATATACTTTTGGAAAGTATATGATCAAGACCTAGGTATGATATATGCTTTTGGAAAGTATATGATCGATACCGACTCCCAATGATCGAATGAGAAACTTACTGATAAAACCCTGAAGGAGACAATCTAAAATAGATCTTGTACTTTGGGTTTAATCATAGGTCTTCCAGTATGCAGGATGTACAGGTATTGGGAATACCTGAGGGTGATTTGATCATAAATTATTGTATAACCATGACGCTTCCATTCCTAGAGAGTGATGAAATGGGTCTGGATTTTAGTGACTCCTCGCAATAGAGAAGTAATCTGATCTTGGTCCAAATGTTAGACATTGATCTGGATGTGATTCAGATGCAATGAGAAGATTAGATTTGTGGTCTTGATTTAATCAAGCATCTATGGAATGCCTGAGATCTGGACTTGAGATGCGATCTCAATATCCAAGTCACTAGACGTGGTATAATACAATCGCCCTGTCTTATCTCCAAGCATCTGCGGAGAAAGCGCATTATTCTTGAAAGAGTTCAAGAATAATTCCAAAGTTGAATTATGTCTAAGCATAAGAAATGGATAATTAAATGTGATTTAATTATCATGAATAATGTGAATTTGATTCACATTATCTGAATGCATGAGAATGGTTATCCAATGTAATTAAATGAGATTTAATTCTTGTGGATATGGATAATGTGGATAGTACTATCCAATTATCCATGTATATTATAAATAAGATTTATAATATATCAGAGAGGGACTTTTAAAATTTATATTTGTTGATTAATTGTTAATATGGATTGGATTCACATTAAAAAGGATTACGTGAAAATATAATTACATTTTTGTTGTGAATGAGATTCACATAATTTTAATGACACGTTTATATTTTCCATAAGATAATTTGGAATTATTTTTTGGTGTAAATATTGTCGACAAGGGATGATGATATATATCATGAGATAATGAGATCTCATGATAATTATAAGAGATGGATTAAGTCCACCAAAGAGAAGTGGACGGCTACAACTCTCCATGAGGAGAAGAGTAGTCGTCCCCTCTTTTTTAGGGGGATTAGTTATTCTCTTCATTATCTTTTCTTTTATCAAAGATGATTTAATTTGAAATAAATTTTGTTGATTTATAAATGAAAATTAATTTAAACTAAATCATTAGTTGTTGTGTTTTTACAACAACATCTTATCCATTGAAAGAAACACAAATCAATCTAATACGTTGATTGTGTGTTGTCCATGGATTGGGATCCATGGACTCCCAAAACACTATATAAGAAGAGACGATCCTTGCTCTTCAAGATATATGACATCTTACAAACTCTCTCTCTCTCTCTCTCCTTTTATTCTCATTCATACTCTCTCTCTCTCTCTCTTATCTTGAGTGCCCGTCCACTCTAATAGAGAGAAGATCATCTTCATCGTCGCCTTGCCTTTGTGCTCCGCTTTGACGACTATTGGCTCTCTGTCTTCTTTGGTGTGTGGCGCTCGTGAGGAAGGCGTTCGATCTCGTGTGACAAGATCAGGAGATCCATTGCTTGGGACATCAACTTGGATTGCAAGAAACACGCGACTCATCCTTGCGCTGCAAGTGTCTTATCCGACGGATCGGACTTGAGACAAGAGGTCTCTTTCTTTAGGGGCTATATTTCAACCACGCTCCAAGAGGTATTCCTATATACTTGTTGTGGTTAGATGAACGATCTGAGAAATGTTCTTGGATTACGCAATTTCATCCCTTTGAAAATTTTTTACAATTCCGCTGCATCGAGCAACTAATGTGCTTAAGGATTTCTCCATATTATTCAGTAGTATTTATGTAGAAAGGCGTACTTAAGCTCTTCCCATGTCTTGATGACCTTCCTCAAGTGGTTGATCCAATGAAGTGCTTTGTCCTGAAGACTGAATGGGAATTTTGTCATCTTAACTAACTCCTAACGGCATGTTAGGGTATTAAGTTGTAACACAAATGTGCATGAACTGTTCCAGATGGATATAAGGCCCTTCATTTGCACTATTGTAGAAGCTGGGTAGGAGCGCCAAGAGTTAAGGCTTCAACTTGAAATGCACGTGGATCACTGGGATCTAGATCAACTCGGTAACTTTCCTAGCTTCAAGAATGTAGGTCTCCTTGAGAGTTGGCTTGGGTCGCTCTCATCTGGCTTCCTCTACATGGTCTACACGACCTCCACATGCTTTCTCTCTCTTCTCATCCCCCCTCCTAGGTTCTCTTTCCTTCTCTTCAAGTCATTAATCATGTATTGGAAGGCAACCTGGGCCAATGCCTGGTCCGTGAGCTTCTGTTGTATCGCCTGAATGGAGGCGAGAAGCTGGGCATTCACGACATTCTAGTCTGGCTGTCCCTTCTCTTGGGGTGGAGGATTCTAATGTCCCTTCCCTTTCCTTGTGGGAGCCAACTCAACTCTATATCTTTTTTGGAATTTGAATCTGAGAGAAGTTATGGCTCTAGATCGGGCTCGTGATCTGCACATGGAATGTCACGACCCCCAATTCCGGGTCGTCGGATCCTCCCATAACCGGATCTAGTTACGCAACAATAATTTATTCAGCAATGACAACTAACATTTAGAAACAGACTGCAAATAAAATACTCAGAAGAAAGTATTTCAGCACTCTGCCATTCACAATATTAAGTTCAGATGATACATTGTCCCATTATAACCATTTACATGTACATCAGATTGAAAGGAAAATATACAAAAGATTACTAACTACCTTAAAAAGTAAAGTTACTGTGGCTGGCTGGATGTCTAGTATATAAGCTGGCTAGATTTTTAAAGTCCTTACGATGACTCACCGACACCTGTTGGAGTTTTCATAAATTAGAGGATAAAAATTAGCGAATGCTAAGTAACAAATAAGAGAAAAGCAAACAAATTGTGTAATTTTGTAAAACTTGTTATCACAAAAGGTTTCATTCCTTCTTGTTAATTTAAGTCATATTCCTTTCTATTCCATGTCAGGGATTAGTCCAGGGGAACCCCGCCTTTCTTGGACTCCAAAGCTGTGGACATTTCGGGATTGGAGATTGTGTTGATCTTGGTAAGCTTATGCCACCGCACGTCGCCTCAACCAATCCTCCAATACTACCCTGACAATTTTTCTTTTCTTTTATTAAACAGGGTCTCAAACCCTTGGCCTGGAAAATAAATGAGCACACCGTCCTCGAGGACTCGGTTGCTTAAAACCTCAGGCTAACATTTAATCATATAACCTAGCATCTTTAAACACATATTATCGTGACCCAGCCGCCATTGAACCACCCGTGCCTGCACGACCACATCTTCCGTCGTTCAACCCAAAGATATTGGATCCCGATACCATGCGTTGCAAAACATTCATTTCGTGCGCACTTATCATAACAGGGCAACCGTGTACCACCTAGGTAGGGAAACGCCAATACGGATTCCTTCCAACAAACCTACAGGTTGCATGCCCGACATGTAGTTCTACTCCCAGTCATCCTTAGCGTGACACACGATCCTTTTCAGGATCCAACTAAAACCACATCAATTCCCAAGATATAATTCTTTTGTTAAGTCTTCGATTTGCGTAATCATCAACACTTAGTGTAGACTCACATATATATATATTACTCATAACCATATATACTCGTATTTATGCCTATTTTAACTCCCAAACCCTAACTTTCAAAGCCAACGCATCTATTTGATGCTTAAACCTTATTTTAGTGGGAATCACAAAGTAATTTTTCATACTTTTCAAAAAAAATAGCCAAAATTATGGTTCTTCATAGCAAATAACATAAAATCAAAAATTTCAATAATCTCGTATAAAAATCTAATAGCAAAAGGAAGGATTTCGTTACCTAATCGAGCTCTCTCTCGTGTATGCAAGACTTTATCGTGTTTCGTTTTTAGAAAGGCTATTTTAAGGCTCCTGAAAAATTTAAATTTCATTTTCATATCAAAAAAGCTAAGAACGTATCAAGAACACGAAGAACACGAAGAATGCCAAGAACATAATTTCTCTGGAAAGTTTCAGCAGAGTTTCCCCTTATATCGGGACATATTTCTCGGAAATATTCAGCAGAGTTTCCCCTTATATCGGGACATATTTCTCAGAAAATTTCGGCAGAGTTTCCCCTTATATTAGGACATATTTCAAAATAAAAATGAAATGAATTTCCTCTATAAAATCAATCGAGAGGAAAATAACAACGAAACTGAAAGAATATACTCAAACAACAAGAGATGAAGAATTGGTAGACACCACGCATCTTAGGTGAGTGAATGTGTGACGAATCATAGGATTCACTGACATGCATAGCCGCGCGTACTTAAGTAGGGTGTTACACAGATTTCTCCTCGAACCACAAGAGGAAAACGAATCGGAAAGAAAGATGAATCAAGAACAAAACTTGTAAGAACAAGAGGATGAATTGAAAGCCTAGCTTACGAAGCAAACTAAGAGAGGATCATACCTTTTTCCTCCTCGTTCTCCCAGCAGCGATTCGCTAGCGCTCCTCCCTCGCCTCCCACTGCTCCTCTCGACCTCTCGACCCTAGCCCTTGGGGTGGTGATGGAAATCGTAGAGAATGAATGGGTAAGGGGGTCTATTTATAGGCCCCAGAAAACCACTAACCATGGTTAGAAAACCATGTTTATACCTTAACCATGGTTTAGTGGCCCATGGTTTTGGCCAAAACTTATCCCAAACTTGGGGCTTAAGTTAAATATTCTAGAGGATTCTAGATTCACTAATGACACTTAATTAACACTAATCGTGATTAACTTTCACCCATCGTGATTTAACTTTCGCGACTTACACTTATCTTTTGCTAACTATTGATTAGTGTTTGCCAATGATCATTAGCGATTTTTAATCTATCATTAATCTCTTTAATCACGTTTAATTAGTCTTAATGACATTCATTATGGGTTGATGACATCTTAACCCTCCTTACTTCTCTTTCTTCCGAAATTCATAACAAATCGAAACGAAGTCCGATTCACTCGAAACAAATTCCGTTGGTTTCCTCTTGACGAGTCGGATCCTATTATATAGGATCTGAGATATGCCAAGTTCACGACTTTACATGGAATGATGCTCTGATTAGTCTGAATAGAAGCGTCAGATGGAATGAATCATTCTGTGTTAAGGTAAACATAGAATTTCATTAAGGATGGTGGGGTGTAAGGAATGAAATCAATTTCCATCAAAATGGGCAGAGTTCGTGAAAAGAGTGATCCCGAATTATTGAAGAAGGAGGGGAGCATGGAGATTGGTTTGCGGAGTCCGAATCAGGTTCTCAAGAATCACCTCGAATTATCGGAGAGAGCAGACACATGGAATCCATGTTAATGTCGGCGGAGTCCCAACTAAGCTATCCATGGGTTGTCATCTTGAAGTAGAAGAGGAAGATCGAGTTTGGATGAAATATACGATGGTTGATGATTGCATTATATACTAGTATAACATGCTCAAATTATGTGAAGTACAATATTAATCTTTGATGTGTAAACTCCAAATTCACACAATTTGCATCATATACACATAGCATATAAAATCATCATAAAACCAACAAATTATCTGAAGAAAATATCCTCACAAATCTCTATTCACATTTAAAGATCATTTTCTAAACTGAGATTAATTATCATCTATGAAAATCAGATTTGTTATTATCAGAGAGAATGAAGAATTATTGGGTATACTTATAACATTAAATCTAACAACATCCAACACATTTCACTTTACTTTTTATTGCAAAGAAAAGAGGAGGGGATTAATATAAATTGACCAAACATTTCCCCTTGAGAATAGAGCCCCACGTACCATCTCTTCGCCATGTTCAAACCTTCCCCACACACATTCATTTATTTTTTGTCTTTACTTGCATGGGGACTCCTTGTGCATAGCCGCATATTGCAAGTATAAAAATAGAACCCCTTGGCACTCACACATACTCCTCGCTGGCCCCCTTTCTATCGTTATCTCTCTCTCATTTTTTTGGTTTCATGCAGGCATAGGAGTCCCCAGCAGCTATCGTTCTTCAGCTCCTTCCTCGCGGGCTTGCTCTTCTCCTTCAGCGTGCACCGGCGTCTGTCTCGTTGCAGCCCACAGCTGCACACCGCAGTTGCACGCCCCGACTCGCTTCCCTCTCGTCCAGTCTGTAAGCACCATCTCCTGCGCACCAGCGTGCACCTCCAGCTGTTGTGCGCGAGTGTAGCCCGTGCAGCTGTTGCATGCATCGCAATAACCACCCTCTTCCTCGGTGCACAACAGCCACTATCCGCACGTCTCCCTCTTTGCATGCGCGAGAGCGCACTCCAACTCACCGCCACTATGCGCCCAGCCTCCTACAAGTCCCTCGCGCGTGTCCAACCCCAACTGCATGTCACGCACTGTCCTCTAGCTGCATAGCTGTTGTGCGCATCTACAGCCGTGCACCACCGAGTGAGTATCCAGCTACTCTCCTCCTCTTCGCATTTATCCTCCCCGCAGCTGTGCACTCCACCTCGCAGCCACGCACTTCAGCCCGCGGTTATCTCCTCCGCGTGCCAACAGTCCTTGCACCAATCAGCGGTCGTCCTCCTCAGCCATCTTCATCCACACCACTCCCTCGGACAAGCATGCACTCCCATCTACGTGCATGAGATAACATATTCCATCTCTCTTTCTCTATTTACTTCCCTTTATTTATATGTCATTTACATTTCAAACCTTGAACTCTCCTTTATTTTAAGTATTTCAAGTAAAGCCCTCATTTTCTTCATCAATTAGAGTGCATATCTTTGAAGTAAATCTTGTCCAAATTGCACCTATATTATCGCATTTAGAAATTTAAGTGTTAGATGTCGAATTAAAAATTGCAAACTTACTTGGTCCTTGTGGATTCGAATCTCTACTTGCCATATGCATTTTGTATGTCTCCATTGTGCTTGTAGTTGCATTTTATTTGTTTGGTCTTGATTCTTCATGGAACAACAATGACATGATAAAATCATCATTTTAAACCATGAAAAATCTCGTCAACATTTTGATGCCGTTGCCAGGGACTAGGCAACATTTACAATTTTTCTTAACTTAGTCTCAATTATCTAATCCGTGCATTTTCTTATTTTGCAGGTACTTAGGCTTCAAAAAGAAAAAAATCATTTGTCTTTTCATGCATTTTTCGCAAACTTGTAATTTGTAATATTTCTTCCCCCCCTTCTTGGAAAAGCTCACCATCAGCAGGACAAAACATTACGGATTAGCGCTAGAAGTACATGCACTGTGAGTCCCTCTTTCTCTTAGGCATCTTTGGCTTTTAAAATTTCCTGCATTTGTTTGTGCTTCGTACTTAAACCGAAAAAAATTAAAAAATACTTCTTCTTTCCATCATCTCTGTGGTCTTCTCTCTCTGCTCACCAAAAAAGATCACCAAAACGTGCTTTATCACGCTAAAAAGATAAGCTTGAAAGGCCACCGCAGTGGCCCCAGCAGAAAGCAGGAAAAATTTCTGAATGCTTGTTTTGATGCACGTGTATGACACAAAAATCACGAGCACATAGATCCCTTGGATAGATACAAAAATCTCTAGTGCTGCGTGGGATTGCAGAGAGAAATCGTAACTCCTCGACGCATTGGGCACATGTTCTTGTGGGAAGAGCAGATCTTTGATCTGAGTACCGCACCCTAGATCCCCCAGCCGGATTAGGACATCGATTTCTCACAATCTTCCACACCCACCTCATCTTTAAGGACTCTAATTTCTCTAAAAACTTTTGTTGAATCATTAAACTAAAATCGAAAAGATAACCGCTTCCACGGTAATTTTTTGTGTGAGTTGGTGAATCAACAACTTGTCTGGTGTATTGTGTTGTGTATGCTAGGTCGTAGGTCTCTGAAAAATCCATTGCTACAACCATTAGAGTACGACCCGATCTATAGAAGAAAACCCAACTCATCTCCTTCAACTGAGGAACCTGAGAATTCATCTGACCTAGGAGTTAGGGGATAAGAAAGACCAAACCCTATGGAACTCATCCTACATCAACTACAACTGTTGAGAGAGGAAAATGCGATGATCTGCCATACCATAGCACTTCTCATCCGACCACCACCCATTAGTACACATTATAACCCGACGGCAGAAGACTTAGTCCATTAGGTCCAGATGCCACCTGAGGTAGGAGACTTTGAAATAAAGCCAGCATCTCTCTCCTTGATACCAAGGTACTATGGAAATGAGAGTGAAGACCCTTTCTTACACATACAAGACTTTCGATCTGCCTGTGACACAATGAGCATCCCTGGAGTAGAAAAGGAATACATTTATATGAAAGCCTTCACTCATTCTCTTAAAGAACGAGCACTCCAATGGCTCCGAAATTATGGAACCCCACTCACATTCTGGGACTCCTTAAGAGAGGCATTCATCAAGAAATACTTCCCAATAGGAAAGACAAATGCCCTTAGACAAGACATATCATCATTCACTCAGAAGAACAAAGAACCCATTCACGAAGCCTAGGAGATTTTAAGTACAAAGGAAATGCTCTCATCATGCAATCCCCAAATGGAAATTGGTTCAGATATTTTATGAGGGCATAGACACATCATTCAAGAGAGTTATCGACGGCTCATGTGACGGGAATTATATAAGCCGTGACGAACATTTCGTGTGGACTTTATTTGAAAACATGGCTGATAATTCGGTGAATAGCTCATCCATCGAGCAATATAATGGGAACATAAGACCTGCCAATATAGTCAATCATGAGAACTCCAACAACGACTCATCCAAACAAAATCAGGATAAATGGGAAATTCTTTCCAAATAGATGGATCTCATGATCCAAGCCATAGGTAATCTAACTCTGAATAAAGTCCCGAACAACATTTGCGGGGTTACGTCTGCCTAATGTTCAGGACTTTGGCCATTTACCATTTTCTCATGATCAAGAATTGACTCCTGAGACTATAAATTGGGTACAACGAAATCAAGGAGGGTTATTTTCAAACACCCAAAATCCAGGATAGAGAGAATAATCCAATTTTGGGTGGAATGGGCAAAAAAACAAATACCAGTTTCAAAATCACTCACAACCCCAACAACCAATAGGACTTCTAATGACTCAACCTTCCACAACTGTAAACTTTGATGCATTGACTCAAGCTATACAACAGCTTGCGGCAGCACAACAACATGCCAACCAAGCACAGCAACAGGCCAACGCTGAGAATGCTCGATAATTTGCTGAGATACGATCTTATATTTCAGCATTGTCACCTCAACCTCTGCCCAATCCTAATAACAATAGAGCTAGCTCCTCCGGATCATTCCACACCCCACCACCAGCCAAATCTTTCACTCCACCCCCTGGATTCCAAGCTCAAAATCAAGGATTTTCTGCCCCAACTCATAAGACCAATAATTTCAGCCAAAGAACTCATCCTCAAGGTTTCTCTACGCCCACCCAAGGATCCAACCTGCATCAACCTAAAAATCAAGTGACTTTCAAAACACCGAATCAACCTAATCAGTCAGCTAATGCCGTAACTCTCCGAAATGGGAAAAACATATCTGCCTATACCATTCCACAAACTCACACAACTGTTGAGGCTCAAATTGAGGAAGGAGAGGAAATTGAGAATGAAGAAGGACATACTGAGACCACCACACCTCCTCCCTCCCCTATATACATCCCCTTTCCTGAAGCTTTTCGCAGGAAAAATTCCAAATCACCCATACTTGAGCCCGAGTTAGAGAAACTCTTCTCAGACATTATCATTGAAATCCCACTTCTGAAAGCGCTTGAACAAGTTCCAGCTTTTTCTCGTTTTCTAAAAGAGAAATGTACACCAAAGAGGAAATCAAAAGGAAAGAATAAAAAGAATCATGAGGACATCGAAAAACATGTTCTTCCTCAAGCAACATCAAATGCCATTTCACACCTCCTACCTACAAAGAAGAAAGATCCAGGTGCACCCTTGGTGAAGTGCACTATCGGGAAGCTGACATTCGAACGCACATTGTTGGATAATGGTGCCTCGATTAACCTCCTCCCTACTGCTATTCTGGAGCAGTTTGATTTGGGAAAACTAAAACCTGTCTCAATGATTTTACATATGGCTGATCGTTCTGTGAAAAGACCAAAAGGATTACTTGAGTCTGTAATAGTCACGGTTCAGGGACACCAATTCCCAGTAGATTTTGTTGTTATGGATATGGACCCAGCTAATACACTATGTGAAACTCTCATAATACTTGAATGACCATTCTTGGCCACTACCAAGGCACACTTTGATTATGAGGATGGGAGAGTGGAATATAAAGTTAATGGTAAGGTCATTCCTGTAGATCTTATCATCTCCACTTCGATTGACTTTGAGACTGAAGATTGTGGTTGGATAGAGAATTGTGTTGTGCTTGATATATAAGATGATTTTGCTCTATCCATCTCTCCAAAGACCCTCTGGAGGTTAGTCTGAACACCTTCCCATCCACTTACAAGGACATGTCCCATCACATTGCCACATATAATCTGAACTCTGCACTCGAAGCTCCACCATGCCCTCTCATTAGTCAGGAAATTTTTGAGTTAGATGAAGCCTGGGACATACTGGACACTGAACTTACAGCCATGATCATGCCCATGATAGAGCCACCATTTGAGACTATTTCATCAATAAATACATCAGAAGAAACTGCTCCTCTGACCCCACCAACACCCATTGTCGAACTAAAGCCCTTACCACAAGATCTGAAGTATGCTTTCCTCGATGATGCACACACTCTACCAGTCATCATTAATGCCAGCCTAGATCACACTCAGGAAAGTCGACTCATGAAAGTATTAAAAAAGAATTCTCAGGCTATTGGTTGGAAAATAACTGACTTGAAAGGAATAAGCCCGACATTATGCACACACCACATATATTTGGAAAATGACAGTAAACCCTCTCGAGAAATGCTAAGACGGTTGAATCCTAATCTACGAGAGGTTGTAAAGAATGAAATATACAAGTGGTCGAGTGCTGTCATCATTAATCCGATAGCTGATAGTCCTTAGATTAGTCCCCTCCAGATCGTCCCCAAGAAAGCTGGATTAACAATTGTGAAAAATGAGAAAGGAGAGGATATCCCTACTTGCGCGGCAACATCTTGGAGAGTCTGTGTCAATTATAGAAAACTCAATAAGGCTACACGAAAAGACCACTTTCCACTACTATTCATAGACCAAATCATTGATAAACTAGCCAGAAAAGAATTCTTTTGTTTTTTGGATGGATATTTTGGCTACAACCAAGTTGCCATAGCATCGGAAGATCAAGATAAAACCACATTCACTTGTCCTTTTGGGACTTATGCGTTTCGACGCATGCCTTTCAGATTATGCAATGCCCCCTCTACTTTCCAAAGATGTATGATGGGTATCTTCGCTGACATGGTCGGTGATTTTATGGAGGTATTTATGGACGATTTTTCAATTTTTGGAGACTCTTTTGAGGAGACACTTGGATTTTTGGACAAAGTCTTGCAAAAATGTATTGAGGTAAACCTAATCTTATCTTGGGAGAAATCACATTTCATGGTGAAACAAGGAATTGTGTTGGTACATATCGTATCGAATAAAGGGATGGAAGTGGATCCATCGAAAATTGAGACCATCACCTACTTAGGTCCACCCGTGAATATAAAGGGTGTTCGGTCCTTCCTAGGTCACGTCGGTTTTTACCGTCGATTTATCAAAGATTTCTCGAAAATCTCCCGCCCTCTCACCAAACTACTTGAAAAGGACCAAGATTTCACATTCACCGAGGAAGCATACGAGTCCTTCAATACACTAAGGAAAATCATCACTGAAGCACCTATACTACAACCCCCTGATTAGAACAGTGAATTTGAAATCATGTGTGATGCTTCTGATTATGTTGTTGGGGTAGTATTGGGTCAAAGGAAAGATGGAAAACCCTATGCCATCTACTATGCCAGCAAGACCCTGATGATGCTCAAAGGAACTACACTGTGACTGAGAAAGAACTGCTAGCTGTGGTATTTTCACTAGAGAAATTTCGATCTTACATCTTAGGGTCTCATATCATAATCTACACAGACTACTCTGCTCTCAAATACCTCTTCACAAAGAAAGATGCAAAGCCTAGACTGATTAGGTGGGTGCTCTTACTACAAGAATTTGATCTAGAAATACGAGACAAAGCAGGAGAAAAGAATGTCGTAGCTGGTCACTTATCGAGGCTCCCCTCATCATCTTCACCAACCGATAACGTGGCCCCAATTTCTGAAAGTTTTCCTGATGAGAATATAATGTCTGTCTCTCAACTCCCTTGGTATGTAGACATCGTCAATTACCTTGTCACTTCCACATTTTCTGATGACTGGCCGAAACATAAGAGAGATAAAACCAAGGCCCAAGCCCGATATTATCACTGGGAGGATCCTTTGCTCTTCAAAGAGGGTACTGATTTGGTATGGAGATGATGTATCCCTGAATCTGAAGTCAACGATGTCCTAACTCACTGCCACACTTCTGGGTGTGGAGCACACCACTCAGGGAAGCGCACAACCGCTAAGGTCTTACAATGTGGATTCTATTGGCCTCGATATTTAAAGATGCTCATCACTTTGCTCAAGCCTGTCCTGCATGTCAAACCAACAGAACAATGACCCGTCGTAACATGATGCCCCTCCAACCAGTACATGTGGTTGAAATTTTTGACACTTGGGGTGTAGATTTTATGGGGCCTTTCACCACATCACACGGTTACCAATACATTTTTCTCGATGTTGATTACATCTCTCGTTAGGTTGAAGCCATTCCCACTCGCATTGCTGCTAGCACAACCGTTGTCAAGTTCTTGAACGGCCTATTCTCTCGATTTGGATTGCCTAAGGTGGTCATTAGTGATGGAGGCACCCACTTTCTGAATGCTTCAGTTAAGAATTTACTTAAGAAAAATGGAGTTGAACACCGTATCTCAACTGCCTACCACCCACAAACCAATGGAATGGATGAGCTATCAAATCGAGAAATTAAGACCATCCTCCAGAAAATTGTCCGCTCTGATCGTAAAGATTGGTCTCAACACTTGCCTTCTGCTCTCTGGGCCTACCGCACTGCTTTCCGCACACCCTTAGGTATGAGCCCATATCGGTTAGTCTATGGAAAGCCGTGTCATCTACCCGTAGAGGTCCACCACAAATCACTCTGGGCAATCAAGAAATACCATCTGGATTATGATGAAGCTGAGAAGAGAAGACTACTGGACTTATCTGAACTGGAAGAATTGAGATCACAAGCCTATGATAACAACCTGCTATACAAAGAGAAAATCAAGTTGATCCAAACTGAAGTTATTTCTGAGTCACAGCACGATGCCAACATTTCAAGGAAAACATTCAAAGAAAATAAAAAAGTATGGCTATTTGATGCCAAACTGAAGTTATTTCTGAGAAAACTGAGATCGAAATGGAAAGGACCATAAACTGTAACTCAAGTATTCGATAATGGCTCGATAGAAATTACTGACCCAAATACTAAAGCCACTTTTAGAGTCAATGGTCAAAGACTAAAACCCGTTGTTGAACCATCTGGTCCTATGCCTATCTGCACAACGTACCTTCTATAGGAAAAATGAACCACCACATCACCAAGCTGAGGCGTTAAATCATGCACTCTCGTGAGCCTCTCCTAACGGGTATCTTTTCGTCTTACTTCTCGCATATTTATTTTCACTACATTGCATTAGATAAGTATGGGGGTACCCCTCTACATTACATTCAAAAAAACCCCAAAAATACATTTCACATCCCTTTTGATCCTCCTATTACACATTGTCTTCACCATGAGGACATGGTTTCTGATAAGTATGGGGGGTGTCTGCATAGTTTTTCAAAATTGTATACTCTTTCAAAAAAAACTTTCTTTTATAAAAATTCCCCTAAAAATATTTTCAAAAAGTAAGAAAACCACCAAAAATACATCCTTCCTAGGTTTATCCTATTTTGAGAAATCGGATCTTCACTGCATAAATCATAGACTGAGGTTGAGTCGACCCTAATCCACTTAACTTCATCAGAATTTCACTAGGCATGAGTTTTTAAGCTTTCTTCAGGTCCATATGGACTTTATTCTCTCAGTTCCACTAACTCTACTGGTGAATGAACTTCTGTATCTAACTAGATCTCCTGGGCAACTAGTAGCACTCTTAAACTCTTCAGTGGATATTAAGCAACTGCACTTTGCACTTAGCTTGATTGAGTTTATTTTACGAGATACAATTACAATCTAGTTGACGTGAGGAGTTGTCCTCTTGGTTGTGCCAATGCCTGAACCTTATCTATAGCTAATGAAGGAACTTGACTCAGGGGCAACTTGATCTCTCTAGTCTAAGTGTGTCGGCAAATAAGCCAGTATCGTGCCTCCAAAGTCAATATTAAGCCGATACTACCTTTTGATGCCAAACCCAAAACAAAAACACCACAAAAAGGCATATCACAATACAAATGCCAAAAACAACCAATCATGCAAAGATGTGCGAAGCAAAAGCAATGAAAGAAGACCACCAAATAACCCCTCCCCACCAAAAAGCCGTGGTAGCAGCCCAATGATGCTACCTAAATTCTTAAAAGAGGTCCAAAGAGGCCCAGGGTTATGCTCTACAAAAGTAAAGAAATGAGAGCAACGGACCAAAGCGGTCTACGGAAAACCCCGAAAGTTAAGTCCCATTTTCCAAAGAATTATGACCTATTTCTTTATGCTGACATACTTGGGTGAAAAGCGAATATGCCTGAATTCAGGTGAGGACTGAGGCTATATGAGTAGGTAATCATTCGATACCTTGATAGATTGTGTTGTTAGCTCGTTCTATTGACTCACGAAAGCTAAAACATCACTAACATTGTTTATATCCATTCAAAGTTAAAGAGAATATTTGTTCCTTAGGGATGAGCTGACTTGATCGACCTTCTGAAACCATGTCTGATTTTGTTGGAACTGATAGGCTGTTAAAACTACAAGACTCAAGTCAAGTCGATTATTCAAACAAATCATTAATCCATGGGTCAACTCCACTGAAGTCCGTGTATTTGTGTGGTTATGAATTGAAAACTCGAAGACTTTGTGGGTATGTCTGCTGCAAACCCTCACCAAATCTATCTTGGCTATTCTCCTTGTCCTTCATTATTACTTATCTTATTTTTGCTCGGGACTAGCAAAACTTAAGTAAGGGGGTGTGATGATTGCATTATATACTAGTATAACATGCTCAAATTATGTGAAGTACAATATTAATCTTCGATGTGTAAACTCCAAATTCACACAATTTGCATCATATACACATAGCAGATAAAATCATCATAAAATCAACAAATCATCTAAAGAAAATATCCTTACAAATCTCTATTCACATTTAAAGATCATTTTCTAAATTGAGATTAATTATCATCTATGAAAATCAGATTTGTTATTATCAGAGAGAATGAAGAATTATTGGGTATACTTATAACAATAAATCTAACAACATCCAACACAATTTATATTACTTTTTATTGGAAAGAAAAGAGGAGGGGATTAATATAAATTGACCAAACATTTCCCCATGAGAATAGAGCCCCACGTACCATCTCTTCCCCATGTTCACACCTTCCCCATGCACATTCATTTAATTTTTTTGGTTGCATGGGGACTTCTTGTGCATAGACGCATATTGCAAGTATAAAAATAGACCACCTTGGCACTAACGCATACTCCTCGCTGGCCCCCTTTCTATCGTTATCTCTCTCTCTCTCTCTCTCTCTCTCTCTCATTTTTTTGGTTTCATGCAGGCATAGGCATCCCCAGCAGCTACCGTTCTTCAGCTCCTTCCTCGCGGGCTTGCTCTTCTCCTTCAGCGTGCACCGACGTCCGTCTCGTTGCAGCCCGCAGCTGCACACCGCAGTTGCACGCCCCAACTCGCTTCCATCTCGTCTAGTATGTACGCACCATCTCCTGCGCATCGGCATGCACCTCCAACTGTTGTGAGCGAGTGCAGCCCGTGCAGCTGTTGCGTGCATCGCAATCACTGCCCTCCTCCTCGGTGTACAACAGCCACTGTCCGCGCGTCTCCCTCTTTGCGTGCGCGAGAGCGCGCTCCAGCTCACCGCCACTGTGCGCCCAGCCTCTTGCAAGTCCCTCGCGCGTGTCCAGCCCCAACTACATGTCACGCACTGTCCTCTAGCCGCATAGCTGTTGTGCGCATCTATAGCTGCGCACCACCGAGTGAGTATCCAGCTACTCTCCTCCTCTTCGCGTGTATCCACCCCGCAACTGTGCACTCCACCTCGCAGCCACGCACTTCAACCCCCGGTTATCTCCTCCACGCGCCAACAGTCCTTGCACCAATCGGCGGTTGTCCTCCTCAGCCATCCTCATCCAAGCCACTCCTGCGGACAAGCATGCACTCCCATCTACGTGCATGAGGATAATATATTCCATCTCTCTCTTTCTCTATTTACTTCCCTTTATTTATATGTCATTTACATTTCAAACCTTGAACTCTCCTTTATTTTAAGTATTTCAAGTAAAGTCCTCATTTCTTCATCAATTAGAGTGCAAATCCTAGAAGTAAATCTTGTCCAAATTGCACCTATATTATCGCACTTAGCAATTTAAGAGTTAGATGTCGAATTAAAAATTGCAAACTTACTTGGTCCTTGTGGATTTGAACCTCTACTTGCTATATGCATTTTGTATGTCTCCATTGTGCTTGTAGTTGCATTTTATTTGTTTGATCTTGATTCTTCGTGGAACAACAACGACATGATAAAATCATCATTTTAAACCACGAAAATTCTCATCAATAATGGTCAACGAAAAATAAAAGGAATTCAAAATAGTAGAATGCTCAAAAGTGAGCGGGGGTCAAATGAGGAATAATTAGAAGAAAGAAAATGGCACAAATGTGTGAGACTAATCTTTGAGCCTTAATCTAATAAAAAAACACCATACAAGTTTTGAATTCACCAACATAGCCCAAGTGAAGCCGTGAGAGTTCAACTATTTTTTTATCTTTTTAATTTTAAGGTTGTATTGCAGGCAAATCTTTTTAACAAGTCCTTAAGTATGCTAACCCTATAGGAGTGTGTGTACTGCCA
Source organism: Ottelia alismoides (assembly GCA_037367405.1). Classification (NCBI taxonomy): domain Eukaryota; kingdom Viridiplantae; phylum Streptophyta; class Magnoliopsida; order Alismatales; family Hydrocharitaceae; genus Ottelia; species Ottelia alismoides. Next base: position 436,268 of record JAZKJV010000572.1, read on the forward strand.
GGAAAGTACCTCGTACTTCTTCCACCTCCCTTGTAACTAGTGATGTGTGCACTGAAAGGTCTTTGATCTCGTGCCTGGGGGGCTACTCAACCAAAGAATAAGGGAGGAAGCCAATAGGTGAGACCCCTACTTCGAATCTCACTCACAATAGAATCACTCGTGAGCATAGGACCTACTTGGACGTAAAATTGATGACACAAACACACCTATGAGGGTGTGATCTATGCTCAGTACTTCAAACCAAGTCAGAGGCGCCAGACAAGGCAGGAACACTGTGCTCGACAAGGCCCTACTCGGTCATGTACGATAGAATCGCCAATACTTCATCGCCCCAAGTGATAATCAAAGCAACAAAAATTGGGTTTTGGGATTTAATACTTAGGGTTAGGTCATGATCAGTTTGGAGTACACCTGAAAGCAATGAGGACTTCATGAACCCAAAACAATGATGTCCATTACCAATTTAAATTAAGGTCAAAATTTTATTAGCAGCCCACTTGTTTTAATTTTTGGATTTTCAAATTTTTTGAATACTTTTCAGAGAAAGTTGCCTAACATTTTTTTGTATTTTTTATTTAATCCAAATATGTGAAAAACCAGAGGGAGAAGGCATAATAGCAATGCAAGTCATCACTAAGATGGAAATCTTGCCTTAGTGACTAATGTTGCATGCAGAGTTAGAATTACTTACAGTGCTTCTTAGCTCTCCTAATAGAGAATGCAAATCAAGATATATAAGATACATGTCTGATATGCAAACGGTAGAAATTGCCATAAACAACAATGGCTATTTATCATGAAGAACCAGATGCTAATTATTTAGAAATGAGATCCAAAAGTCCGGTCTCGAAATCTCATCAGTCCCCGTCACAACAGGTCCTGCAAGCAATGCATAGAGCTTCTCTCAGTGCTCGATCTCAAGTCCAAATAATCAACAATTAAATTCTACTAATTCCAAATTAAAGAAGTATAGGAACATGCCTTTATCAGGTGTCTGGATTTATTTTACCATGCAAGCAATTCGAATGTCCAAGGGCTCATTCTACAAAACAAATGAAACAAAGAGAAAAGCTCAAAATGCAAAAAGCAAAATAAAAGAAAGGCGAAGAAAACATGAAAAACTGCGACGAGGACCTCAGGTGATCAAACATCCAGGCATTGGACCTCTCTAAGTGTGAAAGTGTCCAAATTATTACAAATTAATTTTCAAAAATAAAAGAAAATCTCTCTCACACACAAAATGAAAGTAAAATCTTCGGACGGGTTTCTCTTCCCCTTCTTCCTTGCTACTCTCTCTTTCTCTCTCCATGTTGGATCACAAGTAGAAAACCAACCTCTGCTCACCTTGGATGCATCCACCTCCTAAGAGATACTCATCGCCAAGCGATCCCTCGCAAGAAAGATTGACAGAAATATGAATGAAAAAAGTCAAATAATTATCAAGAATAAATAGCAAAAAAAGAGAGAAATATTAAGCAGACTATATACAACAAAATGTGCTACACTCCGTTGCTCCCTGGCAACAACACCATTTGTTTAGCTGAAAATAATCTCAAGAGTAATCTTCTGGTCCACACAAGGCGGGACCAATAGTCGTTGTGTCATCCCCTCTCAAAGACCAATACCGAAATCAACAATTAACCTACACAATTATATCAAGCAATGAAAAAGCATGTGTGCATCAAAATTTATTATATCCTACAAATAAGTGTATAGTGGACAAGCAGGTAGGGGTCGAACTCAGGGAACACAAGTAGTAGCACATGATATTATTTATTGATAAATATAAATAAATAATATAGGTATGGATGCATATTGGTATGCATACTATTTACTTAGGTTTTGTGGGTTTTAAATTTTTAAATTCTTTTTTTATTTTTTATATTATTATATATTATTACACTTTTAATTATAAATTTTAAATAATTTTTTATTTAAAATAATTGTAAAATTTTTATAATAATGATTAATATTATAACTTATGTATAACTATATGTAGATATATAATACACTATAGGGTAATGAAATTATAAATATAGGTAAAAATAGTCAAAATAAAAAAATAAAATGTTTTTGTATTTTTTGTATTTTTCACTATTTTTATAATTTTTAAAATATTTTTTTCTAATTTAGGTATTTTTAAAGTCCAAAATATCCCAAAACATGGATTAAATAGCTAGGTCGAATTGATTTGGGGGTCAAAAATAGCAAAAAGCCTCGAAAAGTTTCCAAATCATTTTTAATATATACTAACACATATAAATAAAAATACAAAATAAATATAAATATTTTCAGAGTTTTGAAAGATCTTTATATTTTTATAGTATTTTAGATCTTTTTAATTTTTTATCATTTTCTTTTTCTGTTTGTAGGGATTTTTTGTCCGGGTGTACTAGATACTATAATAAAGATACTATTTTATGGGAAATTTTAAACATGGTTTTATAATTTTTTGAATTTTTAAGGTAAGCAGAGAATAAACTATATTATTTTGATTTTTAGTAAATAAAAAATATGCCTAAAATGTAAATCTAAAATTCTGACATGAAAGATCAAGTAACCGAGTACATTGACCTATTTTTTTCATGATTTTAAAGCGTGGATGATATTTATAAAAATTAGACAAAAAAGTAAAAAAATACTTGAATTAGAAGGGGTATATTTGCAATTAAAATAAAAGTCAAGGGATACAATGCAAAATACCCATAAATTTTGAACTAATATTAGAAGATTTAATATTAAAACACAACTACAAAACCTGGAGGGGTTTACATGCAAAATACCCAAGCACGCGAGCCGCCACATGATGCAATGTGGTGGAGGACTAACTTGCACTATTAAATATACTCGAGGGCAAACATGAAAATTATCCTCTACTTTTTAAACATCACAAAATATTTACAGAACTACCGATAAATTAAAAATGGCAGAGGGGGTAATTGAATTTAAGCTATTTAAATGCTTTTGATCCAACTGTAGGGACGCATCTACGCGAAAAATCCAGTGGATGTCCTTGCGCGCCCCTTTGACGAGATTCAATGGTCCAAATTAGATCTGGACGACTATTCTTAATTGGACGGTTCAAAGGGGGGTAGGAAGAACAACTAAAGAACTGGTCATCGACGAGGTTTGATTCATTGTTTCTTTATGCTGCGGCAGTGGAATGCTCCTCGGACAAGCCCAGTAGTGAGTTGAGCTTCCTCATATTGCAGAAGGCTCCTCGGGAGGGCACATAGGGCTCAACGACCCTTGATGTCTCTCAATGACCTAGAGCTTCGTCCAGGTGCTTCAACTGCTCCAAGAGGGTCCTTTGGGACCAAGACTTGCACCAAAAAGTAAGGGCAAACGATGGTTATTCCCTTGGCTCTTCCCTGAGGTTGAGTGTAGTGTGGATGGGGTGGGTGATTGAGCTCCATCGAGCGGCGATGGGTGGAGCTCGGATTCACCAAATCTCAGTAAGATCTGGTTGACAGGGATGGCACGAGATGGAGAATGTGATAAGGGCTGAGAGGGTTTGTAAATAGAGCTTAGTGAAAGTAAAAAACAAGGGGATTTGGCTGGAAGCCTAAGTTCTGTGCCTATTGAGATTTGTGAATTAAACCTAACCCTAATGATCAACTGCAAAATAAATGCAAAAAAACTAGGGATTAAAGATTACCTGAAATATGAAAGAAAAGGGCTCGACTCGGTAGGGCGGTCGAGAAGCAGAACCTTGACGGCAACTCGCTGGAGGTGGTTGGATACACCCAATCCCGACTCCTCCTTGCTATGGATCCCTTCCAAATGTTTTTGTCACCTTCACCAAGAAGATTAGATGGACCTGAGGGGCTAAGACTCGAGAGAGAATGATCAAAATAAAAAAGGAGATGGAAGGGACATTTTATAGTCTGGAGGAGGTGAAGTTTCGAGGGGAGATTACATGGATGGAGGATGTGATGGGCGAAGGAGGGATGGCTAGCGAGGAGGACAGACATGGTGGCTGTGCAGGAGTCGCAGTCACGAGACGAAGCATGTGTGGGATGAAGACTGGAAAATTGGCGAAGTGGGATGCCTATGATCATCTGACATAAGTCAGAAGGGCTGGGGTACATTTGACCCAGGGTCAACAAAAGAAGCTCTTAGTTGATCCACGTGGACCAACTAGGAAATTCCAAGGCAAAAAGCCATGGAAAATGAAAAAGAATTAAAAAATGAATCAATTATTTTTAGGTTATAAAATAAATGGTACTTTAATTTTATGTAGAATTTAATATCTATTTTTATTTATTTCTTTTCAAGGTTTTTAATACATGTTATTATTTACATGTGTGTATATGGGTAAATTGACCTATGTTTTGAATATTTTATTTTTAAAATTTGCATTATTTTTCCATGAAATAAATTTTGTATTTTTCTATATATTTTTATCTACAACTTTCATGTACAAAATTTATTAATTCAATGTATGAATAATAAAGAATAAAATGGGTCCCAAAAAGGTAATTAGTGGCCTATATTTTTAGGATTTTAGACTGTGTAATTGTATAATTGGTTGTCAAATCTCCCCTTACTACAAAAAAGATGCATTTGGCGTGCACATACTTGCATGCCCTAGGCGAGCACATGTGCTCGCCCGACTATTGCTGAGCACAAGATGACCACGTGCGGTCGCCTAAGCTGCTCGCCACTTTGAATCCTGAGGTATGGTCGGGTGGTGCGCGTATGAAAATATGGGTGAGCACTTTTATTGCACATGTGCTCGCCCTCCTGTTCTCGCCCACTTGAAATTTTATGCGCAGATTATATGAGCGTGTGTAGATATATGGGCGAGCACATGTGGAGCCATTGGCGAGCACATAAGTATGCTCGACCAAACCGTTAAATAGAACGTCGCCCTGCCTCTTCTTCCTCATTCTAATTGTGTTTTCCCCCCAAACAATCCCTATGATGATCTCTGCACGACTCTCCTCGCAACCGACGACCTTTCTTTGCTTATTTCAACTACATACACATCTTCCCTTCGGTATATTACTTCATCCTTTCTCTCATTTTTTAGCATCTCATGCATATCACTCTTGTTTGGATAGTTTTAGGTTTTCAAATTGTTGTTTTATTATTTTTTATTTTGTAAACATTCTAGTGATTGAATATGCTTTCTATGTTTAGAACAAGACTTGTTTAATATCTCGTTATTATATTTGATGATGGTTGCCTCATTTATATGGAAATTCATATGTGTGGTAGGTGTTTGATGAAACAACACAACCAATAATATGACTAAACTTGGTAGTATATAAAGGATAGGAATACCCCTATAACTTTTATACTTGTTAGTATACCTTGTTGATTATTTATAATGATTAAAATTACGAAATAGGAATATCATGCCATGATATTGTATAATTGTGCTTAAATAACATTAGGTATAACTTATGAATAACATTAAGTATAATCGTGCTTAATTACCAATTAGGATTAGTTTACTTGAATATTCTTCAGTACGTGTCTATTTATGTCTCCATGCATACAAACATCCTCTTTATAGAGTGTTCATATGATATAGACTATTTCATATAGTGTGGATATGAGATATGACAAACACCGATATTTCCTCTGTGATAATTTATTATTACATTAATTTCTAGTTAATGTGACCAAGTGTATCACATTAACTTATAGTTAGGTTAATGATAAGGTTAGAACACTAACAACTTATTATTAAATCGTACAAAATCATTCAGACACAATGCGTCCCTCCACACCGGGTGGTGTGTGGCCCTGCATACTAGGAGGCGTGTGCAACACATTGGAGGATTTCATCACCTCCAATTGTGTTATGTCTTTTTTTATTTTTTACACGGTACTATTGGACTCACTTTGGGATGAGATATCCCAGTCCACTGGTCATGAATTTTGATGTTTGCAGGTGGAGAAATCTTTTTTTGCAGGTACACTTCCAATAGTGTTCATTTAAACACTTTATTAGGCACTAATTTAGGATCACACTTATCCATATCCCCATCGTTAACCAACCAAATATACGTAAATGTCCAGTTAACATAAATGAATAAATATTTTTAGATTATTTTATAGTATCATCTGTAGCACGTACAAATGTACGACATAAAGTGATCTTAAATTATTACATTTATGTTAGCTTTCCTTAGTTCAGAGATCTCGTACTAAGGGAGTCCGTAAGGATTCAAACTTACTAAAAGGCGATCGCCGTTAAAAAGTTGTTTGTTTCTAATGGAAATTCAGTTCGATAACCCCTTCCTCTTCGGTACACCAAATCAATCAAAATTTACTATCGAAATAATCACTACGATGATTATTTTGAAAGTTGATTCCGATAGATTTTTGAGGTATATGGGAGAGGTGCAGGGTTATGCTGTCGAATTCTCCTCAGAAATAAGCAAGCATGTGACAAGGATCGTCTTTTAGTAAGTTTGAATCCTTATAGATGGGATCAGGTGATAAATAATTAACACACTTATCTTTTCATCTTATAGAATAAGTATGATAGGCTTAGGTCAACGATGGGTTAGGTTTAGGTTTTCTTCATTTGTCCTCCTGGATTAAGTCAAAGTTTAATATTCTCATCTCATTTGACAATGTGAATTGTTTCATTCAGGTTGATCAATACGACTGATAGAGAGTGGATATACAAACGTGTAGTACATGGACGTGTTACTGATACCTTTCAAAAAGGTGTTCAAGAATTCGTAGAATTTTCTTACGCACAGGTTCTTGTTGTGGATTCAGATGGAGATATCTTGTGTCTGTATCGAAAATGTTGTTTAATAAGGAAAAGATCCAAGGATGAAACTCAGTTGCATTTTTACAAAAATAATTTCATGGAAGGATATTAGATTTGGTGGAGACATGGTGAGGAATACGAGGATAAGATGAATGAGTCAAAGAAGCGGACAAGATTAATCCATTTGTAGATATAGTTATGGACGCTGCGGGTCCTGATTTTAACATTGCTTGTCTAGATGATGGGGAACTATATGGAGAGTCTGTAGACTTCTACGAGCTGTTGAAAAAAGCAGAGGAGCCATTATTTGGGTTGTAAGACATATTCAAAACTCTGCAGTTTCAGATCTTCTATCGATGAAGATGGAGCATAATATGACTCGTTGTAATTTTGATGTAGTGCTTAAACTTATCAAGAAAATGTTACCAGAAGATGCAGATTTACTTGATAATTATTACAAAATTAAGAAGATGATGCGGAAGATGTGTTTAGCGGAAGTTAAAACATACTCTTGTATAAATCACCATATTTTATATTACGATGAACATCCGCATTTGATACGATGTCCAGAATATGATGAGCCAAGATATCTGAAAAGAAGGAAGAGTGGGTCAAAAATCTCAAGAAAGGTTTTACGTTATTTCCCGTTAATGTCGAGATTGAAACAATTATATAAAAGGAAACGATGAAAAATATGACATGGCATGCGGAACATAAAGTTGATGAGTACATGGAGCATCCATCCGAGTCTGATTGTTGGAAAGTATTGATGTCAACTTTTCCTATATTTTCTAAAGAAAAGAGGAATTCGTTATAGGTTTATGTACATAAGGGTTTAATCCTCATAGAAGAATTAAAGATTTCTCTTGTTGGCTAGTAATGACAACACCATACAATCTACCCCCAAGGATATTTAATAAGAGACAATTTATATTTCTATCGTTGTTGGTGCCAGGACCTACACATCCAGGAAAATACATCGATGTGTATTTACGCCCTCTCATACATGAGTTGAAAATGTTATGGGTCGATTAAGTAGATACATATGATGCAAATAAAAGTCAAACATTTAATATGAAAGTAGCTCTACTTTTGACTATAAATGATTTCCCAGCATATGAAATGTCATTTGGATGGAGTACGCATGGACGTAAAAGTTGTCCATATTGTATGGAAGGTATAAAATCATTCCATCTTCAACACGGTTAGAAACTCTGTTTTTTTATTATCACAGACGTTTTCTTTCAAACAATCATCCATATCGAATACAAAGTAAGCAGTTAAAAAGAATAGCATTGATCTTACAGATCCGCCGACATATAAGACTGGCGAAATGATATTATCAAGTTTAGAAGAATTGGATAAATCAGCCTTATAGAATGGGGATAAAACAAAACCTCTTCATGGTTTTGGTAACAACCATAATTGGATTAAGAAGAGTATATTTTGGGAATTGCCATATTGGAGTAAGCTATAGATACGACACAACTTAGATGTTATGCATATAGAGAAGATATATCCGATAACAACTTCTTCTATATTGTTATGAACGTAATCGGTCTCACAAAAGATACAATAAAGTCTCATCGTAATTTACAAATCATATGCAATCGGTCGGAGTTGTATATAAAGGAACATGATAATGGAAGGGTTGAACTTCCTAAAATGAAGTATACATTCGGCAGAAATCAAGTGAAGTTTGTCTGCAAATGGACAAGTAAATTGAGGTTTCCAGATAGATATGCATCAAATTTCTCAAATTTGATCGATTTAAAGAAGTTATCATTTAAGGGAATGAAAATTCATTACTATTATGTTTTCATGGAAGGATTACTACTGATAGTGTTCAGAGGATTGTTACCGAAAAATATTGTCGATATTCTATCAGATGTCAGCAGATTTTTTCAGGTTCTCTGCTCGTTATGCGTACACTGGATATATGAAATATATTGAGAAAAATATTCTTGTGGTTATATGTAATTTGAAAAAGATATTTCTACCATTATTTTTTTAATGGACCATCTGATGATTCATATTCCATATGAAGTAAAAGTTGGGGGTCCCGTAAAATATCATTGGATGTATCCATTTGAAAGGTATTTCGAAATATTAACTTCTTTTTTATTCTTTAATATATGAATAAAACATTTACATGTTTTATATAGGTGAAAAACCTGAATTTTATCCTTTTAATAATGTCGAATTAACAATTTCGTTGTAGTTGAATAAATTCGAGTCAATCAAAATCACTTTAATTAATTTTTCAATTAATATCGAGCGCCAATTTTTATTTTACTTGGGAAATCCCAAGGTCGAACTCAGGGAGGCAACTTTCTCCTTAGATTAATTTAAAGTCGATCATGATACTAGGTTTTCAGGAGAATTTTTTTATGTTTTTTATGCAATTTAAATAAATACAATGCAATCCTGGACAACTTTGAGGGTTATAATGTGAATATGATCAAGTTAAGTCCAAACATTATCAAACTTGGTCAGAATGTCAATTATGATGAAATGAAGCTACCTTAATTTTTCTTGGAATTTTTTGACTCTAAATGAATTAACTACAAATTAAATATTAATGCAGGGTGACTTTTGAAAAATCAATTTTAATAAATACCAAATTAAATTATTTTCAGAAACTACAATTATCATAGATTACTCTATGTGAAATGAATCCATGAAAATTACTAGATCCCAATAACAACTATTTTTTGAGTTATTAAAAATCAATTAAGTGAAATATCAACTAATTTATTCAGATCTCGATTTACGTACAAATGATGTGATTTTTTGAGCACGAAATAAAACTACTCAAACTCTACCTACTATGATTTTTCGTAATTTTTTGAGCAACAATCGATTTAATAATCAATTAAAGACAAATAGTGGGAAAATATGTTATTTTCCACTAAAATAATTATATTCAATAACTTGAAGTTCACAAAAAATATAAGAAATCACAATGAGAAAGCCTAAGATGGTCTACAATATGCAATTTTTTGAATGACAAAATAATGCTAAATGGATGTTTAAATAAACATGCGAACATAGATATGTAAATGCAATTACAGAATTAAATTTGATAATAAATAAATATGTCAAGTGGGTGAAACTACAATTACCTAAACTTGGGGAAGCGTATATGCAATTTCTCCAAAGGGGCACATGCTTTGCACGTGCCTCTTGGAATATTGGATGTGCTTGGGGTTTGCGGAAACGGGAAGGGGCAGACTGCAATTATCCCAACAATCATGTGCCTTGCACGTGAGGGGGAATAGAGCTCCACGAGATCGAGCATTCTGCTCCAATGGCGGTGGTTGGCAAGGTGTGACCTCCCTGGTCTACATACGATGCAGGGTGGTTGTGAAGGTCAGCTGCAGGAATGCGCGCGAGGTGTTATAGGAGGTTTAGCGTGCGGTGGAGTTCGGACGGAGGTCATGGGGGCTGACGATGGAGCTTCTTGGTGATGACTAGGAGATGCGAGTTGAGGAAGGACTGTGCATGGTGAGACTGGCTAGATCTAGGGGAACGCGTGCGAGGACGCAAGTGTCGGGCGATGATGGAGCATGGCTAAACGCAAGCAGAGGATGTGCAAGGCAGTAGATGAGGTGCTCCTTCCTCTTGGCCGACACATGGCCAGGGGTCATTGAGGCGGTGCACGGTGGCAAGTCAATGAAAGCGGGCATGCTGGCCGAAGTTGAGCTCGGTGGCGATGGAGGGAAGGCTGTATGCGTCACACACCTTGCGGTGAAGTTGGCGAGGCATCTGGCTGTGGCCACGCGCACCTGGCAAAGCGGGCTCCCAAGCAGTGGCGGGTGTCAAACGAGGCTCGAGCAAAGGGCGGTGGTGCGATGCAGCTCCCAACGCATAAGGTGGGTTGAGCGAGGTAGTGGGCGAGAACTGCTGCGTGTAGAAGATGGAGGCGCAATGCTTCGTGGTGGTCAAAGCAGAGGCATAGAGGGTGTGCTTGGGTGGAACGCACTAGAAGCGATGCTCGTCGATGATGGGGCAGGGCCAAGCGTGGAGGTTCATGCATAGAGGTGGAGTGCGTGACTCAAGGTGGCGAGGCGTCAAGTGCAAGGGTGGTTGGAGACGATGGCAAGGCTAAGGGAAAAGCGAAGGCAGTGTGCAAAAGGTAGAGAGTGGTGTTGAGGATCTAGTGAAGAGAGAATAAGGCGGAATAGAATACAGAGCAGAGAAGATGGGATGAAAAGAAGAGAAGAAAGGAAGAAGCAAAGTAAAGGGAGAATGGAGAAGTGACTACCTGAATGTTGTAGTGGTTTCACGGAGGTTCTCCTGGGGAAGAACCTAAAAGGTTCTTTTGTCGTCGCTCCAATCACCGGCGGAGATGATGGGCTCAACAACCCAAAAAGGAGTTGCGGGATGCGAGAGGGGGAGTGATCGGAGAGAGGTACTCGCGTACTTGGGTCTTGAGGGACTTGCATGTGTCACGCATGGGTTTGCAGGGAGATTTGAAGAGAGAGAAAGAAAAATGGGGCGAGAGGTGATATGGGATAATAACGAGTGCACGGGCATGCATGAAAAGAGATGAGAGGGGGAGAGAGAAAGCACCATGTGGCACGCTCGGGAGCGACCACGTGGTGTTTAATTAATTACTTAAATAATTAATAATTATAAATAAATAAACTAATTAATTAATTAAAATAAATTAATTAAAATAAAATAAAATAAGTAAAAAATGATTAAAATGGGTGACACGTGGCGGCTCCAGAAGCTACCATGTGTCACTCCCAGAAAATTCAAAAGTTAAATGTATAGAAAAATAAAAAAGAAATAACAAAAGGGGTAAAATCAAAAGGTGGTATACAAGAAAGTTGCTCTTATCGATGGGACCTACAACTTCCGTGAAGGATAAAAAATCAAAGGAAGCCATCTGTACAAAATGTATTTTTTGGGTGGTACCTTATAGATATAAAATTCCGCATTGTTGTCTTTTGTAATTTTTTTATTATTTTTAAATAAGAGAAAATCAAAATTAAAATAGAGAAAATATGAGATGAATATTTACAATTTTATCTATTTTTAGATTTTTTTTATAATTAAGAAAAATAAACGGATACAATACAAGGGCAAAAAGGTCAATATGTACCATATATAATAGGGGCCCAAAACCCAAGTTTCACATACGAGCTTCGATTTTTATGAAATTAGTCTTATTTTGAAGGTCTTTGAATGTATATTACTTTAAAAGTGAGTAGACCTAAATCAGACATCGTATGAGAGAGATATGCACATTTTAAGGTTCATAGTCGCAAACTAGGGCTCGGGTCATATTGGTCAATTTTACAAGTTAGTATTTTTTGTTATTTTCTTTTATTAGTTTTAGTAGTATATACACTTTAGAGTTGATTTTATTGGATTTGGAGTTAGTATAAAATATATACAAATAGATGATTTTGTCTAATATACATGTGAATATTTACAAGTGAATTTGGCTCCTTATTTAATGCAAACATGAATGTTAAAATGCAGATATTATTTATGCATGAATGAATGCTAATTATGCAATATAAGTAGAAACATGCAGCTAATTGCTCAGGAACAAAGCTCCATTTCCAACTTTTAGAGTGATGAATCACAATTCAGCAATAGGTTTATGTTCTTTCTTAAAAGAATGGTCCGAAATAAAAGTAAAGTTGAAGTATCAATAAGTCCATAGTATATTTATGAGGAATTCGCAACATTCTGTGCTAGGTATCTTCCGGAAGATGTGGAGACAATCCACAATATATTTAGGAGGAATGAGACAATTTACTTAGATGAAAACCTTACATCAGGTCTTTCATCAATCCACTCAGCTCATAGGAAAGGCAACAGAACGTTTCTTATCGAAACAAGAGAAAGATGTTGTAGAGTTATACATATTAGACAATTACGAGGAAATAATACCATATGGTCAGTATGTATCAGTATTACTTTATATACATATGTAAATTCCCTTCCACGTAATACTAATGTTTCTTTTACATATTTTAGGGATTTTAGATGAAAAATTGTCAAAGAAAATCCTATGTACTTAGATGACAAAGTTCTTAGCATCTATATGAATCAATTTCCAGCTTGGTTTAAAAAATGTACAAAATAATTGGAGGGTGGTGATTATCATACACATATTTTAAAATATTTTGGAAAAGTTCTAGTTTATAAGGTCCGGTTTTACAACTCTTGTTGTAGTGATGGTTATCGTTTTCATATCTTTAATTCGAATAGACATTTAACAACTCAAAATCACGGAGTGATGATTCATGGATCTTATTATGAGGAATATCATATGAATTATTTTGGAATATTAAAGGAGATACTAGAAGTAGAATATAGTATTCCATGCTTTAATAAAGTAGTTCTCTTTTTGTGTGACTGGTACGAACCCAATGGAGGATGGTGCTCGATAAGAGAAATAACATTGTCGATGTGATACCATGAAAATTTATACTTAGATTTGAACCCTTCGTTCTAGCTTCTCAAGAAGACCAATTTTGTTATCTCCCATAAGTGTCAAAGAAGAGAAAGAGCATTGAATCTTTAAGTGTCGTGAAGATAAATTCTCGAGGCTATATTTCTAATGAATACACTCATCATGAAGATGTTATATATGAAGCATTTGCACAGACTCATGAGCGAATAAACATAAAAGAAGAAGTCACAATCATTGAATCGATTCGATTGGCTGATAATGAGGTGTTATTTGTTGACCTACAAGATGATTCAGACCACAAATGATGATTCAGATAACTCAGAAATCGAAGAAATATGCTATAATCCAACATAATTACATGATGAAGATTAACTGTAAGTTTTATTAAAATATTGTAGTACTCGAATTAGTAGAAATGTTCATTAATAACATTGTAATAACTATTACATCATCATTATAGTCATGTCAGGTTTTGGATGTGGTGGCTCTCATGGATCTCATTGATCCAATCGTTCATCCTCCTCAAACACACCTTCTTCCAGTAGTCACCCGACCCCGGATGTTGCTTTAGAGTCACAATTTAACGAGGTTCGATGGGTCATAGCCTACTACGAGTCTCATGGTTATTTTCCTCCTCCGTTTTATGGAGGCGTATATGGATAGACATCTGCCTCGGCCGCTCCTACTGCATGCCCGGTCCCGATCCCGATACCTGCACGGACCTCGATGGGTTCTGATTCTCCTTCTTCTAGATGTCTGAGCACCTCTTTGCCTTTACCTACCAGAGATGGATAGACTTCGGAGTCCTACCCTTTGTTGGATGTTACTGCGGATGGGAGGTACTATTTTAATAAATTTTATCATTTTAACTTTACCAAAAAAATAGATTGTATATTATTTACAAAATTTACAAAATATGCAGGAATTTTTTGAATAGCAACATGATGGCAAAAATTTTTTGAATAGCAACATGATGGCAAAGGAAATAACCAACATAATTAAGACACACTTGACTAGCATGCAATTTCGATGGTGTCGCATTCCTGCTACCGAGCAGGAGAGATTATTTGAGATGTTTCTGGTAAGAATAATTTTTAAGTGATGCCTTTGAATTTTTTGCCACATTTTCTTCTGATATTTTGCAATAATTTTCAGAGTAGGTGTCACCTAGTTTCGGGTCTGGAGAAGGAGATCGTCGAGCCTTTATTCTTTTGTGAAGAAGAGAATGAGTGATACATTTTTCAAGGCAAGGAGAGACTCACATGCGATACGGGATGCGAGGAGATGAATTTTGAGGAGATGAAGAGGTTCCCACCAACATGGTGCACGGAGGATAAGTATTGTATTACTTCAATAATTTATGATGTAATTTGTATAATAATTAATATTCATAATATATTCCTTGCATATGAGAGGATTTTTGTGATGCATTCATTGCAGATGCTGAGTTTGGAAGGAGATCAATGACGGGAAGGATAAACTGCCAAAAACAAAGGATTACATCGATAAGTGGATCTAAAAGATAGAACTAGATTATAGCAAAGCTGGTTATTTAATTTAAAATTTAATTTTTCAAATCTAACTTAGTATAGTACCATTTTGTTATTATTTTCTATATTTAATTTTCAGGCAACTAGGTTGGAAAGAGAACCCTCATTTTAGGAGTTGTGGTCTACGTCCCACATGAGTGGGAAATAGGGAGAGTCTCAATGGTCCACTCATGAAGTAGGAGAATTGTTGGTTAGTATTTTTATTTATTTGCAATTTGAAAGATATATTATAATTTATTCTTCTCTTTTTCAATTTGTATTTCAAGATCATTATTTGGCACTATCTACAAAAAATTGGGGTGGTGATCCTAATGGGGTGCAACCACCATTCGATAAAGTAATTTGGAAGTAGGTATAGATAAATATTATTTTACCATATTAATTTTTTATATATAAATGCATATTAAACAATCAAAATTTTATAAAGTGTTGGAGGAGAGGGATGTTGTGGCGAACAGGAAGAAGACGCTTGGTGGTCTTCCTCCATACTATGTGGAGGAACATCATCATCAATATTCTACTTATACCCAGCCGTCGTATACACAACCACAATCGTCGCAACCAACATTACAGATGGAGTCCCAGATGACAATGATGGTGGATCAGGTGACAAAGCCCTGAAAAGATTTCACGGCGTACATGTAAGTATTCTACTTAGAATGAGTAATAATTTCATATTTCTATATTTTCAAATGCATATCATATATGTCTATATACATCTTCCATAATATAGGGCACAAGGGCGTGCATCTCAATATGAGGAGATTGAATCGGATGACGAAAAGGAGGAGGATAATGACCCAAAAGAAGAGGCACGCATGTATGCCTGGTTCAAGAAGAAGGAGAAAAAGAAAGCAAAGCAGAGTGTAATTTCAAAAAAAATTAGATAAAAAAAGAAATGATTGATGGTTTTTGTCTTGTTCTATTGTAGATTTTTTAGCAAGTATTTTCATCATATGAACTTTGATATTATAATTAGTTGTACTTGTAATTGTGAAATTTTTCGAACATATATTTGTAGTATTTAGCACTTAAATATGATGAATTTACATTTATGCTGAAATTTCATATTACTTAAACGTTTAGTTTTTAAGTTCATATATATTGTGTGAGTTTAACGTGTTAAAGTTAGTTAAATTAGTTGGCAAACTGGCATATTAAAGATACTCTTCTTGACTCTAATAAGCACCTGCAGTGGTTTCTTAGCAGGCTATACAGGTTCAACGGGGCGTATAAACCCTGCTGAACCTATATATTTTTTAGCACTTTAGTCTTGGCGAGAACATGTGCTCTCCAAGAGCTCTGGATTTGATTGCCGTATTACATGCGGGTGAATATGTTGGCGACCACGTGTGTGTGCACGCCCATAAATGGGCGAGCACATAGCATTGTGCTCGCCCACCTGTCTTGGAAACTCTCTTATGTGCAACCACACATGGAGCGAACACATGTGCTCGCCCACTGTAAGGGCGTGCACATTACGAACCAACATGTGCACACCAATCGCATCTTTTTTGTAGTGCCTACTTTATTCCTTGTCGACCAAGTCATCATGATGACTGAGTCTCGGGGGGCTAGGGTCACAACACACTTAAGGTGTCTCATTTCTTTTTCTTTCTGGATTCTTTATTTTGGTTTTAAATACTATACATGTGCAATATTTTATGCAGTATTTTACACATTTTACGGAATGTTTATTTTGAAAAATTAATGATATATACATGCATTTAGCTAGGGATTTAAGGTCAAAATGAAAGAAAAAAGGTGATGAAATGAAGATACATTAATGCTTAGCAGATCATCATGAATTTAAGTAGGAAAATGGGAAGAAAAGCCTGGTATGACATTCCGACGCTTGAAAGAGAGAAGGGGGTCAATTAACCCAAGGTTAACGTAGGAAAGAACCTAGTTGGTCCATGTGGACCAACCAAAAAATTCCCTAGTTATAGATTAAAAAAAAATAAATATTTAATTATTTTTTATTAAAACATGGAAAATGTTTGTAATTCAATGTAGAATTCTATAAATATTTTTATTTATGTTATCAATGTGATTTATTGTAAGTTAATATTTACGAGTATAAACATAGGTATATATACCTGTATTTGGGTATTTTTATTTTTAATTTGTATTGTTATTGTATTATTATATACATGTATTTTACATATGTTTAATTTATTTAGATACACATTTAGATATTTTTATTGTATTTTTCTGAATTTATATTTAAACTTAATTAATTATGTACATTTATATTATATATATGTATACTTTATCGATATAGTAAAGTACTTAATTTATTTATATTCTATTTTAGGGGTTTTATTTTATTGCAATTATGTATATATGTTTTGAATAATATATACAAATTTTAAAAAATAAAAGAATGTGAAAAATATATAGATAAATATATTGAATAAAATATACAAGTATATTGCAAAATATGGGCCCAAAACCTAACTTCTGCATCTTAACTTCACATTGAATGAATCCACCTTCATTAAATAGCTTATTTAATTTTTTATACAATTAAAGGTGAGTTTGGTCAATTTTGATAATGCATGGAGAAGATATGTGCTCGTAAATTTTTATTTTTGGCTTTTTATTTTGTGTGTCCCAAGCACACTATGCATTTTTTTATGAAATTAGTATTATATTTTTCTTTGTATTTTGATGTACAATATCCGTATTGAGGTTTTTATTATTTGAGATATAAAAATTATAAAATAAAATAGGTGCCAACAAGTAATTATTGATGAATTAAAAATTATAGTTTTGATTTGTTGTCTGCACAATTCTTCTACCTTATCTTCCCCTACTTTATTCCTTGTCGATCAAGTCATCATGTTGACTGGGTCTCGGGTTTAGTGTCATTCAATACCTATGGTATTTCATTTCTTTCTCATTTATTCATTTATTCTTTAAATTTTGAATTAAATACAATAATTATACATTATTTTATATAGTATTTTGTACAATTAATAAAATGTTTATTTTATCAAATTAATGATATATACATGCATTTAGCAAGGGATTTAAGCCAAAATGAAAGAATAAAGGTAATGATATGGAGATTCATGACTCCTTATATTTGCCTTTGCTAGTCCCTATCAAACTTATTCCTATAAGTAGAGAAAAAAAATAAAGAAAAGAAAAAGAAAAAACTTGGATTGATTTTAACTTTTAAACTTGTCTTCATAATATCAAAGTTTGGAGCTCAATCACATCTTTAATTTTTTAGTTTGGTCGGAACTTTATTAGGAATTGGGCCTGAAACACAACAGCCTTTGAGGATCACAAAACTTTGCCGAGTCTCCTCAAAAGCCAAGTTAGAATAGATCGATGTCATACACAGTCCCTTATGACTATGAGTCTGTCTTGTACGGTGTCAGTGATATGTAGCTCCTCTCGAAAGAAGCGGTAAAAGTCGGGTTCCTCCAACATGGTGACTTTAATTTCCCAATCTAATAACTCTTTCCTTGATTAGTGGGGTATTTCCTTCTAAGTTCAAGTGCATCTGGATCAAGAAGATGTGGTATAGAAGAGAATGGATTGTATCCAGTGTAGCTACCTATAATGGGATGCTTGACCAGTGTAGCTAAGTCATCCGACTGCAGGCTTGCATGAATCTTTGACTTTGAAGCTATAGCTTTCTTATTTAATACATACTTGCTCGATGAGAATTGATTTTCTTAATTTTTGCCCGTCTATTTATTCAAATATTTGATTTTTGTATTTTTATACTATATATATATATATCAACATTTACATAAGGACTTTCCTTCTTGAACTAGTAAACTATCCCTCTTTTGAAGTATTATTGCAACCCACAACATTATTTAATTAGACCTCATGGCTACTGGATTAGGTTGGGGCACAATGGCCACAGAATCGTGACTTTGTAGGTTTCCATTCGCTTGTGTCTCATGCTGACAAATCCAATCCTCTGCCACTTCAACTGAGCTGAGAAAGGTGTAAGGTGCATGTGTGGAAGTTAGATCACTATCCACAAGAGTCATGCGTGTGTTCCAAAATATTCTACTTAGGCATTCAAGACGGCACTGAACCAAATCTTGTGATCTCGAAAAATTAAGTCTAGTAGACCTAAAGCGTGTCAATTCTAGTTCCTATAAGATTCATGTGATTAAGTGGATTAAAATCCCACCAAGATCCAATCTTCATATTTTACTTAAACTTGTTTAGTCATCATTATCATTCCAAAAAAATGCAAATGCTATGCAATGCAAATAAAAATATTTTTGTAAAGCAATTTTCTAGTTTTGAACTTTTTATGGAGTTTTGAAAAAGACTTGCAAATTTTTATGCATTTTTTTAAAATATTTTGCCAATTTTTATGGGGATTTGGTTTTGAATTTTGTTATAAATTTTTCAAAAAAAGTTAATATGT
This sequence comes from Ottelia alismoides, assembly GCA_037367405.1. NCBI lineage: Eukaryota > Viridiplantae > Streptophyta > Magnoliopsida > Alismatales > Hydrocharitaceae > Ottelia > Ottelia alismoides. Next base: position 455,404 of record JAZKJV010000572.1, read on the forward strand.
GCAACTATTTATACGGGAGTGTGTCTTGTTATTTATAAGAATTACGTGAAAGAATTTACAGGTTTTTATCTATTGGGTTGTACAGACTTTTTATTTTCTGCAATTATGTACAAGGTTCTCAAAATAATTTGAAAGGATTTTTACAAACATTTTGAAAAAAAATTTGGCAAATAATTTTGACAAATAATTTTTCAAATATTTACAAAATTTAAAAACCATTTTGCAAATATTTTTCAAACATTATGTATATATTTTTCATAATATTTTTGCAACCATTTTCTAAACCATTTGCAAATAGTTTTTAAAACCATTTTATTCAAACAAAATAAAGAAATTTTTACATACAAAATATGTTTACAAAGGTTTGCGAATATTTCACAAAATATTTTTCCCAAAGTTTTTTTTAAGAAATTTTCCAATCATTTTTAAAACATTTTGCAAAATATTTTTAACAGATTTATTAACAGTGATTCAAAGAATTTTGATGTGTATTTTATTTTTTTATTAATTATCCATATTGTTGAAAATATGCAAGCACTACTTATGGAAAAAATATATACAATGTATATTTGACCCCACCCATACTTAGCTTGAGCTATGTCCATGGATCAGAAAGAAAATGAAGGCATAGCTCGTACTTAGTATGGGAAAGTCTATACTACAACGACTGAATAATGAATATGAAATCAATTGTCCCTCATATACTTAGGATCAAATAATCCTAAGTATAACAGACTGTATACAAAGCAAGGATGGTCAAGGATGTGAACAAATAAATAAATCATCATCTAGGCATGTCTCTCCCTATACTTGGGGGTAAAATATCCCTAAGTATAGAAAGAACACTGAGTTGAGGAGATAAGTTGGGGATCAAAGAATGAACACCCGTACACACTCACCCTCCTATTTAGGAGGAAGTATATCCTAAGTATAGTAATCATGAATGGTATGAGTGACCTTTTCGGAAGAATGAAAGAATGAAAATGAAAAAAAAGAAAAGAAGAAAAGGATTAACTACTAAAAAAATGTTTTTGGATGACTAGTGTGAATCTACTAATGTTACTACTGGAAGTTCTTCATCGTAGGCCACCTGTATTGAGTCGACCATGGACAGAAAAGTATCATGCTCAAGGTAAAACTTCATAAGATATCTGTTGATGACGAAAGGCTATGCGTCAGCTGACAAACCAGGTGTGACAATACTACTGTTATCACGCAATGCTTCACTATGAACAACCTGGTCCTCTTGCTCTTCAACTTCCCTGGGAATAGTTTTAATTTTGCATCGAACAACCAAACCTTCTGACCTAATTCGAGCATGCCACTTCTTGACATTCTCCTTGTATATCCGGCTATTATCATATGCATAGTCACGGAATTCAAGAAGTCTGTTCAGATCAAGCTTTCTGTTCTTTCCTGCTATATTTCAATCTAAATAGCATATATTTATTGCCCCAATGTTTTACGAATCAATTCCACAAGTAGATGGCATGGCTTGCCATAGACAAGGAGGCAGGGATACATTCCCAAAGGTGACTTGTACACAGACCAATAGGTCAAGAGAATTGAATCGAGCAGTTGAGACTAGTTCTTTCTGTCTGGACGTACAAGCTTCTGGAGAATTATCTTTATCTCCCGAATAGAACATTTTGTCAAGCCATTATATTGTGGGTGGTATGGAGAAACAACTCGATGTTCAACGCAATATTCTTCAGTCTGATTCTTCACATCTTTATTTATGAAACGGCTACTGATGAAAGGGATTGAGCCGAGGTCGTGTCTTTACACAAGGCGGATCGACAGTCGCTGAGGTGACCTCAGACAAAATTCCAAATCAATCAGTAATTAACCCACAATAATAAATCAAGCAATTAAATCTCAACAATGTGGAGTTAAAATTTATTATAACTCTACATGCAAATGTGTATAGGTGTAAGCATGTGTAGAGGTCGAACACTGGGAGCAAACGGTTGGGGGCAGAAATATGCACAGAATTATCCAATTCTCTTCTTGTCCATGTTATTTTTTTTATGGCTTTTTTATTTTATATTTTTTTATTTAATTTTTAATTTTCTATTTTTATATTTTGATTTTTAATTTACTGATTTTGTATTTTCTTTTTATATTTTATATTTTTTATATTTTCTTTTTCTTTTAATAAAGATACAATATATATAAGGAATATGTATACACCAGAGATAAGAGAGAGAGAGAGAAATAGGAAAAATAGTCAAAATACAGGAAATAAATTCTTTTTGTGTCGTTTTATATTTTTCTAATGTTTTTCTGATTTTTCTAGATTTTTCCTATTTTTTTGGTATTTTTAAAGTCACAAATACTAAAAATAGTGAATAAAGGTTGCTGGTCGAAATTAAAATGAGGATGAAAAATACTAAAAAGGATCCAAAATTCCTCAAATTAATTTTAAAATAAATATAATGAAATAGGGAAAATTCAACAATTAAAATTATATTTTTAGGATTTTTCTGGATTTTTTAAAGTTTTTATAAAGGTTTTGGGGTTTTACAATTTTTAGGAGTTTTCTTTTGTAAGTTAGTGATTTTTGGACTGAAGCTAAAACAAACATAAACACACAAAATATAATTTTTTTTTGGATTTTTTTAAAAAAACATTTTATATTTTTTTATGTATTTTCTAATGCAAACAGTGCTAAAAATGCATATTTTTGATTTTCTATAAATATTAAAATGCAATAAAAATGAAAAATAAAAATATGGCATGATAATACAATGTAACAGGAACCTATAGGTTTTTTGGTGATTTTTGGAATTTTATAGATGCATGCAATAAATAGAGAAAGCAAAAAGAAATTCCAACACTAGCAGGGGCATTTTTGCATTTAAAAATAAAGGTAGGTTGTTCTATGCAAAAATCCCAACATATTAGACATTTATTTAATATTTTAGAACCTTTTTACACTATACAAAAACCGCCAGGGGCAAAAGTGCAAAATTCACAACACATCACGTGGGACAACACGTGACTCGGTTGGGAAGGACCTCCATGTAATATCCAATTAGTACAAGGGGTTCTTGAAAAAATCCCATTTATTTATAATGTTACATTTATTTTACAGAACTAAATAATAAATACAAAAATGCAAGGGGCTAAAGGTGCAATTTACCCCTATCATGCGTTGGTGGACGGCTCGATCTCGCTCACTTAACCACGTGGCGTCCATCCTGCGGCTGGTACTGATCGCTATCCGACGTCTGGGATTAGATCACTCAACGTGATCCAATGGTTGAGGCTCTGAGGATCTGACGTCTGTGGCTCGATCTGGGACCTTGTTCTTCATCCGACGGCAGGGAGGGTCTCAGGAAGAACAGGGAGGAAGGTTCGCTTGGGCGAACTTCCTCCGACGACATCTCCCTCTCCTTCCGGTCTCTGCTGCTCCAAGGAGTCCCAAAACGAAGCAGGAGCTTCCCTCTATCCGCAGGAGGCTTCAGAATGGCCAAGAGGCGACCGGAGCACCACCACCAGGTCGATGTCGAGGTGGTGCTCCAGGTACCTCCGGTGAACTTCAAATACGCCTCCAGGTGCCTTGGTGCACCTTGTACCTACACAGGATGAAACGAGGGATGAGGGCAATCTTCCTCGTCCCGTTAGAACGGAGAATGGACGAAGGGTGGCTTCGGGCGGAGACCTCCGGCGATGGGTGGAGAGAGGAGGTCTGATCTTCAGATCGTTGAGGATCTGAGTGAGATGGAGGTGCCTAAAAATCTAAATTGCGCAGCTCGAACTTTGGCGGTTTGGCCAAGGAGCAGGACCGCCGGCGATGGTGGCCGTGGGTGCATCCCCTACCTCCTCCGACCGATTCAAGGTGCCAAAATCCTCCTCCTGTCACAAGGAAGCCTCCCGGACCGAATACAAGGAAGGGATAATGGTAGAGAATGACCAAATTTGATAAGGAGGAGGAAGTTTATTTATAAACATTGGTGTGCACCCTTATTGACCAAGCAATGGTGAAGAATCCACGCTATATACAATGTGTACAAGGTGTGGGCGTGTATGTACAATATGCCAAGAACATTTCTTGTGAAGGAATCAGTTGCGATTGATGGACGGTGCGTCCGGGAAAAATGGGAGAAGACACAAGGTTGGACAGATCCGACGGCTGGAGGCTGAATTGTTTATGATCATAACGGGAGTTATTGACCGGCCAAAAATAAGGAATCAAAGCTATATACACGGGAAACAAGCCATGGGCGTGTATGTACAATGTTTTGGGAGTAATTTACGTGAAGGGACCGATGCCATTGGAACGACGGGTTGATCGGGAAAATTGGGAGAAGACGCAAGGTTGGACAGATTTGACGGGCTGCAGAGGCTGGAGGGTGAGTTGACCAGAGGTCAACGGAGGGAGCTCTGCCATTGGTCCATGTAGGCTCACTACAGGACAAAACAACATGGTTATTAAAGAATAATTAATTTAAAATAGTAAATGATTTTATTATTTTTGGAGTATAAAATAAAAAATGTTTATTATTTTATGTAGTATTTTATTACGATTTTTATTTATTTTTTTGATGTATTTTATTGCAAGTTAATTATTAATGGTGTTTGTATAGGTATATTTACATGTATATTGTATAATTTATTTTTATTTTATATATTTTATTTTATTATTAAATTTTCTTATTTTATATATTTATAACTTGTTTGTGAGTATCAATATATTTTTATTTGATTTTTATGATTTTATTTGCACATTTAAATAAATAGGTATATGAATTGTATATGTATAGGTATTTTGCCTATGTTTTATATACTCCTTTTTATTTTATTGTATTTTGTTAGTTTTTATTTTGGTTTTATATTTTTAATATAATATATGTAATATTTACAATATTATAAAAATATGAAAGAATAAAATAATTAAAGAATGTATTTCCCTTTTATTTATATACATATAGAACATAGGTATTTCATCTATGTTTTAGCATAGTTTTATTTTATTCTCCTTTTTATTTTAGGTTTAATTATAATTTTAATGTACACATATGTTATAAATAATGTTTAAAAAATTATAAAAATATGAATTTGTAAAAATAATAAGTAATGAATAAATTGAATATTTTAATCGGTATTATGTACAATAGGGGCCCAAAACATGTCTTCTGCATATTTACTCCAAAAAATATGAAACCACCTCCATTAAATAGATCTTGAAAAGTTATATACAATTAGAGATGATTTTGCCATGTTTTGAGTTTTTATTTGAAAGATATGAGTCTGTGAAGTTTGGTTTTTGGCTTTTTATTCTGGGTATAAAATGTACACTGTATATTATTTTTGTACAAACTCAATTTTGTAGTTTTATTTACATTATTATCTACAACTTTTGTACACAAAATTTCTTTATTAGATGAATAAATACTTAGATACAAAATATGTGTCAAAAATGCATAAATCAAGAATGAATAAATGAGATATTTATTGTATTCTTGCCCCCTTATCTCCCCCTACTTTATTCCTTGTCGACCAATTCCATCTGGACTTGGTGTCGGGGTTAGGGTCATAAAATATTTTCAATATTTTATTCCTTTTTCTTTTCTTCTCTTTATTCGATAATTTTGGCATTAAAACCTTATTTTATGCACACATAATACAATAAATAATAGATGCTACTATGGACAAATTGATGTTATTTACATGCAATTGCTGGGGTTTTTAAGGTCAAAATGATAGAATAAAGGTGATGAAATGTAGATTCATCACCCCATATACTTACCTTTGCTAGTCCCTAGCAAATACTTATGCAATAAGTTCAAAAGAATAAGAATAAAAGAAAAAGCAAAATTAAAGAATTTAAAGAATAAATTGAATTGATCATGATTATTAAACTCATATGTACAAAATCAAAGTTTGGAGCTCAGGTTAGACCTTGGTGTGAAATTGTGTGTGGAACCTGGTGGGAACCAAATTTAAAACACAACAGCCCTCGAGAGTCACAGAACTCGGTTCAAATCTCCTCAATAGCCAGGTCAGAACTAGCCTACATCATACGCAAACCCTTATGACTATGAAGCTGACTTGTATAGTGTAAGTGATAGTGGCTCTCCCCAAATGAAATGACAAAGAGACTGACTTCTCCAGATTGACAACCCAATGATTCCCCAATCCAACCCTCTACCGTCGAGGAGCGGGGTATTCCCTTCTAAGTTCAAGTGGCATCCAACTCAAGAGGAGGAGGTGAAGAAGAGAATGGACGGTAGCCAGTGTAGCTACCTATCCGGGGATGCAAGACCAGTGTAGTCAAGTCATCCAGCTGTAGGCTCACATGGTATAACTTTAATGCTCAAGCTTGCTTATTTTCTATACAACATACACACATACATATACTCCGGCAGGCACTTTTAATTTTATTTTCAAGCCTGTCCACTTTTTTGGAGTTTTTTTCTTTCTTTTTTTTCAAACATGCTATTTACAGCAACATTTACATAAGGACTTTTTCCTCTTGAGCCAGAAGACTATCCCTCTTTTGAATCTTTATTGCAACCCACACTCTCCTGTCATTCGACTTCATTGAAACTGGACCAGGTTGGGGCGCACTTCCCTCCCTAGACGAGGATGAATGTTTCCACCCGTGTGCGTCTCAGACTAGAAAATCTAACCCCCTCACCACTCCAACTGAGTTAAGCCAAGTGAAAGGTGCAAGTGTCCAAGTTAGGTCACGGTCGACAAGAGTCATGCGTGTGTCTCGAAAAGTTCTATTTAGTTAGTTGAGGTGACTTGAACCCAGCCCTGAGTTCTCAAAGAATTAAGTTTGAATAGATCTGAAGTACCTTAAACCTAGTTCCCATAAGGTTCCAGTGCAATTAGGTGCGGTAAGGTCCAACCACGCTCGAATCTTCGACTTTATTGGACTAGTTCAATCACCAAGCTCAATAAAAATATATGAATGCTATGCAAATGCTATTTACAAATATGCAAAGAATAATGCAATTTTGCAAAGAATTTGAAAACAAAGAGAGGAATTTTTAAACAAAGAATTTTCAAATAAAAGAATTTTGGCACCCAAAATATATACAGCTATTTACACGGGCGTGCCGCTTTATTTTATAGGTTTTAAAGTGATTTATTTAGGTGTATATACAATTTCTAACGAGTTTTATATATTTTGTTTATGATTTATTTTATTTTATTTATTATGATTCTTTTATTCCTCAAATTTATTTGAAAATCATTTTGAAAACTATAGTACAAAATAATTTATGCAAATATTTACAAACATTTGAAAGCCATTTTGCAAAGATTTTGCAAACACTATATATACATTTTTCAAAATATTTTTACAAAATGTTTTCAAAACCATTTGCAAATAAGTTTTCAAATCCTTTATTTCACACAAATATAAGAATTTTTGCAATCAAAATATTTTTACAAAGCTTGAAAATATTTCACAAAAAGTTTTCCAAACAGTTCACACTATTTTTCAAATCATTTTGCAAATATATTGTTAACCTGATTTATTAATCAGTATATACAAAAAGAATCTGAGGAATAAGAAGCACTACTAATGAATTATACCCTATTTTTAGCCATATTTATGAATAATTATATGAAAGTACGAGTTATGGCTAAAGTATATACATAGTATATACGACCCCCTATACTTAGCATGATCTATGTCCTCATAGGTCAAAGAGAAAAAGAGAAGACACAACTCGTGCTGAGTATAGAAAAGTCTAAAGAATAATATAATGAATAGAATGAATGAATAAGGGAATGAAGCAATGAGAAGGCAACCGCCCCCTCTATACTTAGGATGAAATAATCTTAAGTATAACAAACTGTACACATGCAGGGAGGGCCATGGGTGGGAATAAACAGATGAAAGAATTGACAAATCAGGGGTGTACCCCCTATACTTAGGAAAAAGTACGTCCTAAGTACAGAAAACTGACACAAAGGGGCGACACCTTTTATTTAGATAAAGAAATATGAAAAAGAAAAGAAGAAAAGAAGAAAAGATAGATATATACAGATAGATGAAAAGATCGTAGAGAATATACACATCACTCCCCCTATACTTAGGGTAAGATATCCCTAAGTATAGGCAACAACAGGAGCGACGAAACTGAACGAGGAAAGAACAACGCGGTGTGTACCCCCCATACTTAGGACAAGGTACGTCCTAAGTGTAGACACAAAGATATGGCGATAGATCTAGGGCACACATAACATGAGGGAGAAAGAAGGATAGACAAAACACATATATACCACAGGTAGAGACTGATGAGGTACATGACATCATCTGACAATTGAATACCGTGCTCTCGTCGTCGTCTCCCTGTGAGAACGAGGACGCATTGAGATAGTGAAAAGACACCCTGATATGCAATAAGGTGGGTGTCATCTACCGAAGACAAATAGATCGGAAAGTAAAGCAGGAACCGGTAGCGTAAATCATATGATCGGCTCATAAAGTGTGAAAGAGGTGAGCGGAGCCGGTACCGTAAGACTTGGAGGAAGAAAGAGCAGTACAGACTCCTCCAAGTCAATCAAAGTCTCTAAGGATATGAGCATGAAGACATGAGACTTTCCTAATGCAGCGGTGTGGCATCCAATGGGCATAAAATCTAAAGGTCACAATACACACCGAGCACTATACACCCGGGCTCAACCCTGCGAGGGTCCTCAAGGTGAGCGGGAGCAGAGAATAATCAGAAGACTCGGCCCCGTGCTCCAATAGAGAGGAGACACAACCAGGAAGGAGACCGAGATCCGCAGACTCGACTTCGTGCTCCAACAGATAGGAGACACCAGCAGTGAAGCCGAGTACCTAAAGTATGATGTATTCTCCCGCAGATAACCCTCGGGGAGTAGTACATGATAGTCATCAATAATCAGAATAGGGGCTCACCCATGCGAGGGTCGTCAAGTTGAGCGGATCAAAGGAGCTGGATCCATCAGACGGATCATAGTAACGGTCTCGGTAGGCGACCAATCGGCTACCAATCAGTAGAGACCGACAAACTAAGAAAGTGTGATAGCATCACGCAGAGAACCCTCAGGGAGCGTATAAAGAACTAGACATAGAATAATCAGAATAGATGGCTCATCCTTGCAAGGACCGTCAAGGATAGCAGACTCAAAGGAGTCAAGCCAAATGGGTCCCAAGATGCAATAGATCAGGTGAACCTCAAAGCAATGGGGACCAAAAGCATATCAGATGACTCGGCTCCGTGCTCCAAAAGATAGGAGACACAACCAGCAAGGGGAACTGAGCATAAAGAATGTGTTGCATTTTCCCGCAGATAGTCGTCGGGGAACAATGCAAACTAGGCAGTGAATTGTCAGATCAGATCTCGTCCTTGCGAGGTTCATCAAGGAGAGAGGACTCAAAGGATTCAATCATAATGGTCTCGATAGGCGACGAATATATCAACAGAAGAGACTGCAGAATCTAGCAAGGTATCATAGGCTCTCACAGATAACCCTCGAAGAGCACTATGAACTAGGCATGGAATAGTCAGAAATGTAACACTCATCCTTGTGAGGACCGTCAAGGAGAGAAGACTCAAAGGAGTCCGGGCCATTGACCTCGTGCACCGACAAATCAGGCAAACAATCAGGAGTGAGGCCGAATATGTGAAATCAGACGATACGATTTCCGGTGCCAACAAGGTGGAGATAGGGTCAGTGTATGAAATCGATCGTAAAGAATGTGTCGTATTCTCCTGCAGATAGTCCTCGGGGAACAATACGAACTAAGTCAATCTGGGATTGCTAGCATCATATCTCAGGTCCTAAAAAATGATAAGTTAACCGCACCTTAGGAGGGCATAAGATCATGTAAGGGGAAAATAGTTAGGTGAAGTTCCGAACATCCCTCAGTTAATCCAGTCAGCTAAGATGACATGAACGATAATCATGAATCCTCAAAGTGCCATAGGTGGAAGGTAGAATCAGGAGATCAAGGATCTAGATCAATCAAGAAGATGAGGGATCATGTGGGTCCAATCACTAAGACAATGGAACATATATCAATATAGTCTGTTCAGCTCAGAAATCAAAGGTGGACGGAACCTCAAAATAGATAGATCAGTAGAAGCATCATGATATCGTCCTCAAATCATTGAAGCACATCACATCCTCAATCCGGTGTGCGAGATCTAAATCCTTAATAAAGAATCACACCTAATCATCGTGCATCATAAAATCCTCAATAAGCTCATATGCCCGTATCCAAAGTCAAATCCACCAAGAGTAGTATATCAATCTCAGCATCCTCAACATCATGCCCGACTTACTCCAATAATCAATGTAAGTCAAAATCCTTGATGTGGGTGAACTCTGAAAGCACATCAATCCCGGGTGATAGAAGATATGATAACAGGGAACACGAGGAGGGTGGGCAAGGAGAGGAACTCAAAAGTCGTGCGAAGGTGATTGAGTGCAAGCGCTAATATCATGACTTAATGCAAATGAGGAGATACATGTATAATAAAGGTAGAGAGACTCAAAGATGAAAAATGCATGACTCACACGGACGGGAATGTTGGCTCAAGGAAAGATGGAAAGATAACAGACTCCAAGTCACAATTAATACACAAGGCAAACCCCTGATTCACCTACTCAACACAACGGAGACCAAGATGTGGTCTTTTTTATCTTGTCGATTTTAGAGTTAGGTGATCATAGAAAGTTGTACACACCGGAATTAGGCTTTGGGATTGGGGCACTAATCCTTAGCATGTACGTAGAAATAAAATGCTCAAACAAGGAGGGGGTTGCTCTCCCCAAGACAAGGGATCCATTATTTTTTTATTTTTTAGGTCCACTAGAGTTAGCAGTCCCGATTTTATTTTTGTTATCACTTTTTTTGGATATTTTCAATGCATGTGCCTATCGGGGTTCCAATTTCCATTAAGCATCCTAGGTTGGCAAAAACAGAGGGAGAAGGTCGTAAAAGCCATGTAAGTCGGCAATCGATGATGCATGCTAAGTAAGAAGACTTACAGTACCTCCAGCTCTCTCCATGCGGGATGCAAGACAGAATTGAAACCTATGCTACATGAGATGCAATCCGAGGAAATCGCCCTAGATACATGATGTTATCAGCGTGAAGAACATTATTTCAAAATTGACCAAGTCCCAAATCGTATCTATAGGTACATACATATATATTAGGGTTTGGGCCTTAGTCTACGTCAAACAATCCTAAGCTAGGGCTCATTCACACAAAATAATAAAAATAAAATAAAAGCAAAAGCGTCAAAGTCATCGAGGCCCCTAAGGGAACAATCCCTCGGGCAATGGACCTCGGGAAGTCGCAGGGGGAGAGTCTTGTATTATTACATGTCAAGTGTCTCTCTCTCACATAAATTTACATATTAATAAATAATGCAAAAATTAGACCACCTTCTTAAATTCTCCTCCATCTGCCTTCGATGCTCTCTCCAGTTGGCTGGTGTAGAAGAGACAAATCCGCCTCACTCGGATGCATCAGACTTCTTAGGAATTCCTCTTTCGCTTGGCGGTCCCTCGCATCGAAGACAAATAAAGAAGAGGGACAATAATATCAATAATGCAAATAATCAAATAAATGTGGACAAGAGTGAAGAAGCAAATAACTAATAAGTATCCCAAACGACGTTGCTCCTTGGCAACGGCACCAACTGATGAAAGGGATTAAGCCGAGGTCGTTTCTTTACACAAGGCGGATCGACAGTCGCTGAGGTGACCTCAGACAAAATCCCAAATCAATCAGCAATTAACCCACAATAATAAATCAAGAAATTAAATCTCAACAATGTGGAGTTAAAATTTATTATAACTCTACATGCAAATGTGTATAGGTGTAAGCATGTGTAGAGGTCAAACACTGGGAGCAAACGGTTGGGGGCAGAAATATGCACAGAATTATCCAATTCTCTTCTTGTCCATGTTATTGTTTTTTGTGACTTTTTGATTTTATATTTTTTATTTAATTTTTAATTTTATATTTTTATATTTTGATTTTTAATTTACTTATTTTGTATTTTCTTTTTATATTTTATATTTTTTATATTCCTTTTTCTTTTAATAAAGATACAATATATATAAGGAATATGTATACACTAGAGATAAGAGAGAGATAGAAATAAGGGAAAATAGTCAAAATACAGGAAATAAAGTCTTTTTGTGTTGTTTTATATTTTTATAATGTTTTTCTAATTTTTCTAGATTTTTCCTAATTTTTTTGGTATTTTTAAAGTCACAAATACTAAAAATAGTGAATAAAGGTTGCTGGTCGAAATTGAAATGAGGATGAAAAATACTAAAAAGGGTCCAAAATTCCTCAAATTAATTTTAAAATAAATATAATGAAATAGGGAAAATTCAGCAACTGAAATTATATTTTTATATTTTTTTAGATTTTTTAATGTTTTTATAAAGGTTTTGGGGTTTTACAGTTTTTAGGGGTTTTATTTTGTAATTTTTAGAGATTTTTGGATTGAAGCTAAAACAAACATAAACACACAAAATATAATTTTTTTTGGAATTTTTCAAAAAAGTTTTATATTTTTTATGTATTTTCTAATGCAAACAGTGCTGAAAATGCGTATTTTTTATTTTCTATAAATATTAAAATGCAATAAAAATGCTAAATAAAAATATGACGTGATAGTAACAGGAACCTATGGTATTGTTTTATTGATTTTTGGAATTTTATAGATGCATGCAATAAATAGGGAAAGCAAAAAGAAATTCCAACCCTGGCAGGGGAATTTTTGCAATTAAAAATAAAGACAGGTTGTTCTGTGCAAAAATCCCAACAAAATAGACATTTATTTAATATTTTAGAACCTTTTCACAATATACAAAAATTACCAGGGGCATAAGTGCAAAATTCACAACACATCACGTGGGACAACACGTGACTCGGTTGGGAAGGACCTCCATGTAATATCCAATTAGTATAGGGGGTTCTATGCAAAAATCCTATTTATTTATAATGTTACATTTATTTTACAGAACTAAATAATAAATACAAAAATGCAAGGGGCTAAAGGTTTTACCCCTATCGTGCGCTGGTGGACGGCTCGATCTCGCTCACTTAACCACGTGGCGTCCATCCCGCGGCTGGTACTAGTTTTGCTATCTGACGTCTGGGATTAGATCACTCAACGTGATCCAATGGCTGAGGCTCTGAGGATCTGACGTCTGTGGCTCGATATGGGACCTTGTTCTTCATCCGACGACAGGGAGGGTCTCAAGAAGAACATGGAGGAAGGTTCGCCTGGGCGAACTTCCTCCGGCGACATCTCCCTCTCCCGCCGGTCTCTGCTGCTCCAAGGAGTCCCCAAACGTTGCAGGAGCTTCCCTCTATCCGCAGGAGGCTCAGAATGGCCAAGAGGTGACCGGAGCGCCACCACCAGGTCGATGTCGAGGTGGTGCTCCAGGTGCCTCTGGTGAACTTCGAATACGCCTCCAGGTGCCTTGGTGCACATTGTACCTACACAGGATGAAACGAGGGACGAGGGCAAACTGCCTCGTCCCATTAGTATGGAGAATGGACGAAGGGTGGCTTCGGGCGGAGACCTCCGGCGATGGGTGGAGAGAGGAGGTCCGATCTTTAGATCCTTGAGGATCTGAGTGAGATGGAGGTGCCTAAAAATCTAAATTGCGCAGCTCGAACTTGGCGGTTTGGCCAAGGAGCAGGACCGCCAGCGACGGTGGCCGTGGGTGCATCCCCCGCCTCCTCAGACCGATTCAAGGTGCCAAAAGCCTCCTCCTGTCACAAGGAAGCCTCCTGGACCGAATACGACGAAGGGATAATGGTAGAGAATGACCAAATTTAAGAAGGAGGAGGAGGAAGTTTATTATAAACATAGGTGTGCACCCTTATTGACCAGGAAATGGTGAAGAATACACACTATATACAATGTGTACAAGGTGTGGGTGTGTATGTACAATATGCCAGGAACATTTCTTGTGAAGGAATCAATTGCAATTGATGGACGGTGCGTCCGAGAAAAATGGGACAAGACGCAAGGTTGGACAGATCTGACGGGTTGGAGGCTGGATTGTTTATGATCATAATGGGAGCCCTTATTGACCGACCAAAAATAAGGAATCAAATCTATATACAAGGGAAACAAGCCATGGGCGTGTATGTAAAATGTTTTGAGAGTAATTTACGTGAAGGGACCGATGTCATTGGAATGACGGGTTGATCGGGAAAATTGGGAGAAGACGCAAGGTTGGACAAATTTGACGGGCTGCAGAGGCTGGAGGGTGAGTTGACCAGAGGTCAACAGATGGAGCTCTGCCATTGGTCCATGTGGGCTCACTACAGGACAAAACAGCAGGGTTATTAAAGAATAATTAATTAAAAATAGTAAATGATTTTATTATTTTTGGAATATAAAATAAAAAATGTTTATTATTTTATGTAGTATTTTATTATGATTTTTATTTATTTTGTTGATGTATTTTATTACAAGTTAAATTATTAATGGTGTATGTATATGTATATTTACATGTATATTGTATAATTTATTTTTATTATATATATTTTATTTTATCATTAAATTTTCTTATATTATATATTTATGACATATTTTGTGAGTATCAATATATTTTTATTTGATTTTTATGAGTTTATTTGCACATTTAAATAAATAGGTATATGAATTGTATAGGTATATGTATTTTGCCTATGTTTTATATACTCCTTTTTATTTTAATGTATTTTGTTGGTTTTTATTTTGGTTTTATATTTTTAATATAATATATGTAATATTTACAGTATTATAAAAATATGAAAGAATAAAATAATTAAAGAATGTATTTCCCTTTTATTTATATACATATAGAACATAGGTATTTCATCTATGTTTTGGCATAGTTTTATTTTATTCTCCTTTTATTTTAGGTTTAATTCTAATTTTAATGTACACATATGTTATAAATAATGTTTACAAAATTATAAAAATATGAATTTGTAAAAATAATGAGTAATGAATAAATTGAATATTTTAATCGGTATTATGTACAATAGGGGCCCAAAACCTATCTTCTGCATATATACTCCAAAAAATATGAAACCACCTCCACTAAATAGATCTTGAAAAGTTATATAAATTAGAGGTGATTTTGCCATGTTTTGAATTTTTATTTGAAAGATATGAGTCTGTGAAGTTTGGTTTTTGGCTTTTTATTCTTGGTATAAAATGTACACTGTATATTATTTTTGTACAAACTCAATTTTGTAGTTTTATTTACATTATTATCTACAACTGTTGTACACAAAATTTCTTTGTTTGATGAATAAATACTTAGATACAAAATAGGTGTCAAAAATGCATAAATCAAGAATGAATAAATGAGATATTTATTGTATTCTTGGCCCTTATCTCCCCCTACTTTATTCCTTGTCGACCAATTCCATTCTGGACTTAGTCTCGGGGTTAGGGTCATAAAATATTTTCAATATTTTATTCCTTTTTCTTTTCTTCTCTTTATTCTATAATTTTGGCATCAAAACCTTATTTTATGCACACTTAATACAATAAATTATAGATGCTACTATGGACAAATTGATGTTATTTACATGCATTTGCTGGGGTTTTTAAGGCCAAAATGATAGAATAAAGGTGATGAAATGTAGATTCATCAGCTACCCCCATCGGATGTCAAAATTTGGGGATCCCGAACCTTGCAATGATGTGGTCTTTAAGAAATCAGCTGATAGTGCGACTGTCGGAGGTTCGGGTTGGGGACTCTACCCAATAACTGACATAGTCGATAATGAGTATAATATACTCATATTCTCACAGTTAGGAAATGGGCCCATGAAGACAATGTCCCATGCGTCAGACACATCTGAAATCTGAATATATTTCAGGAGCATCGTATCTCTCATTCCAATAGTGCCACATATTTTCTGACAATAAATACATCATTTCATAAAATCTTTTGCGTCTTTGAAGATTGGCCACCAGAGGCCACATTGAAGTACTTTTGATGTCGAGCATTTTTCGGAGTGGTGTCCTCATGATCCTTTGGTATGGTAATGCTCGAGTACATTGTGATATTCCTCCTGAGGAATGCACCTTCTCCAAATGCAATATGCGCCCTCATGAAAGAGATATGGATTCTCCCACTGGTAGAAATGAACATCTGAGGATAACTATTAAACTTTCAACTTTGGCTAATCTTATGGAGTTCTCTAGGAAACAAGATAGTTCACAATATCAATGAATGAGGGGAGCGAGGTGGCTGACAAAATTGCTTCATCTAGAAAGGTTTCTATAATTGGAAGCAGGCTTTTCTCATGAGTTTATGGCTCTAGTAATCTTGAGAGATGATCTACCACTACATTTTTTAACTCTAGGTTTATCATGGATTTCAAGATCAAACTCTCGGAGTAGAAGGATCCATTTGATGAGTCCCGATTTGGCATCCTTCTTGGCTTGCAAGTAGTTGATGGCAGAGTGGTTTATATACATTGTAACTCTGGATCCCAATAAATGTGATATGAACTTCTCCAAGGTGAAGATGACTACGAGAAGCTCTTTTTCAGTGATTGTATAGTTCTTCTGATCTTCATCAAGAGTTCCGTTGGCCTAATGAATTGTAAATTGTAAACCATATCTTCTCTATCAAAGAATTGCTCCAATGGCATAATCTGAAGCTTCTGTCATAATCTCAAATGATAGAGATCAATTTGGCGGTTGAAGGACACGAGCATGAGTGATCAGATCTTTCAATTAATTGAAGGCTCGGAGGATTCTGGCATCTACAATGAAATCTACCTCCTTGCTAGAAGCTCAATCAACAATCGTGCAATTTTGTTGAAATCTTTGATGAATCTTCTATAGAAACCCACTTGCCTCAAGAATAACTGGACTTACTTAAAATTTGTAGGTGGCTCAAGCTTCGAAATGACATGCACCTTTACAGGATCTACCTCCATGCCATGTTTGGATATGACACGTCCTAACACAATCCCTTTAGTCACCACGAAGTGACTCTTTTCCCATGAGAGCACCAAGTTGACTTCACAGCGTATTTTCAAGACTTGATAGAAATAATATAGGCACTGATCAAAACTATTGTCGTAGACCAAGAAATTGTCCATAAAAATCGTAAGAAAACTACCAACCATATTTGTAAAAACTTCCAACATGTACCTCTGAAAGGTTGCAGGAGCGTTGTATAATCCTAAAGGCATCCTACGAAAGACATATGTCCCAAATGGATAAGTGAATGTAGTTTTTTCTTGGTCCTCAGGCATGGTTGCAACTTGATTATAACCATAATATCAATCCAAGAAGAAGAAATACTCCTTCACGATCAATATTTTGACTATTTGGTCGATGAAGGGAAAGCAGAAAATGATCCTTCTTGGTCGCTACATTCAGGTGTCTGTAATCCACATAGACACACAAAGATGTTGAAACTCTAGTTGTGATCTCCTCTTCTTTGTCGCTCTTCACAATGGTGATCCATGATTTCTTCGACATGATATGCAAGAGACTCACCCAATTTGAGCTGGAGATGGGATTATAAAGCATGCATCACATCATTTTCTTATTTCATTCATCACAACCTCCCAGAGATTTGGATTTGATCTACGCTGGAACTCGCAGGGCAACTTGCCATCTTCCTCAAGGTAGATGTTATGGGAACACAGTGACGGGTTAATCCCATGGAGATCTGAAATTTTCCAGTCTATGGCCTTCCAATTTCCTTCTAGAACCTCGAACAGATGAGATTCTTGTTCCTCAGTTAATTGGGAGTTCATGATCACCAGAAACATGTTCAACGCACCTGCAAGGAAGGTGTACTTCTTATTAGTTGGAAGTGGCTTAAGTTTTGCTGGGGTCTGAATCACATCAATGGAAACTTCTACAACTGTGTAGGGCATCGATGTTGGATCTTTCAACTGCAAGTTATCCACCATTTATATGAATTTAATGTAGCAAAAAAATTTTCATTGATTGAATCTTTTTGAAAGAATTCTTCAATAATCTCCTCTTCCTCTACTAAGGATAGCTGGCCATCAAGACGTTCATGCACATCTGCAAAAGTCTCTTTTTCCAAGTAAAAGGAGAATTTGACTATGATATCCACTCCTTCCTTAGCAGAGAGGAATTTGTGTGTCTCAATGTCATCTATAAACAAATTGGTGTCTATGATATATGCAAGAAAGTTACGGTCTCATGTATGTTCTGAAGGCAGACTCACATCTGATGTAGATTTTGTCGGTTTGGGTACCTGGATCATCTAAATTGGCACCTTGTCATTGGTGGAGCGAAAGATGATTTGTCCACTGTCGTAATCCACCACTACTTCGTCTGTTTTAAGGAACGATCGTCCAAGTATAATTGGTGTATGCATACGAGGAGTTGAGGCATTCATATCTAATACAATGAAGTCCAAAGGGAACTACATTATCTGAATAGTGATGATGACATCCTCCAAAATTCCTCTAGGCCACTTGATTGGTGTATTCGCAAACTGCAGAATCATTCTTGTTGATTTGAGAAATCCCAGCCCAAATCCTTTCAACAGTGACGTAGACATCATATTGATGGATGATCCACTTTTAAGAAGTGTTCTCTTGAACTCTTGGTCGAACATCTGAAATCTGATGAGAGGGGCTCCCATATCTTTCTTATTACTTAGGAGATTGCCAGTTGCATTCATTGTCACCGTAGTTAGACTGTGATTCACATTTCTCTGTCTAGATCGATGCGGATGTCTTTTTTAAGTACATGTCTCCTTCAATCCTTTCTTAATATTAGGCATGTAGTTAATTTCATGTAGCAGATGCATCTCTAGAACAAGATTCTAAATTATTTCAACAACATCCGGATCCGACAAGGTAGTTTTCAAATTTTTATTTTTTTAGATTTTTTCAAAGCATCCAAGAAAAGAATATTTATAGAATTAAAATCAAAAGTAGGAATAGTGTTCTTATGTACATCAAAATCAATGCCCTCATCATTCTGTACAACGGGATGACAAAAAGTAGTATCTTCATATGAGGGGGGGATCCCAAAACTGTAGGTAGGGCTCCTTCAGCTGGATCTGGATCGGTTGTAGGTGTGGTTCTCTCCATCGATGGTTGGCTGGCACTTTGTTTGCTGTTGTCTTTTTTGATTTTTTGATTTTTTTGCTTTTGGTGCTTCTCCTCTATCTACTTCTTCCTCTCTCGGCCCTAATGTTGGTACAACTGCTGTAGAAAAAGATGATGATTCGTCAATCGAAGTTTTTTTCCCTTCATTGTAGCAGACGGCTGCAAGGTCCTAACATTCTTGAGAGTAACAACATTAGATAAAATAGTATCGTGCACATATGACTCCGTGGAGTTGGACAAAACACAACAAATTACATGCTCTCACTTTCTAAAATTATGGAGTTTCTAAAATTATTGGGTTGGCCTACACCTATGACGGAATGGTAGTCTTGGAGGCGGTGAGGTCATCCACCTTCTAGCTCATTTCTAATAGCCTCTTCACCAACTGAGCCATGCAGTCCAAAGCGGTATTCACAAGAGGGGCAGCCTCAGATGGTTCAGCATGATGGCCACGTTGAGACTGAGAATGGTATGGAGGCTGCTAGTAAGTGTTTTAAGAATGGTGTTGAGGAGAAGGCTGATATTGGTGTTGTTTTGATGAGGGGATATTGTACGAGATAATCAAGTACTGTTGATATGGCTGATTTTAACGATACTGTGGTTGTTGGTATTGATTCTATCTCCATCCCTAATGATACGACTGAGGTTGTTGGGCTTAGGATGATTACCCTAGACAAATCTCCCTCCTTACTGCTAAGGGAATGGACGAGAATTGACAGATTCACCATGTTGAGGTCCATTTGGATGGGCCAACTGTGCATCATTTGATCATACACCATTCACCTCTTGAATGAGAGGTGGTGGAGGAGAACATGGAGGAGAATCTGGATCTTGGGCTGGTACACCACTAGCTATTGTTGTAGCTGTTGAGGCGAGGTGGGCTCAGGTGCCTACACATGGTACACGTGTTGGACCGTTGGATGTGCAAGACTCTACTGAGGAGGCTGAGGTGATGATGTTTCCTTCATCTCAGCAGGAGTAGAAGCCGATGCAGATAGATACTGGCATGTGCTAATTATGCTCGCCAGCAACTCCAGCTGCTTGGTGATCTGATCCAACTTGTCCAAATTTTGGGTCCTCTATTCTCTCACAGTGAGTTTTTGAAGGCCATGTGATAATTTTTCAATAATATCCACCTTGGACAGGTGGCTCTCAATAATGCTTAAGTTGGAGCTTTCATCCCTATCTGATTCATGGGATGTCTCCATATGTACTGGCTTCTAGTGAATTTATGGTTATCATTGATACACATGAGATGACGACAAGGCAGCTTCTCCTTTGGCCATTTCTTCAAAATCTATCATATGACATCCTCGTCCTTCTTGAAGTGTGAACAGCCACAAGAGACATTGACGAGCCTCTAGCTCTCAAGAGTGAGTCCCCTAAAGAAGTGTTGGACCAGGTTGGTCCACAAGATGTCACGATGGGGACACTTATCTTGCAAATTGATAAACCTCTCCCAAAACTCATGAATATACTCGTGGGTGGCTTGGATGAAGTTGGCAATGCATGTACACATTTGACTAAGCCGTCTGAAGGATTGCATCTGTGCAGAAAGGCTGAATTTAACTCCTCCCAGATGGTGACGACTTTCCCTAGGTGATTGATATAGTAAAGTACCTTATCCTGAAAGATGAACGAGAATGTTGTCATCTTAACTACGCCTAACAGTATGTTAGGGTAGTTTGTTGTTCTGTAGATGCACCTAAATTATTGTAGATGGATGCATGGTTCTCCGTTGGCATTCCCAAGCTAGGTAGGAAGAAGAGCCAAGAGTTGAGGCTTCAACTCAATGGGTATGGACAACAGGGTTAGGATCCATTCGTCATTTATCTGGCCCTGGTGATGTACTTCTCTTTGAGAGTCGGCTTGGGCTGCTCTCATCTTCGCTCATCTGTTTGACCCCCACTGGCTCCACCTTCTAGTTATTCCTCTTCTCCTCCTCCTAGAGAATCATCTCTTCTTCTCTTGAAACCATTTGACATGTCTTGGAAGGTGACATGGGCCAATGCCTAGTCAGCTAGTTGCTATCGTATTGCTTGAATAGAGGCAACAAGCATGGAATTCATGGTATTTTGATCTAGCCGATGGCATGTCTGTGGCGGTGGATGTTGTGGTCCCTTCCCTTTTCCATTTGAAGCCATCTCTGCATCTGATCCTGAACTTGAAAAAATTTCTGGTTCAGAATCAGGATCTTGATCTGCACATGGGATGATGTCCCGATCAGTCTGAATAGAAGCATCAAATGGAAGAATAGTTTTGTGTTAAGGTAAACATGGAATTTCATTAAGGATGAAGAAGAAAATGTAGTAAAATCAATTTCCATCCAAAATGGGTAGATTTCGGGACAAGAGTGATCCTGGATTATTGAAGACAACATGGAGCTTAGACAGTGGTTGCAATGTCAGAATCGTGATCTCGGGAATCATCCCGAATTATTAGAGAAGGCAGCCACATGGAATCGATGTGGGTGTCAGCGGAGTCCCGACTAAGCCATCCACGAGTCATCATCTCGAGGGTTAAAAGGAAGATCAAGATGGATGAATGATGCAAAGATGAACAATAAATAAAAGTAGTGCAAAACATTAGAATGGCTCAAAGTGAATAGTGATCAAATGAAAATAAAAGCAGAGAAAATGAAAGGCAAAATTTGTACGAATGTACGAGAATTGATCGTTGTCTTTAACTAAAATCAAACAAACAACAAAGAAGTTTTGAATTTACCAACGCAACCCATGTGAAGCTGTAAGAGTTAAGCTATTTTTTATCTTTTCAATTTTATGATTGTTTTGCAGGTAAATCTTATAACAAGTTCTTATGATGGCTATCCCTATAGGAGTGTGTACTGTCAGGAAAGTACATGTACTTCTTCTACCTCTTTTATAACATGTGATCTGCGCACATTGAGGCCCATGATCTCGTGCATGGGGGGTTACTTCACCAAAGAAATAGAGAAAGTAAGCCAATAGGTGAAACTAATACTTCCCTCGCAAGCGAGGTATTCGGTCACATGACAATGAGGCAGACACCCTCGTGAAGGTGTGGCCTATGCTCAATACTTCATACCAAGTAGGATGCTCCACACAAGGTGAGAACACCGTCATCTACAAGGCCTTACTAGCCTACGTACGACAGAAGCGCCAATACTTCACCGTCCTAGGTGATAATCAAGGCTGCCATAGATCGGATATTGGGCTCTAATCCTTAGGGGTCATGCCTCACTCAATCTGAATGGTACCTGAAAACTTATGAAACCAAAATAAGGTTTTTCATTAGGATTTTTAATCAAGGTCAAAGTTTTACTATCATTCCCCTTGTTTTAACTTTGGGATTTTCATCTTTTAAAGTATTTTACAAAGAAAACTATCTAACAAGTTTTTTTGTATTTTATTTTTGAACCTAACTGAACAAAAACAAAGAGATACTGTGGAAAAGAAATGCAAATGGATGATAGAGTAGAAATCTCACTCTTGTATCAAATGATGCATGCAAAGTAAGAGTACTCACTGTACTTCCCAATGTTGTCCATACGGTATGTAAAACATAATATATAAATATCTACACTATATGCATAGTATGCAAAGCGAGAAAGCACCCTACACAAGAATTTCTATTAGCGAGAAGAACCAAATGATGATCACTCAGAAATAGATCCCAAGTGCCTGCTCTTGGAGATTCCTTGGTGCCTGCCACAACAGGTCCTGCAAGCGATGTGTGGAGTCTCTCACA
Organism: Ottelia alismoides; assembly: GCA_037367405.1. Taxonomy (NCBI): domain Eukaryota; kingdom Viridiplantae; phylum Streptophyta; class Magnoliopsida; order Alismatales; family Hydrocharitaceae; genus Ottelia; species Ottelia alismoides. The sequence goes on from JAZKJV010000572.1 coordinate 478,235, forward strand.
GCTCGTGATTCCAGATTCAGGAAATTACCAATTAATTTTTAACTAAGTCCAAACGAAGTAATCTATTCTATTTAGGCTTTGGACCTAGCTACCGAGTCAAGTAAACATAGATCTAGGGCTCAATCGCATAAAACAAATAAAAAGAAAGGCAGAAAGCTCACAACATGAGAAACAAAATAAAAGAAAGTGGTAGAAATGTGAAAAACCTGGCGAGGCCCACATGTGAACAGACACTCGGGCACTGTACCTTGTTAAGTAGAAGTGTCAAAGTCCAAGTTACTACAAATAATATTACAAAAATAAAATAAAAAACACTTTCCTCACAAAAGAAAATAAAAAACTAGGAGAGTATCTGCTTCTTCTCCTTCTCTCTCCTAGTTGGCTCATAAGAAGAAGAGCCAACCACCTCGCATCTCGAGTGTGTCCAACTTATAAGAAGAGGCCACCGCCACGTTGTCCCTCGAAAGAAAGTCAAACAAATAAATATGGGTTAGAACAGGTAAAATAATTATAAAAATAAAAGGCAAAAAATAGAAGAAAAATATTGTCCGAGCTATATACAAAAATGCTATGTTATTCGTTGATCCCAGACAACGGCATTATTTGAAATACAAGACAAATCTGAGGAACTATCTTGTGGTTCACACAAGGTGGTACCAACCGTCGCTGTGATGATAGCCCACGAAGCTCTCTGATAAATTCAACAATCAACCCAAAGTAATCAAGCAATCAAATCAGAGAGATGGGTCAAAATTTATTATAAACCCTACAATATATGTGTAGAGTGGACAAGTAAGGTAGGGTGTCGAACAGATGGAACAAGGGACATAGAAGGTATATTATTTACAAATAAACAATATAAGTGTGTATGTATGTATATATATGCATAATATTTAGTCAATGTTGATGTGGGTTTTTAAATACTTTAAAGTATTTTTTAATTATATAATATTAGTTATTATTTTTTTATTTTTTGATTTATTTTTTAATGTAATATATATGTGAGTATATGGGTAATATATAATAGTATTATATAATGAGGAAAAAATGGGGCTGCCCCTGCCGGGCAGCCATGTTGGGTGCCCCCGCTCCATTTTTCCGCATTTTTTTCATATTTTTGCAAAATAAAATCATGTATATTCACAAACACACACATATCCATCCAATATGTCATTTGAATTTTGTTAGAAACAAAGACTCTTATACCCTCCATCTAGAACCGGTAATTTTAACAACCTAAGCATTGATGTAATTGACATGTTCTCGATGGAGGGCATCCGAGTCTCTGTTTCTGACGAAATTAGAATGGCATATAGGAGGGATATATAGATGAATATACATGGTGATATTTTTCAAAAAAAACATAAAAAAGGTTAAAAAGATGCGGGTGCAGCCATGTTGGCTACCCCAAGGGGCCAACCCCATTAAACCCATACAGTAAATATCCAAAAATCAGAAAAGATCCAAAACAATAGTATTTTTTATTTTTTAAGGTCTTAAAATATTTATAAGGTTTTTATAATGGGTAATAATAGTTATATATAATAATATATATGTATATAGGCTATATACGGTATTATAATTATAAATATAGCTAGAAATATTTAAAATTTCAAAATAAAATCTTGTTGAATGTGATTCTATTTATGAGTTTTTTATAAATTATTGCTAATTTTCTATATTTTAAAAATAAAAAAGGTCCAAAATAGGGACTTTTTAATTAGGTCAAATAGATTTGATAATTAAAAGTAGCAAAAGGGTTAAAATTTTCTCAAAACTAATTTCAATATATAGTGGATAGTATATATATATAATTATATGCTAGAAAACTAATTTTTTTATTTTTAGAAAAAATATATTTTTTACGGTTATCAAGGGTTTACTAATTTTTAGAGTTCCTTTTTATATTTTTAAATTTTGGCCTGGAGTGATAAATAGGCTAATAAATTGTAGGCAATTTTTTTGGAATTTTTAGAATAGGTTTTACAATTTTTTAAGATAAGCATGGAATAAAATAGCTTTTATTTTTAATAAATAACAAATTCAACAAAAATTGCAAACAAATCACCTATCATGAATAAGCATGCTAGTAGATTTTGTTCATAATTTTTACACAATTTTCTAAGCACAAGAGCTATTTTTAATAAATAGAAATGTAAAAATAAAAATAAATCAAGCTAGCAAGGGCATATTTACAATAAAATATACTCTTGGGGGAACATGCAAAATAACCCGCAATTTTGAACTGCAACTCAATTTTTAAGGATGAAAATACAAAGCCCGGAGGGGTTATGATGATCCCAAAGATCGAGGTCTAAATATGTCTCACACAGGGCGGAGACACGATCGTTGTGGCGATCACACGAAATCTGGGATTCAATCAACAATTAACCCATGACAAAGATCAAACAATGAAAAACGACGTGGATTTAAAAATTTATTATAACTCTACAATGAATGTGTATAGTGTGCAAGCATGTAGAGATCGAACGAAAGGAACAAGCATGATAGATCGGGCAAACTCGATGCTAAAGAATGAAAGTGATCAAATGTCTATACAAGTGCTATTTTGTGGGTTTTTAAATTTGTAATTTTTTTCTTTATTTAATTTTTGATTTTTTATTTTTATATTTTGATTTTTAATTTTCTGATTTTGTATTCCTTTTGTATTTTATATTTTTTTAAAAGAGAAATAAAACTATATAGGATATATGTGTACAAGAGAAATGAGAGAGAGAGAGAGAGAGAAATGGGTAAAACTGCACAAAATACAGGAAATAAAATATTTTTGTTATTTTTATATTATTCTAATGTTTTGTGATTTTTTATATTTTTTTCTAATTTTTTGGTATTTTTTAAGTCAAAAATACTGAAAAACAGTGAATAAAATACAAGGTCGAAATTAAAATGAGGATGAAAAATGTCAAAAAGAGTCAAAAATTCCTCAAATTAGTTTTAAAACAAAGATAATAAAACAAGGAGAATTCAAAAACATTAGATTTTTATGATTTTTTAAGAATTTTTAAGATTTTTATGAATATTTTAGGGGTTTTCTAATTTTTAGGGGTTTTCTTTTGTATATTTTAGTGATTTTTCAGTTAAAACACACATAAACAAACAAAATATGATTTTTTGGAATTTTTCAAAGGGTTTTTCTAATTTTTATGTATATTCTAATGCAAACGGTGAAGAAAATACATGTTTTTGAATATTTATAAATATTAAAATGCAACAAAAATGCAAAATAAAAATGTAGCGTGATATCACAATGCAACAGACACACAATGATATTTTTATAGTATTTTTTAGGTTTTATAGATGCATGAAATAATTAGAGACAACAAAGAGAAACTAACAGAGAGAAACTAACAAAGAGAAACTACACTACTCGCAAGGGCATATTTGTAAATGTTAAGAACCTCAAGGGTCAAAGTGCAATTTATCCAGAAAATTAGAACTAATAAATAAATTTTCAAGACCAATCACAAATATCCAAAATCCCAAGCGTATTTATGCAAAATGGCCAAACCCACGTGCGTTGACACGCGCCCTGGTAAGGACCTATGTGCAAATATCAAAAACATGGGGGCCCAATTGCAAAAAAGTACCAAAACTTTATAACTGCAAATGAAAATTTCAGTCCTAAATTGAAATCACAAAAATATGGAGGGCCCCTACGTAAAATACCCTGCCCCCACGTGCGCGAGTCACGTGAGGCGACGTAGACAGGGGTCTCGATGCAAATGTAGAAACTATGGGGGTGTTTTGTAAATATTACATAAAATATTAAACTACAAATGAAAGTTTCTGACTAATGAATAAATACACAAAATGGCAAGGGTGAAGGTGCAAAATACCCAGCGCCTGCAGATTTGACACCTGAGCCTCCGTCACTTGACACGTGGCGGCACAGGGAGGCTCGATGATGCTTTGACTTCGACGGCTAGGATTAGATCTTCCCAGGAAGATCCGACGGTTGAGTCTCTTCGTGATCCGACGGCTGCTGCATACCTGGGACACTGGCCTTGATCCAATGGCTGGGACCAGGGAGGAAGAACAGGGAAGAAACGCCAGCGAGGCGATCTTCCCCGACCTCGATCTCGGTCCTCCGACGTTACTTCAAGCTCAAAAATGATCGGGCAGCCTCCTTGGGTCTTCCTCTCGATGCTGGTGACTCCAAAAACCTCCAGCGACGGTTGGAGTTCGTGTGAGGTGGCGGCGGACCTGGGGAGCCCCAGGTACCTCGGCTACCGGCAAAATGATCCCCAGGCTCTCCATGTTGCACGAGACCTGCAAAAAGAGGGTGAAGGGGTCGAGGGCAAACTACCTCGACCTCGCAGTGGGGTGGAAAAGGCGGAGGTTGGCGAAATGGCGGACGACGGGAGCTATCTCCGACGAGAGGGATGCGAGGTCATTCGATGGGTGAAACACAAAAAGGAAGCAGGGGATCTACTCCTAGGATGTTGGTAAATAAGGGAATGCAAGAAAATAGTGGGAATAGGAAGCCTCGAAGGTGGAATCACCTGAGGAAGAAACCTCAACGCTGGTGGTCGACAGTGGTGAATGGAGCCACCTCGACCCTCCCTCGATCCTCCTAACGACTGGAAATGGGAGCTGTCACCTCCCTCCTCCGATGGCGCACAAAAGGTGGAGAAGAAAGATGTCAAAAGGGGTTCAAATTCGAGGAGGAAGGTCGGGGCTGCATATGAATGGTTTGACAAAGTGGTTCTAGTGCTCCAAAGATCGAGGGAGATTGTTCAAATCAAAGGTCCACAGCCTAGGAGGGACTTGGGCGTGTAAGAGAAATAAACGAGGAACAAAAGTCAAAGAAGGATCGACATGAGAAGATGCAAGCAACGGCCTCGAAGAAAGGTCGAAGTCGACCAAAAATGCAGTTCTGACATAGGCCAAACCTCGGTCAGAGAGTTGACCAAGGTCAACCAACGGAGGCTTCTGGTTGGTCCACGTGGACCAACCAGAAAATTCCTTGGCAAAAAGAAAAATTCATTTTAAAATAGCAAATGATTTTATTATTTTCAGGTTATTAAATAAAAAATGTTTATTATTTTCTAACTTATTTTATTATGATTTTTATTTATTTTTTTGAGATTCAAAATTACTAGTTACCTCTTATGGCCAATATAGGTATACATATCTATATATTTTAAAATTTTATTTTTATTTTATATATTTAATTTTATTAGTTTTATTTATTATTTTATATATTTAAAACTTAATTTTATACACTTAATTATATGTTTATTTTATTTTTCTAAAGTATTTTGTACAATTAAATAAATAGAAATAGTATTTATATAAGTATAATAATTCATTTATGGGTTTTGTACAAGCATTTTATTTTTATGTTTTCTTTAGGTTTTTATTCTTGTTTTAATACACACATATATTATAAATAATATTTATAAAATTATAAAATTACCAAAATAAAGAATAATAAATGAAATGAATATTTTAATATGTATAAGTATACAATAGGGGTCCAAAACTCATCTTTCAAACTATAACTTCGAAAAATATGAAACCACCTTCATTAAATAGCTTATTGAAAGTTATATACAATTAAAGCTGATTTTGATATATTTCGAGTTTTTATTTGAGGGATACAGGTTTGGGAAGTTGGGATTTTGGAATTTTATTCAGGTCTACTTTTTATCTGTACAACATTTTTGTGTGAAATTAATTTTGTATTTTTCTATATTTAATTATCTACAATTTCATGTTCAAATTTCTTTATTTGAAGTATAAAAAGTGTAGCCAAAAATAGGTCCCAAAATGAATAAAGAATGAACTAAATAAAAGGTATTTTTATTGTATTTTGGCTCTTATCTCCCCCTACTTTATTCCTTGTCGACCTATTCATCTAGATGCCTAGGTCTCGGAATTTCGGGTCATAAAATATTTACAATATTTTATTCTTTTCTTTTCTCTTCTTTATTCTATAATTTTGGCTTTAAACCGTATTTTATACACTATTTACACAAATGCATGAATGCTAAAATGCAGGAATTAAGGGTATTTACATGTATTTGCTAGGGTTTTTGCAGCCAAAATGATATTTTAAAGATGATGAAATGGACGTTAATCATCCCCCTATACTTGCCTTTGCTAGTCCCTAGCAAACACTTATGCAATAAGTGCAGAAAATACAAAAGAAAAGAAAAAGAATAAAGATGGATTAGATTCAATGATCAAACTTGTCTTTACAAAATCAAAGTTTGGAGCTTAAGTCAGACCTTTGGAATTTTAGTGCGGACGAAACCTTAATGGGAATCAGATTTAAAATACAACAATCTTTGAGAATCCCAAAGCTCTGCTCAAGTCTCCTCTATAGCCAGGTCAGGAATATTTCAACTCATACGCAAACCCTTACGACTATGAATCTGACTCGTACAGTGTAAGTGATGGTGGCTCTCCCCAACTGAAATGATAAAGAGACCGATTTCTCCAATATGACAACCCAGTGATTCCCCAATCCAATAACTCATTCCTCGAGGAGTGGGGTATTCCCTTCTAAGTTCAAGTGGCACCTAACTCAAGAGGATGGGGTGAAGAGAAGAATGGACGGTAGCCAGTGTAGCTACCTATCCTAAGATGCAAGACCAGTGTAGTCAAGTCATCCAGCTGCAAGCTCACATGATTTGACTTTGAAGATCAAGCTTGCTTATTGACTATACAAATATATACATTCCGGCAGGCATTTTTATTTGTGTACATGCCTATCCACTTTTTTGGAGTTTTTCTTTTTGCTTTTTTTTGAAAGACAATATACAACATCATTTACACATGGAGTTTTTCGTCTTGAGCCAGTAGACTATCCCTCTTTTGAAGATTTATTGCAACCCACAATCTCCTGACCTCAAAACTCATCATCACTATATGGGTTGGGATGCACTTATCTTCCTACAGGAGGACAAATGTTTCCACTTGTGTGCGTCTCATATCGGCAAATCCAACCCCCTCACCACTCCAACTGAGTTGAGCCATGTGAAAGGTGCAGGTGTCCAAGTTAGGTCATTATCAACAAGAGTCGTGTGTGTGATCCGAAATACTCTACTTAGGCAGTCAAGAATCCATTGAACCAAGTCCCGCGATCCTCAAAGAATTAAGTCAACTAGACCTGAAGTACCTCAATTCCATCTCCTATAAGGTTCCTATTAATTAAGGAGATTTTAAGGTCCAACCAAGCTCCAGTCTTCGGATTTTACTTAGACTCGTTCAACCATCAAACTCAATCTGAAAAATGCAAATACCATGCAAATGCTATGTAGAATGCAGAAAATATTTTTGTGATGCAATTTTCAAAAGTTTTGAACTTTTTATGGATTTTTTAAAAGATGATGCATATGCATTTTTTAGATTTTTTTCAAAAAGATTTTTCAAATGTTTTTGGATTTTAGTTTTGCAAATGTTTTTGGGATTTTTGAAAACAAAAAGTTTTGGCTAAAACTAGGTACAGATATTTACACGGGGATGCATCTTTTATTTACAAGAATTAGTTTTTTAAGAAATGAAATAGGGTAAGAGCTCAATTTTATATAAATATATAGAATGAATTTTGGTGCAATATATATATATATATTCCTCAATCTTATTTGAAAAGGTTTTTACAAACAATTTTGAAAACTATAGTCCAAAATAATTTTTACAAACATTTTTTACAACATGTACACACATTTGAAAATCATTTTGCCAAGGTTTTCCCAACAGTATATATAGAATTTTCACAATATTTTTGCAACCATTTTTCAAACCATTTGCAAATCGTTTTTCAAACGTTTTTATTTCACACAAAGAAAATAAATTTTTCAAACAAAATGTTTTACAAAGGTTGAAAACATGTAACAAAAATTTTTCCAAATAGTTTTTCAAAGTTTTTCAAAAGGATTTTCAAACTATTTTTCAAACATTTTGCAAAAAATATTTTCACCTGATTTATTAATCAGTAAGTACAAAAAGAATTTGAGGAATAATCACATCTTTTTATTAAGTTTTTTAATGAATCTTATAAGTGTAATAGCATATTTATTAAGAAAAATATGAAAGTACGAGTTATGGCTAAAGTATATACGCAGTATATACGACCCCCCTATACTTAGCTTGAACTATGTCCTCATAGATCGGAGAGAAAAGAGAAGACATAATCGTACTGAGTGTAGACAAGTCTAAAGAATAAATGAATAATAGATGAATGAAATAACTAATGAGAAGTCAACCGTCCCCCTATATTTAGGATCAAATAATCCTAAGTATAGCATACTATACATAAAGCAGGGAGGGTCAAGGGTGGGAATGCACAGATCGTACTCAAACTGTCTCCCCCTATACTTAGGGTAAGATATCCCTAAGTATAGACAAGAAGAGGAGATAATGGAGAGGATCAAAGAATAGAATCAACTTGGGGTGCACACCCCCCTATACTTAGGACAAAGTACGGACTAAGTATAGAAGAATGACAAAAAGGGGCGACACCTTTCTGATAGAAAAAGAAGATAGAAAAGGAAAAGAAGAAAAGAAGAGCAGAAAATAAACAGATCACATATCAGTCTGTCTCCCCTATACTTAGGGTAAAATACCCTGAGTATAGAGAAGAAGAAGAGACAGAAGAGGGGAGCATGGAATAGTACAACTCTGTGTGTGAACCCCCTATACTTAGGACGAGGTGTATCCTAAGTATAGCAAAATCATAAGATGGCGATGGGGTGACAGACATAAATAATGAATGAATGAATGAATGATATGGACATATAGATCTATACAATAGGAGATGGAAGTGATAACCATGTATGAGATGCGGTTGATGTGAGTCAAAGAGCACATCTCATTCCAGATGAATAGGGGCAACGCCAATGGTCAGCAGATCATGATCGAGATATAGTTTCAGGCAATGACCGTTAACTCGAAAGGTAGAGTAAGATGACAACTTGGATATATCAATACTGCCATTGTCATGTACCTTTCTGACCACATATGGACCTTTCCATTTACTATGTAATTTCCCTGGAAATAATTTCAGCCTATAATTAAACAACCATATACGTTGATCTGGCTCAAACTGTTTATGGCTGATATGAGAATCATGCCATATCTTCACTTTTTCCTTGTACTGTAGGCTACTCGAAAAGGTTGTATATCTCAGTTCCTCCAGGGCCACCAACTCTTCTTTCCTCTGTTCTCCTATACTATCGGGATCCAATAATAACTCTGCAACATCCTATAGTGATTATGCTTGATTTCCACTGGCAAATGGCATGGCTTTCCATAGACGAGATGAAAGGGAGATGTCTCTAATTGTGTCTTGAAGGAAGTCCGATAGGCCCACAAGGTCGAGTTCAAAAGCTGTGACCAATCCTTTCGGTCTGGGCAGACTACCTTCTATAAAATAGTCTTGATCTCCTTGTTCAATACTTCAGCAAGACCATTAGTCTGAGGGTGATATGGAGTAGCAACACGATGGTTAATGTTGAACTCATCCGCAAGGGCCCTTACCTTGTCGTTGATAAAGTGAGTCCCCCCGTCTGAAATCAGAACTCTAGGTACCTCGAACCGTGAAATGATATTTTTCCTCAAAAATTGACAAACAGTCTTAGCATCTGCGGCTCGGTCGGGGATGACCTCAACCTAGCGACTTACATAATCTACAACAAGCAGAATGTACTCGAATCCCTGACTCCTAGGAAATGGGCCCATGAAATCAATCCCACATGCATCAAAAACCTCACAAAAGTGAATGGGCTGTATGGGCATCATATCTCTCTATCCGAAAGTACCCATCTTCTGACAGTCAGTACACCTCTTCACGAATTCGTCGGAATACTTGAAGAGAGTAGGCCACCAAAGGCCAGATTGGAGCACCTTATACGTTGTCCGTCTCCCAGAATGATGTCCTCCTGCCTCAAGCTTGTGGCAGTAGGTGAGGACGCTATGCTGCTCTTCTTGAGGAATACACTCCTCCAGATACTATCCCCTCCTTCATGATAAAGGATGGGATCCTCCCAATGGTATGACTTGGCCTTCACAAGGAAGGTCTCAAGTCCTGCTTGGGCCAACCTTGTGGAACCGTCTTGGTGACAAGATAGTTCACAATGTCGGTGTACCATGGATGCGAGGCGATGGCAAGGATCGTCTCATCTGAAAATGTTTCAGTAATAGGTGCAATGGGCTCAGATTCCTCAAGGTTCTCTAATCGGGAGAGGTGACCCATCACCACATTCTTAACTCCAAGTTTATCCTTAATCTCAATATCAAACTCTTGAAGCAGAAGGATCCATCTGGTAAGTCGGGCTTTGGCATCCTTCTTTGCCATGAGGTATCAGATGGCAGTGTGGTCTGTAAAGATAGTCACTTTTGATCCCAAAATATATGATCTATATTTATCCAAAGAAAAGACCACAGCTAGCATCTCCTTCTCAATCACAGTGTAATTCCGTTGAGCGGTATTCAAAGTCCAGCTAGCGTAGTGAATGGCATGACAATCCATCCCTCCTCTGTCCAAGCACAACCTCTACGGCAAAATCAGAAGCATCTGTCATGATCTTGAATGGGAGAGACCAATCGAGTGGCTGAAGGACAGGAGCCTTAAAAACTAGATTCTTGAGAGTCTTGAAGGACGCAAGACACTTATCATCTACAATGAACTCGGTATCTTTTGTCAGCAAATCAACGAGCGATAGGGCAATACGACTGAAGTTCTGAATGAACCGTCGGTAGAAACCGACATGCCCCAGAAAAGATCGCACTTGTCGCAGATTGGACGGTGGATTGAGTTTTCTAATGATATCCACCTTGGCCGGATCAACCTCTATGCCCCTGTTGGAGATGATGTGGCCAAGGACCGTCCCTTGGGTCACCATGAAGTGACTCTTCTCCCAAGATAAGACAAGATTTAACTATATGCAGCGCTGAAGTACACAGTCCAGGCAGTCAAGACAAGCATCAAACCCATCGCCGTAGACCGAGAAATCATCCATGAAGACCTTTAAACAATCACCCACCATGTCAGAATAGATGGACAACATGCACCTTTGGAATGTCGTCGGGGCGTTACACAAACCAAAAGGCATCCATCTAAAAGCATATGTCCCAAATGGACAGGTGAATGTCGACTTGTCCTGATCTTCGGGCGCAATGGCCACTTGGTTATAACCGGAGTATCCGTCAAGAAAACAATAGTGACTCTTCCCAGCTAGCCTCTCGATAATCTGATCAATAAATGGTAGTGGGAAATGATCCTTCTTGGTGGCCTGATTCAATCGTTTGTAGTCCACACAGACCCTCCAAGAAGTGGGTACCCAGGTAGCTATCTCCTCTCCGGACTCGCTCACTACTGTAGTGATACCCATCTTCATGGGTACCACATGTAATGGACTAACCCACTTGGAGTCGGAGATGGGGTAGATAAAATCGGCGCTCCACCATTTTGATATTTCTTTCATGACCACATCTCGAAGGTTCGGGTTCAACCATCGCGAGAACTCACGCGAGGGCTTGGCATCCTCTTTGAGGTAGATATGGTGGGAGCACAGAGCCGGACTAATCCCCTGGAGATCAGCTATACTCCGTCCTATCGCCTTGCGGTTTATTTCAAGAACCTCCATCAAACGAGATTCTTGCTCTCCAGTCAAATCTGCAGAGATAATGACTGGGTGCATATCAGGCTCACCCGCAAGGAATCTATGCTTCAACGACTACGGCAAGGGCTTCAATTCTAGAAAATTGGGAGCTGGCAAATCTGGCTTCTGATATGTCTGAGTGAAAGATACTAGGTCTGCATGGGAGAACTCTCGCTGATCGTGAAAATCTGACGAAGGGAACCTTGGTGGAATATCTGTAAACTGTGTTCGCTCGCTCCCCGTCCTAGCTGTCGGCTCAGAAGGAATTAGACATTGTTGGAAATGCGAGCCCACGACGAGCCATCATGCAATAAATATTATTGCAATTCACTCCTTAATCTGAAATAAAGAATACATAATTTGCGTAATAGGTCCCTTAGTACAATTAGGGTTATGTACCATGGCCATCTTAATGATCATACAGCTGTTGATTCCGTTATTAAATCATAGAGGCTGGTGCTTGGATGAATACCTAAAGAGTTAGATTGAGGACTCATCAAGCACCATCAAATGATTGTTAAGAGATGATCTCCAGCCTGAGAAGGAGATGGCAATCCTTTCTCTAAAGGATGATATCTGACCGACCTCTTGATGCAGGTCCTCTGCATAGGAATAGAGATTCGGAGGTGTCAGACTAGTTAGGTCAAAGAGTTGACTTAACGAGCTCGAGATAACCAAAGTCATATATTGTATGCTGTCATGATATAGGCATGCATCCTCTGACCGAAGACAGATGTGTTACTATATGTCTGAGTATGTACATTTGGAAGACCAATAGGTTGATGACCTAATCAAGGTCTATACACCGGCGCGCTGGTGTGCATATAAGGGCATATGAGTAATACGATCTCTCAAAGGGATCATACAGGTTCACTACTGAACCGGAAGACATGAGCTCACTCATGAGATATTGGGAAGAATCAAATTCCGTATGCACGGTCGTCTTGCTTTGGAAGCTTGACTGAATTTATTGGTTTGATATATACTTTTGGAAAGTATATGGTCAATACCTAGGTATGATATATGCTTTTGGAAAGTATATGATCGATACCGACTCCCAATGATCGAATGAGAAACTTACTGATAAAACCATGAAGTAGACAGTGTAAAGATGATCTAATACTTCGGGTTTATTCTGAGTCTTCAAGTATGCAGGATGTACAGGTATTAGGAATACCTGAGGGTGATGTGATCATAAACGATTGTATAACCATGACGCTTCCATTCCTAGGGAGTGATGAAACGGGTCTGGATTTTAGTGACTCCTCTCAGTAGAGAAGTAACCTAATCTTAGTCCAAATATTGGACATTGATCTGAATGTGATTCAGATCCAATGAGAAGATTAGATTTACGGTCTTGATTTAATCAAGCATCTATGGGAGGCCCGAGATCTGGATTTGAGATGTGATCTCAATATCCAAGTCACTATACGTGGAACAATACAATCGCCCTGTCCTTATCTCCAAGTATTCGCGGAGAAAGCGCATTATCCTTGAATGGGTTCAGGATAATTTCATTGTTGATAAAATGTATCCGAGCATTGAGAAAATGGATAATAAAATGTGATTTAATTATCAAGATTAATATGAATTTGATTCATATTATAAAGAGAGTTATCTGAGATAATTGAATATGATTTAATTATCAAAGATGTGAACAATGTGAATGTGATTCATATTATTTGAACACATGAGATAAAGAGATCCAAGATGATTAAATATGATTTAATTATCATGGATAAGAATAATGTGGATAGCAATATCCAATTATTCATAATATATTATAAATGTGATTTATAATGTATTAGAGAGAGTCAATTATAATTTATATTTGTTGATTGATTATTATGTGTACTGGATACACATTGTGTAATTAATTGACAATGTAAATTATATGTTGTTTTAGGTTGTGAATAAGATTCACAATTTTTCCATGGCAAGATTGCAATATTCTCAAATATAATTGTGAATTATTTTTGATGAATAATAACCAACAAAAGTTGTTGGAAATAAATAATGGAGAAAATCAAGTAAGTATGCAATCTCATGGATTTCTATGAGATTGCCCCACATGGTATGTGGTGTGCGGCACCCATGTCCTATTTGGAATGGGTGGCCGTCCACCTTGATGATGCATGGGAGATTTGATCTCCATGCATATTCTCTCCTTATTTATTGGATTGATTTATATTTTATTTTGTCAATTATATTTTAATCTAAAGTTGTTGGTTTTTACCAACAACAATCTTGACCATTGGATTGACATAAATCAATCTCATCCATTGATTTTATATGTCCCATGGATTGAGATCCATGGATCCCAAAACCCTATAAATAGAGAGGCATACCCATGCTCTCTCTTTACACAAAATGCTTGAGAAGCATCTCTCTCTCTCTAGGCATCAGCCCTCTCTCTCCCTCTCATGGCCGTCCACCATGGATGCTATGGAGAGGTTCTCCATCGCCGCAGCATCGTCGTTATGCTGCCCGATCATCTGCTCGTGGATCTCCGTCTCCTTCGGTACGCCTCGCTCGTGAAGAAGATGACGGATCTCGTGTGTCGAGATCAGGAGATCCGCCGCTTGGATCATCAACATGGATTGTGAGAAGCACGCGGTTTATCCCCGCGCTCGCAAGCGTCTCCTCCGTCGGATCGGACTTGAGACAGGAGGTCTCTTCGTTTAGAGACTCGATCGCAACCACGCTTCAAGAGGTAACCCTAATACTTGTTTGTGGTTTAGAAGAAATGATCCGAGAAGTGTTCTTGGATCATGTGGTTTCGTCACATAAAAAAATTTTAAATTCCGCTGCATCGAGCAACTAGTCCGACTAGTCGCTCCTTGTCGTATTCGATACGACGCACATGCTTCCGTGATGCGCATGAGGATCTAACCATATCCTTCAAGTGGTATCAGATCCAGGTTGACGGTTTTGAATATGATTCGAAAAACCGAGGACGACTTGGGTTCGTTTAGGTCGCGAAAGTTTTTATCGCATTTGATTTCGCAGATCTGTTTAGTAAATAAATTCGGCACTGTTTAAATTGTTTAAACACGAATTTAATACTTGAATTTTGTTCCCCATTAAATAAGGAAACCATAGGATCTGAGTTTGCATAAATCGGATTTCGTATGCTCAAGATATGGTTGTTTTATTGAACATGTATGCACTGTTGCGGGAACTGTAGATCTGAACGTGAATAAAATGTTAATTACTGTTTAGAATTGCCTCGAAATGCGTGCAACTCCACTTAGGTTCTGTCCTAAATCAAGTTAGCAATCTATGAAAATTAGTTTGCTTAATTTGGATTTAATATGATTGAGATATGCTAATTTTAGTGAGTAGGGATCACTGCTGAAATTACATTCCTAATCTGGAACCAAGTGATTGTCAATTAGAGAAATTAATTATTAATTTCATGAAATAATCTTGAAAAATATTTGTGAAATATTGGAAGATGATTATTTACCTAATTGAAATGGCCTCAACCAATTAATTGATTAAGATGTGATCTAAATCATAGTTGGAAACCACAATCTTTCAAACTTGATGCTTAAATAGGATTTGGGAATTTGTGTAGCAAATTTCCTTATAATCAAAAATGTTTTGATTATTACTGTATGGTACAATTTCGGTTGAAGAACCGATGATCATCTCAAGTACAATTAATCAATTTGGCATTATCCTTTCCCGAGGTGGATATGGTGTCTAGTCGGGGATCGCTGGGGTAGCGGGTTGCAACGTATGTGGTCCATCCCACTCCCGTCGGTACTGGCCATGACAGCGAGTAGGGCCGGGATAATGTCCGAGGGATTAAGTTGTATTTTTCTAATTATTGAAATTCGAATTAACACGTATTTTGAGATATTACCATATATATTCAAGTAAAATAATCAAGTTTGATTGATTGAATTGGATTGATAATTAATTTAATATGATTAAATTGATTATGTCCAATTAGAATACTCTAATATGATTAGAGCTAATAATTCCCTTGGAAGAATTAATTGTATGAATGTGATTCATAGTAATTAATTAAATTTGAATAAGAAATGGAGGATCACATAAGTGACATCCATGGTCTCCCGTCAAGGCGAAGGGTTCCGTCGCCAAATATTATATGTGGGAGACGCCTGTCCGAAGTGACAGCTCCTGCATATGATCCATTTGGATCGGGCTCGTTGCTTCTCGAAAGAGTAAGGACGTATGCGTAGTGACCCCAATATCGAGTCCTCATATTATTGGGGCAATATTGGATTGCGCATAGCGAGTTGTATTCCTGTTGACGGTTGGTTCAATTAATGACGGGTCAACATTGCCCTAGGGGTGGTGGGCCCAGGTGTTAAAGACTGAATTGGGAGATGCAAGTTGGACTTGCAAGGCGGAATGTGTTCCCGCTTCTTTTTATCCGAGTTGTAAGTTCTCATATTATTGGGATGCAACGAAGATAAGGAAGGAGATCCCAGATCTTGCTTGAGATATAATGGTAAGTATATCTCTTACATTGAAAGTGATTAAGGGAATGAACTTTCATTGTTGACATGGCAAGACAACTTTGATATAAAAATTCCTAAATCAAAGTACAATTATGTATATATATAAATATATACCCTTATGAAAATATCTTATTTCAGATAATCCTTCATTAAACCCACTCAATATTATACTCAATAATAACCAGTAAAATATCATGGATTGGACCCTTTGATCCAGATATTATACTTGCAATTGGACACATAATGTATGTGGTTGTAATGTGCAAGTTTCCTCATAATAATGAGGAATGATAATTAAATAAGACAATAGGACTAAAACCCTAGGGTTTGTATGTCTCTATAAGTCTTGATCGCATCGAATGTACTTTTGAAGTAACATGTCGATAATGATCGTAATTATCATATAATCCTTATAAAATCTAAGAAGATGTTCAGGCATACATATGTGCTCTCAACATATAATCATGAATGACATGGTTCTCTGCATTATGCAGAATGGTGGCTCTATAGGAGATGATGTATTCAAATTGTTTGAGTACGTACCTGAACCTAAGTTTTAAGAGTTTAAATGGATGTAGATACGATGAGTGTCATCATTCTACTATCTTTACTCTAGTCATTCCTGAAGCTTCATAATATTCATGTTGTATGAATTGAATAAAGCATGTATAAATGTTGAAATTCTCTTATATTAAAATTTTTTGATTTTAACATAAGAGATCCCCTGTCTTGAGCAATGGTTGCTTGTAGATAAAGGGAGCGTAGTGGAAGCATGGGTTGGACCCAAGTAAGAAGTATTGTCAAAAGAGTTGAATGTACTTCTGTGACTTCTATGTAACATCCAAAGAGTTGGATGAATGCCAATACTGCAATAAGTTTACGTGTTGATAGTATGACTATCATATCTATCTAGAATCCTTAGAGAAGGAATCAGATAGTACATCAGAATAATCTACTTATAATCATTGAAATTGACTTACTTATTTGATAATATAAGTCTAATTATTGTATCTCAATCTTTTAATGACACTTGCAATTGGTTGCATATGTATTAGAATATTAGAAATCTGATCTTAAGGTTTAATGGTCATCTAAGTTGGAATTGATGCAATTGTTGCAACAATTTCACCTGATGAATATACTTCACATTTTCAGTGGGAGTCCTTAATCTTAGAGAATGTCTCTATGACCTAGATATTAGATTACACTCATTATTTATTTCCAAATGTTGGAAATAAACATGAATTCTGTGATAAATCTATCATAAAGAGTTATGATGGAGATATTTCAGATAGTGATCTAAAATCTTGTGGACTCTACTAAATTAGAAAATTAATGAATGGTTCATTAAGATTTCTAATGCTGAAAAATAAACCATTAAAGATCAATAGGAGGATGAAGATCATTTGTACTGATCTAGCATCATGTTTTGGACATATGTCTGTTGATGTGATTAATAGACTAATAAGATATGAAACTTTAGATTGTCTAAAGGTTCAAATCTTACATACTTGTGAATACTATATTCAAAAGTAGAAATATTCAATACACCCTCCCTTGGGAATGGTGTAAAATGTCAAGGTATTCGTGATCTCATACATATTGATGTATGTGAATCATCAATATCATAGTAAACATTATGGATATGTGATATCTATTGATGATTATGTATGATATGAAATTTCTTCTCTTCACCTAAGAAACCTTTGAAATGTTCAAAGATTTCACAATTTTGGTTTAGAACCAAAGTTTGAAGGAAGATGAAATGAATTTGATCTAACCAAGGTAGCTTGTACCTATTAGATGAATTCACGAAATACCTTATGGAGATATGAATATCATTCCTATCTCAATCCTCCTAATGGACCTTAACTCAATAGAGTTGTAGGGAGATACAATTGATCATGTGTGACATGATGTGATTAATGATTAATATTAGCATAATTATCTCTTAGTTTCCAAGTATATATATATGTGGTAGAGACTACATTATATATATCCTTAATAAAGGTTCCATGTGATTAAGTTGGAATCTAGCACCAGAGAGTGCTACTTCATTAGGAAATTAAAGGATGGTATTGGATACCTACTTTATGACCTTGATATTCTTAAAAGATCTCATCTTTGAGAATATGATTCTTAGAGGATGACTCTCTTAAGAATCAAGATGAAAATGAAGTAAAGGAACTCATTTAATCTTGAGAAGATAATGAGGCCCCTGAAGTCGGAAACTAAAAAGAATAATTAAAGATGAAACATTAATACCTCTTCAAATAAGTTTGAGGATGGATTCCATGTGTCAGTTAAATCTGACTATGATCGAACTTCATGTGATGAAGCTTCTGAGGATCATGACATGGAAAGATGGATGTTAGCAATAAAAGTCTAATGTGGACTTCATATACAAGTGTTGTATATGGACCCTCGAGGATCCACCTATATGGGTAAGGCCCATTAAGGTGAAAATGGATCTTCAAGAGAAAGAGGGAACCTGATGAGAAGGTAGAGACCTTCAAAGCATGGTTCGTAGCCATGAGCTGCAAACCGAAGAGAAGACATCGCTTGCGATGAGACTTGCTCTCCAGTTACCTTGCTTTAACCCATCAGAATATTGCTAACTATAGCTACACAGCTTGACTATGACATCTTCATGATGTGAGTCAAGATTGCATTCCTCTATGAATTCCTCTCTGAGGATATTCATATGAAGTAGCCCCAGGGCTTTATGGTTGAGGAAAGCAAGGTGTGCAAGCCAAAGAACTCCATCTTTGGACTCAAATAAGCTTCTTGTAGTTGGAACATAAGATTTAATGAAATTATAAATGTTATGATTTCAGATAGAATCTTGATGAGCCATGTGAAGCTTAGTGGGAGTGCCTTTGTGTTCATCGTGCTAAATGTAGATAAAATCCTAATCATTTGGAATGATATAAGGATGATAATAAGTGTTTTATAGACTGGCTATTCCATATCCTGAAATATGATTTCAAAGATACCTCTTAGATCTTAATTCTGAAATCATTCAGAAGCAAAGAGAAGAGGGTATTGGGACCAACACATTAGTAGTCCACCTTGGACTTATTTCATTTTCTGGAAAATTCCAAGAAAGGCTTCCTTCCCTTAAGATGTGGTACTGACCTATCTAAAGGGATAGCACCTCAAAGAGTTGAGGAAGTGAATGCTAGGACTGCTTGCACTTGTGCATCAGTTACGAGAAGCTGAGTGTATGCTAGATGTGCAAAAGAGCCAGATGTCTGCCATGCAGTGGGAGTAGTAATCTGTTATTAGTCCTACTCTGGAAATAAAACACTTAGTTGCAGTAATAACAATATCTTCAAAGATGATGAAACTTAGAGATAGTGATCTCAAAGTCTTATCTTCAAAAGTTTGAGACCTTGTAGATAGTGATTTATAAGGGTCTTAACTTTAGATACCTTAGGAGATAGAGATCTCCAGGAATGAAGGTATTCTAATAAGGATTATAGGAATACTGGTTATAATAATTAATCGAGCTAAAGTGTCAAGGACGCTATGACAAATTTGAGTATTGGTTGCATAAGATGCAACATTCGCATTGGATGCGAGCACTGTTACTGGGGATATGCAAGTGTCGTAAAAGGACTTGGCGTAGTCTTTTGGGAACAGAGTGACTGATCAGCTTACCTAGCTATTTTCTAAATAGCCTATGATTGTCACATGAGTGTGGGTATAAATGATTAGCCCATGGCTCTTTGGGCTAGTGGGAGATTGTTGGAAATGCGAGCCCACGGCGAGCCATTATGCAATAAATGTTATTGCAATTCACTCCTTAATCTGAAATAAAGAATACATAATTTGCATAATAGGTCCCTTAGTACAATTAGGGTTATGTACCATGGCCATCTTAATGATCATACAGTTGTTGATTCCGTTATTGAATCATAGGGGCTGGTGCTTGGATGAATATCTAAAGAGTTAGATTGAGGACTCATCAAGCACCATCAAATGATTGTTAAGAGATGATCTCCAGCCTGAGAAGGAGATGGAAATCCTTTCTCTAAAGGCTGATACCTGACCGACCTCTTGATGTAGGTCCTCTGCATAGGAATAGAGATTCGGAGGTGTCAGACTAGTTAGGTCAAAGAGTTGACTTAACGAGATCGAGATAACCAAAGTCCTATATCGTATGCTGTCATGATATAGGCATGCATCCTCTGACCGGAGACAGATGTGTTACTATATGTCTGAGTATGTACATTTGGCAGACCAATAGGTTGATGGCCTAATCAAGGTCTATACACCGACGCGCTGGTGTGCATATAAGGGCATATGAGTAATACGATCTCTCAAAGGGATCATACAGGTTCACTACTGAACCGGAAGACATGAGCTCACTCATGAGATATTGGGAAGAATCAAATTCCGTGCGCACGGTCGTCTTGCTTTGGAAGCTTCACTGAATTTATTGGTTTGATATATACTTTTGGAAAGTATATGATCAAGACCTAGGTATGATATATGCTTTTGGAAAGTATATGATCGATACCGACTCCCAATGTTCGAATGAGAAACTTACTGATAAAACCATGAAGTAGACAGTGTAAAGATGATCTAATACTTCGGGTTTATTCTGAGTCTTCAAGTATGCAGGATGTACAGGTATTAGGAATACCTGAGGGTGATGTGATCATAAACGATTGTATAACCATGACGCTTCCATTCCTAGGGAGTGATGAAACGGGTATGGATTTTAGTGACTCCTCTACGTAGAGAAGTAACCTAATCTTAGTCCAAATATTGGACATTGATCTGAATGTGATTCAGATACAATGAGAAGATTAGATTTGCAGTCTTGATTTAATCAAGCATCTATGGGAGGTTCGTAAGATCTAGATTTGAGATAAGATCTCAATATCCAAGTCACTATACGTGGAACAATACAATTGCCCTGTCCTTATCTCCAAGTATTCACGGAGAAAGCGCATTATCCATGAATGGGTTCAGGATAATTTCATTGTTGATAAAATGTATCCGAGCATTGAGAAAATGGATAATTAAATGTGATTTAATTATCAAGATTAATATGAATTTGATTCATATTATAAAGAGAGTTATCTGAGATAATTGAATATGATTTAATTATCAAAGATGTGAATAATGTGAATGTGATTCATATTATTTGAACACATGAGATAAAGAGATCCAAGATGATTAAATATGATTTAATTATCATGGATAAGAATAATGTGGATAGCAATATCCAATTATTCATAATATATTATGAATGTGATTTATAATGTATTAGAGAGAGTCAATTATAATTTATATTTGTTGATTGATTATTATGTGTATTGGATACACATTGTGTAATTAATTGACAATGTAAATTATATGTTGTTTTAGGTTGTGAATATGATTCACAATTTTTCCATGGCAAGATTGCAATATTCTCAAATATAATTGTGAATTATTTTTTATGAATAAATAACCAACAAAAGTTGTTGGAAATAAATAATGGAGAAAATCAAGGAAGCATGCAATCTCATGGATTTCCATGAGATTGCCCCACATGGTATGTGGTGGGCGGCACCCATGTCCTATTTGGAATGGGTGGCCGTCCACCTTGATGATGCATGGGAGATTTGATCTCCATGCATATTCTCTCCTTATTTATTGGATTGATTTATATTTGATTTTGTCAATTATATTTTAATCTAAAGTTGTTGGTTTTTACTAACAACAATCTTGACCATTGGATTGACATAAATCAATCTCATCCATTGATTTTATATGTCCCATGGATTGAGATCCATGGATCCCAAAACCCTATAAATAGAGAGGCATACCCATGCTCTCTCTTTACACAAAATGCTTGAGAAGCATCTCTCTCTCTAGGCGTCAGCCCTCTCTCTCCCTCTCATGGCCGTCCACCATGGATGCTATGGAGAGGTTCTCCATCGCCGCAGCATCGTCGTTATGCTCCCCGATCGTCTGCTCGTGGATCTCCATCTCCTTCGGTACGCCTCGCTCGTGAAGAAGAGGACGGATCTCGTGTGTCGAGATCAGGAGATCCGCCGCTTGGATCATCAACATGGATTGCGAGAAGCACGCGGTTCATCCCCGCGCTCTCAAGCGTCTCCTCCGTCGGATCGGACTTGAGACAGGAGGTCTCTTCGTTTAGAGACTCGATCGCAACCACGCTTCAAGAGGTAACCCTAATACTTGTTTGTGGTTTAGACGAAACGATCCGAGAAGTGTTCTTGGATCATGTGGTTTCGTCAGAGCAACTAGTCCGACTAGTCGCTCCTTGTCGTATTCGATACGACGCACACGCTTCCGTGATGCGCTTGAGGATCTAACCATATCCTTCAGACATGGCAAATAATCAGTAAAATCATCCCAATCAATGTATGAATCCAAGGGATCTGAATCAGAAGATCATGAATGAAACTTTGCTTCACCACTCAGCCCGCAATTATCGGCCTCTAATGTGTCCTCTACTAGGGGTGTGCTCTCCAAACTCTCGACTGCCATAAGCTGTGTATACACCGAATCTGTTGGCGAGGTGAGGTCTCGTGCTACTGGATCTTCCAAACTGCTTCATCATCGATCATCACAAAGTCATACTCCTGGTGGACGTCTCGTTCAGCCTCTGTCATCTGCTCGATGTCACTGAACTGCTCTGAACAGACTGAATCTCGTGCTCTAGTCTCGTTGATCGTCTCTATTTGTATACTTGCGCCCTCTACGTGAAAGTACACCTTCCCACTATCATGGTCGGATACCACCTTCGCAGTGGCCAAGAATGGGCGCCCAAGTATGATGGGGGTATCTTTTACCGACTCAGGGATCTCCATGTCCAGTACAACAATGTCCACGGGGACTTTCAGGCCCTGAATGGTAACGACCACGTCTCTCAACAATCCCTTCGGCCTCTTAATAGACCTATCAACAAACTGAAGGACTGTCCTACTCTGATGGAGAGGGCTAAACTCGAATCGGTCAAGTAAGGCTGCCGAAAGGAGGTTGATAGAGGAGCCGCTGTCTAATAGAGTACGATCGAACTGCTGCTCTTGAATCTTACATCTGACATAGGGAGATCCTTCATCAGGTCTCTTGGCTAGCAGTCGGTTCAGGATGACAAAGCATGTGGCACGGGTAAGCACGTGGATCTCTCCTCTGTGGTTCCTCCTCTTCCTGCGTACGGTGGTCTTCTCTCTCAAGTTCTTCTAGAAAAGGGGGATGTGCTCTAGTGCCTCCTGTAGAGTCAGCTGAATCTGAAATCTGTCAATCATCTGCTGGCTGAACTCTAACTGATGTGTCTTTTTTGGATTTTCTTTTTTATTCCCCTTTGCCAAGTGGAGTGCTTGAGGGAAGGGGATGGTTGGGCCCTCCTCAGATGGAGGTCTAGGAAGAGGTTCATGTGCCTGTGACGGAATGGAATCCATACCAAGATTATCATGAAACACATATGGACTCGAAATAGACGAAGAAACCTTTCCTTTATTCATATTTTTGGTTTTTTTCTTGTTACCACAATCCTGAGATTCAAAAGGTGGCAACACAACAGATGGAAGCACAACTGAAGAAGAAGTGGTGGTATCAGTACCACCCATGGCATCTGTCTTCGCGGCATTAGCACCACACTCTGGCTCAGCATCAAGTAAAATGGTGGCCTCAGTACCACCGCCTGCATCTGGAGTCACGACGGCCACAGTACCGTCAACTGGATCTCTATCCTTGGTGGTATCAGTACCACCGTCATCAACATCATTAGCGGCATCAGCACCGCTTCTCTCCTCGTCTGGTGCTCCTGGTTCCTTATGTGGTTTTGCTCAGACGAGGCGCCGCAAGCTGGCATCCTACCGCTCCTAGTTTGTAACACCCTAACCCCAAACATAGTACCACATGGAAAACTCACAAAGTGTGGGTGTGGTATATAAGTGGTGGGGAATACTACTTGACAACTTGGGCTTAAGCATTTTGGGTGGTTGTCAACAGGTCCATTTGGGTCCGAACCCAACAAGTTGTCAGGGCCAGTTTTCCTTGATAACGGACCAGGGACCTAAGCCCGGGACGTTACAAATGGTATCAGAGCCAAATTCTCTCTGATAGTGGAAACGGCTACCCGAGAGGTGGAGCCGCCCCTACAAAGAGGTTGAAGGAAATGGCTACCCGGAGCATGCAGCCGCCACTATCACTGGGAATAAAAGTGATGGGCCATGTCGCAACGAGGACGTTGCGAATATAAGTGGGGGAGGTTGTAAAACCCCATAGTCCCATACCGTGGAAACATGAAGTTTCCAGGTGGGATAAAAGGTTAGGAGGTTACTACCTACCAACCCGGCTTAAGCATTTTGGGGGTGGTTAATCGGGTCCGTATGGGCCCGATCCCAAGAGGTTGTTAGGGCCAGTAATGCTCCGTTAACGTACCGGGGACCTAAGCCCGGGACGTTACAAATGGTATCAGAGCCAAATTCTCTCTGATAGTGGAAAGGGCTACCCGAGAGGTGGAGCCGCCCCTACAAAGAGGTTGGAGGAAATGGCTACCCGGAGCGTGCAGCCGCCACTATCACTGGGAATAAGTGATGGGCCATGTCGCAACGAGGACGTTGCGAATATAAGTGGGGGAGGTTGTAACACCCTAACCCCAAACATAGTACCACATGGAAAACTCACAAAGTGTGGGTGTGGTATATAAGTGGTGGGGAATACTACTTGACAACTTGGGCTTAAGCATTTTGGGTGGTTGTCAACGGGTCCATTTGGGTCCGAACCCAACAAGTTGTCAGGGCCAGTTTTCCTTGATAACGGACCAGGGACCTAAGCCCGGGACGTTACATAGTTGTCACGAAATAAACATCAAACATACAAGAAGACATGTAATGCAAAGAGTCACTAGAAGTGGTATTCTCTGTAGACTGTACCTGCTCAGATTTCTCTTCAAACTATTTGGGTTAGGCTCCCTCATCTCCTACCGAAACTCATGCATTTCTCGTCGGAAGGATGCCTGTTGTTCGGAGAGAAAGCGGGTGAGGTCGTCAAGAGCTGGGTTCTCGAAGGTGAGTGCCAGAGAACCGGAAGTGTTACCATGCTAGACATGAGGCTGCTGCTACTGTGAATAGTGAGGGGGAGGTTGGGAGTATGGTTGTTAAGGCTGCTGACGCTGCCTCCACTGTTGTCCCTGATAAGAGGGGCGGGGACCCTTCTGGTACTGCTGGTGGGAGTGAAAGGACTGCTGCTGCTGGCTATTCTGGGTGCCCTGAGCGGGAGGCTACTGTTGAGATGAGGTGCCTCCGGTGGTCCAATGGAATCTGGGATGATCGTGATGAATCCCGGCCTACTGTGGGTACCGGTCGTACAATATCCCATTGACTTCCATCAATGGATCCTACTCGAAGGGTGGAGGAGGAAGAACTGCCAGTGGTTGATTCGGCTAGTAGACCACCACATGTGTCCTGAGATAGTGGCGGCGATGGGTTGTACTGTAGCTGCTGGACCGGCTCTGCCTGGATATGGTGAAACTGGCGGTATGCGGTAGAGGGTTCGGTGGAGATGCTACTGCTGGAATCAGCACGTGACCTAGTATGCTACTATGTGGACATCTGTGCTTCCTGAATATACAAGATCTGTGTCTTCAGGTCACTCATGCTCTTTGTCAACTGGTCGATCTGTGTAAGCCCTTGGCTCTGCTTCTTCTCAAGGATCTCAATGTGGTCCAACTTCTCGCTAATGATCCGCATGTCGGCCGCGACGGATTTAGCCTGGACGGCTACGGCTGACGGAGTGTGGGAACCGGCATCAATTCGTGCAATCTCTAATATGAACCTGCCCCTTGGGGGGCCTTTGACTGTGTGTAGACTCGAGCTTGGGACATCACTGTTGAGTTTTCCGCCTTCTCCTCATATATGGCCCATACCTGATCTTCACCCTTGGAGAAGTAGGACCCACCACAAGAGGCATTCACTAGCCCCTGCAGCTTCGGTGTCGGCCCACAAAAGAAACTCTGAACAAGGTTGGGCTTTGATATATCGTGATGTGGACAGCGTTCAATGAGCTCTCTAAATCGATCCCAAGCCTCATGGAACTATTCATTCGGGATCATAGTGAAGTTACTGATCATAGCTCGTGTTGCGTTGGTCCGGCCAAGTGGATAGTACTTGTTCAAGTACTCGGTCTGGAGCTGCTCCCAAGATGTGACATACCTTCCTAGATGCTTCAGCCAGTAGGATGCTTTGTCAACCAATGAGAACAGGAAGGCAATCATCTTTATCGTGTCCCCGTCCACCAATCTGTCGTGGGCAGTGCTGCAAATCATCTCAAACTCCTACAGATGGAGATGAGGCTCCTTGGTGGCCAGCCCATGAAACTGGGGCAACAACTGGATAGTCTGGGGGCGAATCTCAAAGTTCCCGACATTGGGAGGAAGCTGGGTCCATCGGTGAGTGAGAGTTGCACCAGGATTGTGCAACTGTCTCATGATCCTTGGTGTTTAGTCCTCCCGTTGTTGTTCTCCTCCTGCTTCAGGTCTCTCTCCACCGCCCTCAGATCTGTCTTCTTTGTTTTCTCGCATCTGTGCCAGCTCTCTCATGATGTCACCCATGAAGGCTCCCTAATCTCTGATCTGTCTCTGCATAGTCTCTAGGGAAGCTAACAATGAATTGTTGATGGAAGGCTGACCATACACATACGAAGGTTGTCCCTACTCATCTGGGCATCCCTCACTGTTGGTCATATCTTGGGTCTCTGCAAAGGCAAAGGTACCCATCTCAGGTGCCATCAAATGTCCAAAAATCTGTGTTGCACTATACTCTGACACCACAGGACTGATAGAAGAAGAAGGGTGATCAAGGGGGAACAGTGTTGATGTTAACTTAGGCTCGGAGAGTGGGTCTAAAATCCCCAAAGCCGATCTAGATGAATAGGGAGGAGTGCTCGATAGCGATGCCACCAGACGTGGATTAAGGGATCTCCTTCCCATCATCGTGATCTGGAGATAAAGGTGGGTGAGATCTGGAATGCAAACAAGATTGGCAATCAAACCCCCAATTCACTTACGCAACTCTGAGCTGATGACCGAGACGGTTCGGTCGTTTATCTTGCCAATTTCAGTTAGGTGATCAATCAATCTATCAGAGCGATTAAGCGAGTTGTTAGGAACCCAACTCCCCAAACTGACTGTCCAGATCCTAAATGAGATCTTTCCCAGCCAGTATGAATTGCGGACTGTTTACCGGATACCCGATCAATTCACTCTGCTAAGGACATCGCAGTCCGCTTTACCGGTTACCGGAGAGATCCTTACTG
The DNA here is from genome assembly GCA_037367405.1 of Ottelia alismoides. Classification (NCBI taxonomy): domain Eukaryota; kingdom Viridiplantae; phylum Streptophyta; class Magnoliopsida; order Alismatales; family Hydrocharitaceae; genus Ottelia; species Ottelia alismoides. The sequence continues at coordinate 505,647 of JAZKJV010000572.1, forward strand.
GAGAACGACTCACCAAGACCAGTAGTCAACATGAATTTCGGGCGAGACTCTATCCTAGTGTGCAGGTCACTCTCTCGCTGCAGATAAATCAACCAATGAGGGGGATACTCTCCCCAAGACAAAATTTTTGGGTGAGGTGGTTTTTAAGGTCATGTTTGCATTAGCAGTCCCAATTTTATTTGGTTATCACTTTTTAGTATTTTATGATAAAGACAATGCCTAACGAATTTCCGATTTCCTTTGTTATTTTAACTCCAACAAAACGGAGGAGGAAGTCAGAAAATTTGATGCGCGATCAAACACAATGATGCATGCAACGTAAGAAATGCGTACCTTGCTCCAGCACTCTACATGCAGGGTTATCTGCGCATAAATTTAAAGACAAGAAATAAACTACCTATATGATGCACGAGGAAACCATCTCTAGATGAGCAATTTCTGTTAATCGTGAAGCACAAGTAGCTATGACTAGGAGGAGAGACCCGAGTCCGATCTTAGAAGCCGATCGGTGTCCACCACAATGGATCCTGTAAGCGATGTATACCACCTCTCCCGACACGTGGTCTCTTATCCAAGTCAAATAACGTTTTCGATGAATTCTTAGCTAAGTCCAATTACGATCTATAGGTGCAGGCAAGATATTAGGTGTGGAGCCTTAGCTATTTAAGTCACAATCAACAAAAACTCCTCAATCTAGGGGCTAAATCTGCGTGAATCAAGCAGATAGTAAAATCAGCAAAACTGCAACAAACCGCGAAAAACCATGAAAAACCGACGAGGCCCCAAGGGAACAATCCCTTGGGCAATGGACCTCGTGAAGTGTTGAAGTGTCCAAGTCCAAATTATTACAAATATAGAGTCACTCTCTCACTTCAAATTACACAATTAATTGTAATAAAATAAAAGCTCATGAATTGTCTTCGAAATTCCCTCCAAGTCCGCCTTGGTGCGAAGTCAAAGCCACCTCACGAGGGTGCACATGTGCTCTAAAGAGAAGCTCCTCCCTCGATCTGCATACCTCGCACAAAATCCAAACAAGGAGAGTGGTTAGACAATTCAACAAGATATATCAAAAATAAGAGAACAAATGAATAACAAAGAATAGTCAAATAATCACAATCAATCAAAGAAAACCGATCTAAGCACTGTTGTTCCCCTGCAATGGTGCCATTTAATGATCCCAAAAGTCAGGCGGTCTAAATATGTTTCACACAAGGCGGAGACACAGTCGTTGTGGCGACCACACAAAATCTGGGATTCAATCAACAATTAACCCATAACAAAGATCAAACAATGAAAAATGGAGCGGAGTTAAAAATTTGTTATAACTCTACAATGAATGTGTATAGTGTGCAAGCATGTAGAGGTCGAACACAGGGAACAAAGAGGATATATCGGGCAAACGCGATGCTCAGGAATGAAAGTGATCAAATGTCTATACGAGTGCTATTTTTGTGGGTTTTTTATTTGTAATTTTTCTTAATTTAATTTTTGATTTTATATTTTTATTTTTTTGATTTCGAATTTATTTATTTTGTATTTTCTTTTTGTATTTTAGATTATTTTTTAAAAAAGAGAAATAAAACTATATACGATATATGTGTACAAGAGAAATGAGAGAGAGATAAAAATAGGTAAAAATACTCAAAATACAGTCAATAAAATATTTTTGAGAATTTAATATTTTTCTAATGTTTTTATGATTTTTATATATTTTTCCTAATTTCTTTAGTATTTTTAAAGTTAAAAATACTGAAAAATAGAGAATAAAATACAAGTTCGAAATTAAAATGAGGATGAAAAATATCAAACAGAGTAAAAAAATCCTCAAATTAATTTTAAAACAAATATAATAAAAATAGGAGAATTTAAAAATAGAAATTAGATTTTTATGATTTTTAAGAATTTTTTTAGATTTTTATGAAGATTTTTAGGGGGTTTCTATTTTTAGACGTTTTCTTTTGTATTTTTTAATGATTTTTGTCAAAGTTAAAACACATAGAAACAAAAAAATATGATTTTTTGTAATTTTTCAAAGAGTTTTTCTAATTTTTATGTATTTTCTAATGCAAACTATGAAGAAAAAGCATGTTTTTTAATTTTTATAAATATTAAAATGCAATAAAAATGAAAAATAAAAATATAGCATGATAGCACAATACAACAAGCACACAATGATTTTTTTAGGATTTTTTAGGGTTTTATAGATGCATGAAATAATTAGAGACAATAAAGAGAAACTACACTACTATCAAGGGTATATTTGTAAATGTTCAGAACATCAAGGGCCAAAGCGCAATTTATCCAAAAAATTAGAACTAATTAACAAAATTTCAGTATCAATCACAAATATCCAAAGTCCAAGCGTACTTCTGCAAAATGGCCAAACCCACGTGCGTTGACACGCGCGCCTGGCAGGGACCTATGTGCAAACATCAAAAACCTGGGGGCTCAATTGCAACAAAGTATCAAAACTTTATAACTGCAAATGAAAGTTTTAGTCCTAAATCGAAATCACAAAAATCTGGAGGGCCCTGCACAAAATACCCCGCCCCCACGTGCACAAGTCACGTGAGGTGACGTGGACAGGGGCCTCGATGCAAATTAGAAACTACGGGGGTTTTTTTATAAATATTACACAAAATATTAAACTACAAATGAAAGTTTCTGACTAATAAATAAATACACAAAATAACGAGGGTGAAGGTGCAGAATGTTCAACGGGCATGTAGATGCGATGGCTGAGCCTCTGTCACATGACACGCAACGGCACAAGAAGGCTCGATGACGCTTCGACTTCGACGGCTAGGATTAGATCTTCCCAGGAAGATTCGACAATTGAGGTGCTTTGTGATCTGACGGCTACTGCACACCTGGGACGTCGTCCTTGATCCAACGGCGGGGAACCAAGGAGGACGAATAAGGAAGAAACACCGACGAGGCGATCTTCCCCGACCTCGATCTCGGTCCTTCGGCGTTCCTTCGAGCTCAAAAATGGCCAGGCGGCCTCCTAGGGTCTTCCTCTCGATGGTGGTGACTCCAAAAACATCCGACGATAGCCGGAGTTCGCGTGAGGTGGTGGCGGACCTGGGGAGCCCCAAGTACCTCGGCGAGCGACAAAATCAGCCCCATGCTCTCCTTGTTACGCGAGACCTGCAAAAAGTAGGTGAAGGGGTTGAAGGCAAACTGCCTCGACCTCGCAGCGGGGTGGAAAAGGCAGAGGTCGGCGAAATGGCGGACGACCGGAGCTATCTCCGACGAGAGGGATGCAAGGCGATTCGATGGGTGCAACGTGAAAAGGAAGCGGGGGTTCTACTCCTAGGATGTTGGTAAATAAGGGAATGCAAGAAAATAGGGGGAATAGGGAACCTCAAAGGTGGAATCACCTGAGGAAGAAACCTCAACGTCGGTGGTCGGCGGAGGTGAATGGAGCCGCCTCGACCCTTCCTCGATCCTCCTAACGGCTGGAAATGGGAGTTGTCATCCCTCCTCCGATGGCACACAAAAGGTGGAGAAGAAAGAGGTCAAAAGGGAATCAAATTCGAGGAGGAAGGTAGAGGTTGCATATGAATGGTTTTCTGGGCGCTCCAAAGATCGAGGGAGATCGTTCAAATCAAAGGTCCACAGCCCTAGAAGGGACTTGGGCGTGTAAGAGCAATAAACGAGGCACAAAAGTCAAAGAAGGATCGACATGAGAAGCTGCAAGCAACGACCTCGAAAAAAGGTTGAAGTCGGCCAAAAATGCAGTTCTGACACAGGACAGACCTCGGTCAGAGAGTTGACTGAGGTCAACCAATGGAGGCTTATGGTTGGTCCACGTGGACCAACCAGAAAATTCCTTGGAAAAAAGATTAAAAATTCATTTTAAAATAGAAAATTATTTTATTATTTTTAGGATATTAAATAAAAAATGCTTATTATTTTATAAATAATTTTATTATGATTTTTATTTATTTTTTTGAGATTCAAAATTACTAGTTACCTCTTATGGCCTATATAGGTATACAAATCTATATATTTTAATATTTTTTATTTTGTATATTTAATTTTATTAATTTTATTTATTATTTTCTATATTTATAACTTAATTTTATACACTTAAATATATTTTTATTTTATTTTTCTGAAGTATTTTGTACACTTAAATAAATAGAATAGTATTTATATAGGTATAAGTGTAGGTAATTCATTTATGGGTTTTGTACACGTATTTTATTTTTATGTTTTCTTTATGATTTTATTCCTATTTTAATACACACATATATTATAAATAATATTTACAAAATTATAAAATTACCAAAATAAAGAATAATAAATGAAATGAATATTTTAATCTGTACAAGTATACAATAGGGGTCCAAAACTCAACTTTCAAACCGTAACTCTGAAAAATATGAAACCACCTTCATTAAATAGTTTATTGAAAGTTATATACAATTAATTGTGATTTTGATATATTTTGAGTTTTTATTTGAGAGATATAGGTGTGGCAAGTTAGGATTCTGGAATTTTATTCAGGTCATAACTTTTTATTTGCACAATATTTTTGTGTGAACTTAATTTTATATTTTTCTATATTTAATTATATCTAATTTTCATGTTTAAAGTTTCTTTATTTGAAGTATAAAAAGTGGAACAAAAAATAGGTCCCAAAATAAATAAAGAATGAATTAAATAAAAGGTATTTTTATTGTATTTTGGCTCTTATCTCCCCCTACTTTATTCCTTGTCGACCTATCCATCTAGATGCCTAGGTCTCGGGTTTCGGGTCATAAAATATTTACAATATTTTTTTATTTTTCTTTTCTTTATTCTATAGTTTTGGCTTTAAAAACCGTATTTTATACACTATTTACACACACATGCATGCATGCTAAAATGCAGGAATTAAGGGTATTTACATGTATTTGCTAGGGTTTTTGCGTCCAAAATGATAGAATAAAGATGATGAAATGGAGGTTCATCAGGTTACTTGCAAAATGCCCCCTCACATGGGGGTCCACATGAGGTGATCTAGCATAAGACTACTATAAAATATTAAATACATCCAAGGGTCCACATGCAAAATTTCCCAAAACTTTTCAACTTTACTAAACATATACAGAAAGTTTTACAAATTACAAAAAGGCAATGGGGGTTGGTTGCAACTTTTACCACTTAAGTGCTTTTCATCCAACCGTTGTTGACATGCCACGTGTATGATCCAAGGGCTGATCATGCATATCGCCTTCATTAAATTAGACGATCCGTATTAGATCTGGGTCGTGTTCTTGATCGGATTGATGGGAAGTGGCGTGCAAGAACAATCGAAGAACACACCTCCGGCGACCTTTGATTTCTTTGTCCTCCGTACTCCGTCGATGATTCTTCAATCCGACAGAAGGCGTAGCTTCCTGATACTCCTCCGCGTGTGCAGGTGGCCACCGGTGAGGATGAGGATGACCGAAGAGCTCTGACGGCTCCATACGACCCAGAGGTGCTCCAAGTTTTCGATGAGGTTCTAGACGGATTACCAAGGTTGGGGCCTTCACCAAAACATTATGTGGCTTGAGGGTGATTTGTCTCAGCCCAAAAATAAGTCTGGTCATGGTGTGGATGAGTAGCGCGTATGAGTTCCGATGAGAGGCGGTGGAAGGAACTCGACTCCTAAATCCACGATGGATCTGGGGTGGAAATGTGGAGCAATCGATGGATCACACGGAGGGTGATGAATCTGTGATTCATCACTCTAAAAGTTGAAAATAAAGCCTTGTTCCCGAGTAACTAGAGGCATATTTCCACCTATATTGCACAATTAGAATTCATGCATGCACTGATAACATCTGCATTTTAGCATTTACATCTGCATTAAATAAGAAGCCAAATTCACTTGTGAAAATCATTCATTTGTATATATTTTACACTAATTCCAAATTCCATAAATTCAGCTCTATAGTGTACATATTACTAACACTAATACAAGAAAAATACCAAAAATGCGAACTTGTAAAATTGACCAATAAAACCCCAATCCAAGTTTGAGACCTTTGATATTAAAATACATATATCTCTCTCTTATGCCTTCGATATAGGTCTACTCACTTTTAAAATAATATAAATTCAGAGACCTTCAAAATGAGGTCAATTTCATTAAAATCGGAGCTCGTATGCAAACACTTGGATTTTGGGCCCCCCATTATATACTATATATACTTGTATTTATACCCTTGTATTTTATCACTGCATTTGACCTTGTTTCCATTTTTGATCAACATGAAACTTGTAGATCTCATCGAGATCTACAATTTCATGTTTTGAGTTTTTCCAAATTCAGCCATTTTCCCACTCTTATTTCACCTTCTTCTTTGCAATAATCTGGTTGGGCCACATGGCGCCCTCTGGTTGAGTCACGTAGCCCACTCATTCACCTGCCACGCACACGCTTCTCTTGGCCTTTGGATGGAGTTCAATCGGCCTACATATCACTCGTCCAAGCTGCATCATCTTGCAACCATCTGATCGACTCCAGATTGTATCTAAACCGCTCACTAGCGCCTTCACCCCCTTGCGCCACATAGCGCACTCCATTACCGTCTAATTGCTCTCCTTCTCTCCAAATCCGCAGAGTAAGAGTGATGAATGTAAAATTCGCCTCCTTTATAATCAATAATTATAGTATAGGAGATAAAAAATGGTCGATCAAAAACCACAATCTTTGAATGTTGTGGAGAATTTTTACTTGGCAAGACTACCAAGGTCGAACACATGGAACAATGATTTTTAGTTGCGAGATTTTAAATTAATTTAAATAATTAAATAATTTCTAGGTTAATTTCCGTGTTAGAAAAATAGACTGAAAGTAAAATGCAATGCAATGATGAAAGATGCCACGTGAAGAAAGTTAAACGGAGAATGAAGTATTGGATCTATGAATTATGAATTTTTAATCTAGTAAAAAATTGATCAGTATCCTCGAAGTGAAATTACAGATCAAAAGATATCAAACCCAAAAATATTTATCAAATTAATTCCAAATGCAGGAAAGAGAGCGCGTAACGCCCCTCCTCACGACCTTTGACCGTTTCCCCTCTTCCCCTATAAATCCTTCGCCATTGAACTCGATTCCCTCTATTTGCCGATAGACCCAAAGCCTCGTGAAGGCTATGGTGATAGCACCATTCTTTTTCCTACTCATGCGAGATCCGAGGGATCTCCCCCTCATTGCAACGTCCTCCTCGGAGCTGCCCTCTGCTCCGACCATCGCGGCCGTTGAGCCACCAGCGTCATTCTTCACGCCTTCGGGCCATACCCCAGGTATTCTCTTCCTACCCTCCTCTCTCTCTCACTCACTTCTCTTATTCCATCATCTTCATGCACCTCCGTTTGACCGCTTTTACCCTTACCGATTCTCCGAACCTCCACCTCCATCCTCGTACAGGCCAGATCCCTGACCGCCACTCGCCCTTCACCTTCATCGCCTACCTTATTCGCACGGAGCCACGCTCGCCATCTGTAGCCTCCAACGATAGTGTTGTTCACCAGCAGCTCACTGTGTTCCCCCTGCGCATCCGCTCGCCACCACCTCGCGGCTTCGCCTCTGCCAGTCGCCACCGCCCTCGATGCCCTACGGTCGTGGACTACCAATCGCCCCATCATACGTGCCCGATGTCGCTCCTCCGCCCGACTCCCTCTGCCCTACAGTCGCAGCATCTCACGACTGTTGGATCGGGCCCAATCCTTTGATCCAATGGTGCCAAGACCGTAACGTGTTTCCCTCAAGCCTCGGCCCCTGCCTCGAGGCTCGGGCCCTTTGAAGCTCCTACAACTTCCACGTCAGCTCGGCATCCGAGCCTCTGCCTCAGATCCCCCGAACCTCCAGGACCATCAAGACTTCACATGCATATCACGTGACTTTTGGAGAACTTACAGAGTCCCCCTCAGAGTTCCAGATAATTTCATCAAGGCCCCTGATAGTTTATGACGTCAGCATCATGTGTTGTGCAAGTGATGCATGGGAAAAAATGATTGTATTGATAAATTTTCAATCCCATCATCTCTAATCCTCAATTAAATGGAATTTGATCACGTAAAACAATGAGAGATCAAATTAAATCCTTCATGATCACACCCATGCAAGAATTGATTTCTCAATTTGTATTATAAATAATTATGAGAGGAATAGATAAAAATATCCTCAAATGGGCCCATGCATAGATTGAATCCTCGAATAATGATCCACAACAGTTGGAGGAAGATTAATTCAATTTAAATCCTCAACAACAAATCATTAATTTACTCAATGAAAAAGATGGCACAAATATGTCAAATAATAACCTTAATAAAATAATATCAGATCTGTCCACAAGTTGTATAATATGAAAGAGCATGAAAAGAGCTTAAAACGACATATCTTCCCAGACGAGTCAACTAATGAGCAGGTTGATGGATATACAAAAGAGCAATGGAATTAAAGAGGTGGTTTATCCGGGCAATACGAGTCTTTCATCTAGTACAATGCCTTGAGTAAAGGAGATCTGTTCTACTTGCATTAATTGCTCATTGGATTCGACAAAGTATTTAAGCAACTGACCATTGACTATAGAACTGTGTGTGTTGTCTGCGGTCTCTGCGATCTCAACACTTCCGTTATTGTGCACCTCTCTTACGATGAAGGGTCCCGTCCATTTGTATTTCAATTTACCTTGGAAAATTTTTAATCTTGCATTAAATAACCATACTTTCTTCCCTGGGATAAAGATCTTTGTTCGGATGTTCTTGTCGTGCTATTTCTTCATTTTGTCCTTGTAAATGGTGTTATTTTCATAGGCATGATTTCAGATTTTGGATAGTTCGTTCAAATCCATCTCTATTTTTTTCTTTCCTTAGTGACAGTTCCTATTTATCTTTTTGATTGCCCATTCTTATTTATGCACGAGTTCTGCAGGCAAATGACACGGTTTCCCATATAGCATTCGAAACAGGGACGTGCCCAATGGGGTCTTGTAAGCTGCTCGGTAAGCCCATAGAACTTGGTCCAAGAGTTGGGACCAGATCTTTCTTTCATGGAGGACTAGCTTCTGTAAAATTCCTTTGACCTCCCTATTTGACTCCTCGACCATGCCATTAGTTTGTGGATGGTAAGGACTAGTGATACGGTGCTCGATGTTGTATTCCTTAGTCAACTTCTTCATCTCCAGGTTGACAAAGTGGCTACCCCCATCAGAGATTAATACCTTAGGGATTCCAAACCTCGAAATAATATGATCTTTCAAAAACTTGCATACAGTCTTGTTGTATGTTGCTCGAGTAGGGATAGACTTCACCCATCCAGATAAATAATCTACCGTAAGACGAATATATTTAAATCCTTGACTATTAGGGAATGGGCCCATAAAGTCAATGCCCCAAGCATCGAATACATCACAAATGATCACTGGTTTTATAGGCATGGCATCTTTGGGACCAATGATTCCTCCATTCTCTAACAGACTGGACACGACCTGACAAAGTTGCAGGCACCTTTAAACAAGGTCGGCCAGTAAAATCCACATTGTAGTATCTTCTCAGTTGTCCTATTCCCAGAATGATGTCCTCCGGCCTCCAAGGTATGGCAGAGATTGAGGACGCTTTGGTACTCCTCCTGAGGAATACATCTTCTCCATATGCAATCCAATCCTTCAAAGAAAAGGAACGGATACTCCCAATGGTAGTGTATGGATTTTGACTTGAGTCAGTCGATTCTGTTCTTGGTCCAACCCTAGGGAACTTTCTTGGAGACAAGATGGTTCACCATGTCAGCATACCATGGGAGAGTCGGTAGCAAAAATTGACTCGTTTGGGAAGATTTCACGGATGGATTCAGACTCAGGGATTTTGTTATGTTCGATCTGTGATAAATGATCAACCATGACATTCTTAACCCCAGGCTTATCTTTAATCTCCAAATCAAATTACTGAAGCAATAGTATCCATCTAAGGAGTCGCGCTTTTACACTTTTTTCACCATTGAGTATAGAATGGCAAAATGATCTGTTTAAACTATCACCTTAGATCCTAGAAGTATAGATCGAAACTTTTCCAAGGAAAAGACTATTGCAAGCATTTTCTTTTCGGTCACAGTGTAATTTTTCTAAGATGGATCTAAAACTTTGCTTGCATAATGAATAGCATACAGGATTCCATCTTTTCTTTGTCTTAACACAACCCCAACTACGAAGTCTAAAGCGTTTGTCATGATCTCGAAGGGAAGAGACTAGTCGAGGGCTTGTAGGATGGGAGTCTTAATGATCCTCTTTTTTATTAGTTCAAAGGCTTCAAGACACTTATGATCTACTAGGAACTCGGTGTCTTTTCCAAAGAGATTAGTTCGGGTTGGGTAACTTTTGAAAAATCCTTAATAAATCTCCTATAAAATCCGACATGCCCCAGAAAAGGCTGCGCTTATTTCATATTGGTAGGTGGCTCGAGTTTCTTGATTGCATCCACCTTGGCAGGGTCAACCTCCATTCCCTTCGTGGAGATGTCGTGCTCCAATACAATGATATCTTTTACCATGAAATGGCTTTTATCCTAATAGAGCACTAGTTACTTCCCTACACTTGGAGGACTCGATCCAGGTGTGCTAGGAAATCATCGAATGAATCACCATGAATCGAGAAGTCATCCATGAAGATTTTCAGGAAATCTCCAACCATTTCGGCAAAAACCGCAATCATGCACCGCTGAAAAGTGCCAGGGCATTACAAAGCCCAAAAGGCATGCACTTGAATGCGTAAGTGTTGAAAGGACATGTAAAAGTAGCCTTTTCCTGGTCCTCAAGGGTGATGTCTACCTGATTGTAGACCGAGTACCCATCTAAGAAATAGAAGTATTCTCTCCTTGCCAATCTCTCCAAAATTTGATCAATAAAAAGCAACGAAAAGTGGTCCTTCTTCGTTGCGGCATTCAGGTGATTGTAATCCACACAGACACGCCACGACGTGGGTACCTGTGTCGTGATCTCCTCTCCCTTCTCGTTGGTGATCTCCTCCACACAGACACAGACACACCACACAGACATGCCACGACGTGAGTCCTATGAAGTTTAGACTTTTTCGGGACGGCATGCAAGGGAAACACCCACTTGGAGTCTGAGATGGGATATATGAAACTATCCTTACACCATTTTTCGATTTCAGTCTTAACTACTTCTCGTAAATTTGGATTCAACCTATGTTGTTATTCATGGGAGGGTTTAGCATTATCCTCAAGGTAAATATGGTGTGAATAGAGGGTTAGATTAATCCCTGGAAGATCAAACAATCTCCAGCCTATAACCTTGTGATTTTTCTCTAAAACTTTAAGCAGGTGGATCTCATGTTATTCGATCAGATGTGAACTGATGATGACAGGAAACTATCCCATATTTCTTGCAAGGAAGGCATACTTAAGAGTAGGGGGCAATGGTTTGAGCTCGAGTAAGTCTGTATCATTCACAGAATCTAGCTCTCTCATTGCTTATTCTGGTTGTGATGTGGATGTTTGCAGTGTATCAATATCGGCCATCATCTTAATTGTTTCAGGGATCAGATCGCCAAAGATGGAATGCGGTGTGACAAGTGTCGCATCCAACCTTTGTACCTCACTCTAGGATTGTCCATAAGGAGAATGGACTGACAAGTCAAGAGGGACCTCTGAGTCTCGGGAGTATATGTAGATCCATGGATGAGTTGGCATACTAAATCATCAACAATGTCCTCTCCAGATGAGGGTGACTCTATCATCGCGGTCGGATTTTTTTTCCAGGGCCCAACTGTTGCTTCAGTATTTTCTGTCTCAGGTTCTGAGTTTTCAGACTCTGTGCTAGACTCAGTGTCAGGTCATTGGAACCTAGTTTCCTTCATTTTAAATTCAAAATTTCCAAATCGGATTCTCCTAGATGTGTAATCGAATACAGCTCTTGCGGTTCTAAGGAAGGAACCGCCCTGGTATCATTCGGGAGGCTTTCCAATTTCTAGGGACATCCATGTCAAGTATTGTGAAATCTACTGGGTAATTTTATCCCTCTATGTTGATGACCACATTTCTAATCTCCCTCTTAGGTCTCTTAGTTGATGTATCTGTGAATTGAAGTATGGTTGCAGACTTCTTAAGAAGACCTAGATTTAGATGCTCAAATAGAGTTGTGGGAATGAGATTGATGGAGGAGCCGTTGTCTAATAATATTTGGACAAACTTGACTTCATTGATCTGGCTAGTGACAAAGTGTGCATGTCTCTTTTCTTCCTTGGTAGCTCATTTTTTATCAGACGAGATGTAGCAATAGAGAATATGTGCTTCTTTGTTCGACTGTGATTCTTTTTGCTGACCCTTGTCGATGTGCATCTCACCTTAAGGTATTTTAGAAAAGCCGTGTTTCTTTCTATCATCTCATCTAGGGACAGAATGACCTTATTGTTTTCTCTATATATGCAAGCCATCTCTTCATCATTTTTTGGGTTTTTTTTCTTCTTTCCTATCGTAAGATCACGGGGAGAAAGAATGGACTCATTGTGATCAAAAACATCATTTTTATTGAATGAGGAATGAAACATATTTACAGGAGTCTGACTGATCTAAAAACAGGAAAAATGGCGGACAACTGTTGAAGATCTCTTGGTGATGCTTCGTTGTCAAATTCAGATGCTAATTCTCAGGGTCCTCAATAGTGAAGTGTTTGACGGGTGGTGTGGGTGGGTCTTATTCTTTCTCCTCCTCCTGTCTCTCCTCCTCAATTTCCCTAGGATTGTGAGACTTAGTAGACACTGGGGCTATGTCACCGTGATCTTTTATTCAATCAGGCATGGTTACGGTCCTTCTGCTCCTAAGACAAATATGATAAGTGTCATCACGCAAAAATATCTCATATTCATGTAAGGAATATTCATAGATTAATACATGATTCTGTCTGAAGCTATTTAGATTAGCCTAGACTTGAGCTGGAATCATGGTTTGTGGTGCAGTCACCTCGTCTCTCCATCGAGAGAGTCGATTGATGTTGACTCTCATATCATGAAGTTTGTCCAGCACTCGCTGGAGTTCAGGAGAGATTAAATAAGAGGAGGAGCCTTGGCCCTGCTTGGCCTGAGGTTGCTGATAATGTCTGAATTGGCCCTACTGACCTTGGCATTGATATTGTTGTTGTTATGGTTATGGGTTCTGATAACCCGTATGGTATTACTGACGCTGCTGTTGATGAGGCTGGTAGATGGGTCGATCTTGTGGTGGACGAGGGTTCGAAGTAGAGTTTGGATTTGATTGGTTGACAGGTTCCAAGTTATACCAGACTCTATTTATCTCCATGACTTGTGGAGGTTCCTCATAAATAGTTGGAGCAAAGGTTTATTCGGTTTGATGGGAAAAGACTTGGTCTCCACCCCAATGGCTCTGTTGCCCTACCCCTTATCCTTGAATGTAGTGAATTTGGTGTATGGGGGTAGGGGGTGAAGTCAGGGCAGGTATCTGCATCTTAGAAACCCTGTCAGCCAATTCATCCATTTTCTTAGGCAATTTCGCCAATTTCTCCATATCAAATGATTTATGGAGTTCGTCCACCTTCTTATAAATATGTCTGACCACAGTTAGATTATCAGTTATTATTCCCATGTCAGTGCTTTGATCGATCGTCAGATTATTCACCACCTTTTTAAAGCCGGCTATGTAGGCCCGACTGGTGGTTTGTGCACGACTGGATTTAGCAAGTCTCTTGAACACCTTGTAGACAATGTCCTCGTGGCATCCAATCTAGCTTCCTCTGCAAGATGCACTTACTAACCCTTGAGTCTCAGGGTTTAGTCCACTAAAAAGACATTGGGCCGACATCATTTTGCTTATCCCGTGTCCTGGGCATTTCTTGATTAGGTCTGTAAACCTTTCCCAAGTTTCATGGAATGCCTCGCTCGGGTGTTGGGTAAATCTTGTGAGCTTGATCCTCATCTGATTAATTCTACTCACTAGGTAGAATTTCTTTAAGAACAATGCCTTTAAGGTGACCCATGTGGTGACCACTTCCCCTAAGTTCTTCAACCAATAAGCTGCCTTATCAGTCAAGGCGAAGGGGACAACTCTCAACCGTATGTAATCTTGACTAACCCTAGGGTGGAATAGATTAGCGCAAACTAGCTCAAAGTCATGGAGAAAGATGTATGGTTCTTCATTATTATTCCCTCCTAACTCAGGAAACAATGAGAGGAAATGCGGTTTGTGTTCGAACGCGTCCTCGGGGGGGGGGGGGGGGGTACCGACCTCAACCAATTGTAATCTTCATCTAGTTCATGGAGGTACGTTATCCTCCATTGCTGCCTCACCGCATTGTAGGACTTTCATTTATGCTCTAAGGAGTTCATTGTGCTGTTCAACAACAGTTACCCTATCCAGAAGAGCATGAATAGGGTCATTGTCATTCTCATCTTTTTTGTAGGCATCTTGACTTATTCTTCACATTCAGATGCAAACAAATCTGAGATAGGCTCGTGCTTGAAAGGTTTAGGGGTTCTACCAAAGATGAAAGATTTTTTGGTAGGAAGGGAGTAGGAGAGAAGGTTAGCCAGGGGTTGACTAATCCCAATAGGTGTGGGGTGAACCATGGTTTGGAGAAAAGGGTTATCTCCATACCATGGGATTTGGAGAAGAGAGTCATCTTGAAACTGAGGAGATGAGCTACTTGAGGAGCTCGGGGATTCGTTCGTAGAATCCAAATGAAGAACTCCAGAAGAATCCATCGTGGATGAAAGGAGTAGTATGGAGTACAAAGAAATTTCCACGGAACGTATAAATGTATAGAAGACTCACACAAAACAAACGCAATTCAAAACTCATAAAATTGCCCACTCAACACTTGTGAAGGCACGTTAAAGCTCGACCGCTTATCTTTTCAATTTTATTTTAATGACAAAGCAATCTTGAAAATAAAGCGGGGGTTGTTAGGTGCCGAATTATTTGACAAAGACTGTACCGAGTTCATACAACTAGTTGCACCTACTTTCAGCCAGTATGGGTGTAAGTACGAACCATTAGACGGCTACCCATGTTACTCGAGGACGGGACCTTTTCCACTGTCCTCTAAACCACCCACTCCACTAAGGGAAGTTGGATCGTAAAATGGCTACCCGAAACCATCACTGAAAAGTAGCTAATTATTTTTAAAAACAGTAGTCTGAATGAAAATTTTCAGTTTTTGGTTTTGTCCTAAGTGTGTGTTTTGGTCCTTACAAACAATGAGTGGGTTAATCTCCACCAGACATAAGGAATAATTTTATGTAAGTTTTATTTACAGTTGCCTTGATTAGCAATGTCGATTTTAGATTAAGGTTATCACTGAAGTATTAGGTGAGCACAAAAGTTCACGCCTAACTAGCAGTCCCTATTCTAATTCCTAAGTGGCAAAACTGAGGAGGGAGAATCGAAAAAGCCAATGCAAGCGTAAATCAATGATGCATGCTTAAGAAGAAGACTTATATTGACTCCTTCCATTCTTCATACGAGATGCAGTACAGGAATTTTAAAATTTACATTAAATGATATGCACAGATGAAATCTCCCTAAGCAGATAGTTCTATTAGCAGAAAAGAATTGATTTGAAAATTTGGCTAAGTTGAACGATCTACTAGTGCGTATAGTTAGTGAAGAAGTGTGGCCTAAAAAAATTACGAGCACAATCAAGAGTAAATAAATAAGTGTATATGTGCCTAATTCTGACGCCGCTCAAGTCGAATCCCATCCACACAGAAAGGGTTAAAACAGACCTGACACACCACAAATAAGTTCAGTCCAGATTAGTACAAAGGTTCAAAGAGAGGGACCCTATGAATGATGCATAAAATAAAGTTATTCTAAGCTCTCTCTCACAAAATTAAAATACGATCTTTGTCCTTGCAGACCTTTGATTTGTATCCAAAAAATTGCTCCAAGTAATCTGCAAAGAGAGAGGATGCGGTTAGTAGCAGAAGTGAGATAAAGATACAAAATAAAATGCAACAAGAGGAAAAAATTAACACAGAAATTAGTTTTACAAAAATCAATTATAGAAAATAATTTAAAACTCTAAATTTATTGTTCCTCAGCAACGATGCCATTTAATGAACGCAAAATTCACCTCTTTTATAATCGATAATTGTAGTATAGGAGACAAAAAATGGTTAATTAAAAACCACAATTTTTGAATGTTGTGGAGAATTTTTACTTGGCAAGTATACTAAGGTCGAATACAGGGGAACAATGATTTTTAGCTGCAAGGTTTCAAATTAATCTAAATAATTAAATAATTGCTATGTTAATTTCTGTGTCGGAAAAATAGACTGAAAGTAAAATGCAATGTAATGGTGAAAGATGCCACGTGAAGAAAATTAAACAGAGAGAATGAAGTATTGGATTGATGAATTATGAATTTTTAATCCAGTAAAATAGTGATCAATATCTCGAAGTGAAATCACAGATCAAAAGATATCAAATCGAAAAATATTTCTCAAATTAATTCGAGATGCAGGAAGAAGGCAATTATTTCTGTGAATAATCCTCCAAATTACGGAGATAAGAAAAATGAGTGTATCGATAAATTTTTAATCTCCATCATCTCTCTAATTTAATCCTCAATTAAATGGTATTTGATCACGTAAAACAATGAGAGATCAAATTAAATCCTTCATGATCACACCCTTGCAAGAATTGATTTCTCAATTTGTATTATAAATAATTACGAGAGGAATAGATAAAAATATCCTCAAATGGGACCCTGCATATATTGAATCCTTGAATAATGATCCACAATAGTTAGAGGAATATAATTCAATTTAAATGCTCAATAGAATACATGCACAACAAATCGTTAATTTACTCAATGAAAAAGATGGCACAAATATGTCAAAATTAGCCTGCACAAAATAAAATGCTCCTCAAATAATAACCTTCATAAAATAGCATCAGATCTGTCCACAAGTTGTATAATATGAAAGAGCATGAAAAGAGCATCAAAATGACATATTATACGCTAATATCAGAGTTCAAATGAGCAAGATATGATAATGTGAAATATCAGGGACTAAAAAATAAATATATCTCCTTCAAAGGGGTCCCTGGGGGGGTTATCTGCAATTCAAAAAATGCAAAGGGTCTCTGGCACAATTTTTGCCATGCATCACCTGCACAACACATGATGCTGACGTCAGCAACTGGCAGGGGCCTTAATGAAATTAACTGGAACTCTGAGGGGGTCTCTGTAAGTTCTCCAAACTTCACGTGATACACATATGAGGTCTGGACGGTCTTGGAGGTTCTGGGGACCAGAGGCAGAGGCTCGGATGCCAAGCTGATGTATCAGTCGTAGGAGCTTCGGAGGACCCGAGCCTCAAGGCGAGGGCCGAGGCTCAAGGGAAATACATGGCGGTCCTGGCACCATTAGATTAAGGGCTTGGGCCCAATCCAACGATCATGAGATGTTGCAGTTGTGGAGTAGTGGAAGTTGGGCGGAGGAGCGACAACGAGCACGTACGACGGGGCGATTGGTGGTCCACGGTCGTAGGGCGTCGAGGGCGGTGGCGACTGGCGGAGGCGAAGCTGTGAGGCAGTGGCGAACAGATGTGCATGGGGGCGCACGTTGAGCTATTGGTGAATAGCACGGCCGTTAGAGGCTACGAATGGCAAGCGTGGCTCCACGCGAATAATGTGGTGTGGGGCAACGATGGCAAAGGGCGAGTGGCAGTCAGGGATCCGTCCTGTGCGAGGTTGGAGCTGGAGGTTCGAAGAATCGGTGAGGGTCGAAGGGATCAAACGGAGGTGTGTGAAGATGACGGAAGAAAGGAAATGAGAGAGAGATAGAGAAGAGTGTAGGAATAGAATACCTGGGGTATGGCCCGAAGGAGTGAAGGATGGATGCCAGTGGCTCAACGCCCGTGATGGCAGGAGCAGAGGGCAGCTCTGAAGAGGATGCTGCAACGAGGGGGAGATCCCTCGGATCTCGCCTAAGTAGGAAAAAGAATGATGTTGTCTCCACCGACTTCACAAGGATTTGGGTCTGTCGACGCATAGAGGTAATCGAGGTCAAAGGAGAAGTATTTATAGGGGAAGATGGGAAATGGTCAGATGCCGCGAGGAGGGGCGTTACATGAAGGTGGAGGAGCGAGGCGCGGGGTGTTACGCGCAGGTGGCGGAGGCGCAATGGCTAACGGAGGTTTCAGGGAAGAGCGGTGACCGTTGCTGGGAAGGGGAGACGGCTCACATGCTGCGCGTGACCTGGGAGGAAGACGGTCACGTGCTTGGCACATTACTCGGGTTAGGCGGTAGGAGAGAGAGAAGCGAGGGTGCCACGTGGCATGCCCAGGGGCTACCACGTGGCACCCAAAAAAATCAAAATTAAAAAGGAAAAGAAAATGGAAAAGGAATAGGAGGAGACCTCCGATCAAAAATTTTCTTCATGAAAGTTGTTCATCTCGACGAATCTACAACTTTCTTGAAGGACCCAGGAGAAAAAGAGGTCATCAGTGTAAAGTGATATTTTTGGTGGTATCCATGTGTGAAGAAAACCAGCTTTTTGGGATTTTGCAATTTTTTGATGATTTTAGAGGAGGGTAAAAATCCATAAAAAAATGATAAAATACAAGACACTTAATTACACACTAATCTATTTTTTTGGATTTTTAATAAATAGGAAAATAGGGAAATAAAATCGAAATACGAAGTATGAGAATTTTGTATGGACTTACAACGGGCACTCGGACACAATCAGTTTCTTTGAATCCTGTCTTGATATAAATTTGGATTTTTAGACCGCTTAATAAAACTTTCATCAAAGAACACAATTAAAGAAGAAATAAAATTAAAAGGGTACAAGCTCCAAATTTTAAGAAATTATTCTTGTTTTGAAGGCATTTGAAAATAGAGTATTTTAAAAGTGAGTGAACCAAAATCGAACACTGTATGAGGGAGATATGCGCGTTTTAGTCCATCAGATGTGAAATTTGGTAGGGTCTATTTGACACTTATTTGAGTTAGTATTTTTTGTATTTTTTTACGTTATCTTGTTAATAATATCTACACAATGGAGGTGGCTTGGGGTCAATTGGAGTTAAGATAAATTAATCAAAAATATGTGTAGTTAGCTGCTTTTTGGGTCAATTTACACTTCGATTTTTGATGCAATTATGCATGATGAAATACGAATATTATTAACACGTGTATGAATGCTAATGATGCTATATTAAAGATTAAATGCAAATGAATTATAGGGAATAGATCTTAATTGACCAATTTTTGCATGATGAATACGAGATTCATCAAAGAGCCCTAGCCCTCCCCGCCTCCCTGTGACAGACGGAGGTCGAAGGAGGGCCATCATGGCCTTACCCAGCTCCGGTGTTGAGCCACGGTGGCTCCGTGTGTCGCGACACCTCCAGCATCCGCTGAGCTCCTCACCATGGCTGGACGAGTTGTGCGATGACCCGAGCTTCAAGCAAGCTCATCCCAAGCCTCTGTTGCCTCCATTCTTCCTCTTCGATATCCAGGCGACTCCCTTTTTAGTTTCTTGAGTTTTCTCTAAATTATTCCATCACACACACTTCAATTCACCGAGCAACGACCCCCTATCAACTCCACCATTCGTCCTTCAATCACGCGCCACCTTCGATCGCCACCTTTCCATTCTTTAGAACCCAATCACCTCCTCCCCTTCTTTCTTGATTCGCCAGAGAAGAAGCATAAGTCCTCCGTCCCCCCGCTCGATTAGGACTACATTTCACTCACTCCCTTACGCACCACTGCTTTGGCTACTAATGATTGCATGTACCTTCAATGGTTAAAGCCCGCACCTCCTCTCTAATCTCAAACTCAGGCTTCGAGGATGCTTCATCGACAGCCACCTCCAGCTATTCTCCCAACTTCACCTCCGGTCAGCCACCTTCGCTAGGTGGCCATGATGCTTCGTCAACCTTCTATGATCACATAGGATCTTGGAGGACCTTTGGCAAACTCGTCAGAGTTCCAACTACTTTGTCACTCCTCCGTGGAGACGAAGTGTAGGTGTCGTTGGATGGTGCTTCTGCGACAACCATCCAACGACCCTGATGGAGCCACGTAGCGGCGGCTGATCCTAGAGCCACATGACGAGGCCATGTGTCCACCCGAAGTTGCTGCCTCCGAGCCTGGTCCTTCGTGTGACACGCGGGAGGGGCTAGGTTATTTACAGATGAACCCCGACCTCCTTCATAATTGTAGAAAAGTCCCTAAGCGTATGCCTCATGTACGCGCCTGGGGTAATTTACAAAAGACCCGATTGATTTTCACAAATTACCAAAAGGCTCATGCACACAAAGGAATATTTACAAAAGGACCCTTTAGCTTTCTGAATTTAGAAATGGATCCCTCCAAGGACCTATTTATAATATTTATCTTTATTTTCTCATGCATTTTTAGTGCATTTATATCCCTAGCACTGTTTCATTCATGTCTTGAGCATATGGACTCTGTTCCAGTTGATTTCAGTTTTATTGTATTGCCATTTTCATGCTCTATATAATGACATCATTTATTTCATGTTTTGACACTTATTAAACTATTATAATTTTGAAATATAAAATGTCTACAGCTCTTAATTCCTTGATGCCATTATTTCATTTTAATGCTGAAATTGTCTCTGAAATTGATCCTCATTTTCTTGCTCATTAATTTGATATTTGTAGGGTATATTTGTACACACATATATCTTTGCATATCATTGCATACTCCGTTCATTACATCTTATTTATTTGCACTTTAAATAAAGCAAAAATTGTATGCATCACTTGTCTTTACATTATTTTATCTGCATATTATTTTGCATCTGCATGAAGTAAGATTAGAAAATAATCATTCATTAATTAAAAATATTTTTCGATAAATAGATGAAGAGTCTAGTGTCCATGTGTTTGACCTTGGTATAGTGTCCAAGTAAAAATTATTCCACAACATTCAAAAATTTGTGATTTTTGATCGACTGAATTTCATCTCCTATACTACAACTCATTATTAAAGAGACAATTTTCGAGCTCATCATGGTGCCAGACTTAGTTGCAAGATTTGACCTTGAGTTAGAGCAGATGGACATGAAGACGGTATTTCTTCATGGTGACTTGAAAGAGGAAATCTGCATGGAGCAACCGCAAGGACATCAGGAAAAGGGAAAAGGGCACATGGCATGCAAGCTAAAGAAGAGCCTTTATGGTTTGAAGAAAGCCCCCATATAGTGGTATATGAAGTTTAATGCTTTCATGATGAAACAAAACTTCAGTAGGAGCATTATATATTTGTGCATATGCGTACAACATCTCCCTGATGGTAGGTTCATTATCATGTTGCTTTATATGGACGTTATGCTTATTGTTGGTCAAGATACAATCTAATAGAAACGTCGAAAATGGAACACTCTAAAGATTTTTAAATGAAAGATTTGGGCAAAGGCACAACACATATTGGGCATGCAAATTGTTCGTGACAAGCAGAAGCACGAGTTGTGATTGTCACAAGAAAATTATGTTGAACACTTCCTGGATCTATTCAACATTTAAAATGCAAAGAATGTGAGCATACCTCTTGCATCTCATTTAAAATTAATCAAGGAGGCATGCCTCCATCTTTGAGCCAAAATCCGAGATTACCAAGATACCCTACCGGTCTATGGGTAGGTAGACTCATGTATGTAGTGGTGTGCATGAGACATGACATGGTACATGCTTTGGGTGTTGTGAACAGGTTCATGTCGAATCCAAGGAAGGATCACTGGGAAGCTGTGAAGTGGGTCTTGAGGTACTTGTGAGGCACATCAAGTTTATGTTTGATGTTTGACGAGATAGATCCTAAGCTACATGGATATACATATGCTGACATGGTAGGAGATGTAGACCAGACGAAGTCTACTTCTGGGTACATCTTCACCTTTGCAGGGGGGGCCATATCATGACAATCCAAGTGTGCATTGCACTCTCGACACTGAGGCAGAGTACATTTCTATAGCGAAAGATGAGAAAAAAATGTTGTGACTGCAGTTATTTCAAGGTGAAATTGAATGTAATGATATTGAGCTAATAATCTTTTATGATAGCCAGAGCACCAATGATTTAAGCCGGAGGACGATGCACCATGCTTGCACAAAGCATATAGATATGTGATATCATTGGTTGAGAGATGCCATTGATAAAAAGGAACTTATTTTGAAAAAGATTCACGTAGATGAGAATCTGTCAGATATGTTGACGAACATCATGACTCGTGACAAGCTACAACTTGTAGAGAGCCGAGAGATGTCACCTTCCATTGACCATGATATTTTCAACATCTCCCCATGGGTTGGAGGTTATTGATAATAGGTGACCTACTACAGCTCCAGTCCATGGCAGTCTTGCAGCATGTCGTTCATAGTAGGTGGGGGCAAACAATAGCCAGCATATGATGGACTGCAAGCATAGAAATTAGTTTCTGACACTTATGGAGGACCCCACTTATATTGGGGGATACTTCTCCATTTATTCTGCTATCTAGGGAGTAGAACTTATTTGTTCTAGTGAAGAAGAACAAAAAAGAAAGCTAGGGCATCATCTTGGTCTGTCCTAAATTCACTCAATTGTCTGTGTGTGGGTTCGGTTGAGGCCTCTGGTGATTTCCCTCCTCCTTTTGTAGTGCTTGGCTCGTACGAGAACGTAGGAGACGGAACAAGACGCATCTGCGAAACTGTTGATGCGATTTTATGTGGTTTAAAAAGTTGGTTTTACCACGTCGTTGTTGTTCCATGCAAAACCGCAATCAAACAAATAAGATTACAACTACAAGCATGTTGGGAAAATATGAGTTATATAGTGCAAGTAGAGGTTCGTATCCGCAGGGACTAAGCAAACTCGCTCTTTTTGTTCTTCTTTAAAACTTGATTCAAATTTTAAATCTATTGTGATGAAATAAAACTTATAACAGAATACGATCTACGGTGAGAATACTTCCTAGAACTTAGATAAGCAAATGATGGTATGAGTGCAACTAAGTAAGAAAGTGAGGTTGATTCGCAATTTAATATGGGAAGATGAGATTTACTTGGAAGCTTTCATAAGAGAATGATGAAATATAAAACTTACATTGCATATATTTTCAAGAAAAATGGAGTTGAGAATAGCTTACACAATAAAAGTTGTTCTTGTAAATTCAACTTAAACAAATTAACTAAGATAGAAAAAATACAAGCGACAAATAAGATGGGAAAGAAATGCTTCTCTATTTGATTCCAGAGTGAAGACGATGATGATGACAGAGATGGGAGTGTGCGGGGAGATGCGTGGGAAGATCGCACACACAAGGAGGAGGAGGACGCTCGAGGGTATCGAGGAGTGGGAAGTCGAGGTCGCACGGGGTTGCAGTAGCGCAGCCAAAAAACGCGGAGGCAGGAGCTCGCACTCCCACGGGTGCGCTGGAGACTGGAGCGTGCGGCTTCGAGCTGGGTGGAGGAGCGGTTGGAGTTGCTGGCCGCGCAAAGAAGGATGCGCACAAGATGCGGGGGCGTGAGATGAGACTGTGGGTCACGCTGGAGTTGCTGGCCGGCGGCTGGACGTGCACCCTCACAAGGGTGGCAGTAGCTGGGCGCAAAGATGCGGTGGCTGCTATGCTTGTACCTGCAGAAAAACAAAAAAGAGGGAGAGAGTATGGGGCGAGAGAGAGAGAGTGTGTGTGTGTGTGTGTGCGTGAGAGAGGGAGGGTATGCGTGAATGAAAGTGCGAGAGAGAAGGGTGCATGAGGAGGGAGTGTGCGTGAGGGGAGGGACCCTTTTTATAGTTGCTTTGTGCGGCTATGTATCATGACCCCATGCAAGTAAAGACAAAATTAAATGAATATGCATGGGGAAGGTGTGAACATGGGGAAGACAAGTACGTGGGCTCCCTATGTGCATGGGAAAGGAGACGTTGGTGGCTTAATTTATGAGAATAAAGAATGAGAATTTTACATTAAACCCCCTCCCCTTCTCTTTCCAACAAAAAGTATAGTGAAATGTGGTGGATGTTGTTCGATTTAATGTTACATGAGTATACCCAATAATTCTTCATTCTCTCTGATAACAATAAGTCTGAATTTTATAGTTGATAATTAATCTCAGTATAGAATATGATTTTTAAATGTGAATGATGATTTTATCTCCTTTGTGTATAGGATGCAATTTATGTGAATTTGAAGTTTATACATCAAAGATTAATATTGTACTTCACATAATTTAAGCATGTTATACTAGTATATAATGTAATCATCACACCCCCATACTTAAGTCTTGCTAGTCCCGAGCAAGAATAAGATAAGTAATAGTATAGGGCAAGGAGAATAGCCAAGATAAATCTGGTGAGGGTTTGCAGCAGACATACCCACAAAGTCTCGAGTTTTAAGATCCTAACCACACAAATAAACGAATTTCAGTAGAGTTGACCCATGGATTAATGATTTGTTCGAATCGTCGACTTGACTCGAGTTTTGTAGTTTCAACAGCCTCTCAGTTCCAACAAAATCAGACATGGTTTCAGAAGGTCGATCAGGTCAGCTCATCCCTAAGATACAAGTATTCTCTTTGATTTTAATGGATATAAACAGTGTTAGTGATATTTTAGCTTTCGTGAGTCAAGAGAAACGAGCTAACAACACGATCTATCAAGGTACCGAATGATTCCCTACTCATATAGCCTCGGTCCTCACCTGAATTCAGGCATATTCTCTTTTCACCCAAGTATGTCAGTATAAAAATAGGTCATAATTCTTTGGAGAATGGGACTTAACTTTCAGGGTTTTCCGTAGACCGCTTTGGTCCGTTTCTCTCATTCTTTTCCTTTTGCAGAGCATAACCCTGGGCCTCTTTGGGCCTCTTTTAAAAATTTAGGTAGCATCATTGGGCTGCTACCACGGTTTTTTGGTGGAGAAGGGTTATTTGGTGGTCTTCTTTCCTTGCTTTTGCTTCGCACATCTTTGCATGATTGGTGGTTTTTGACATTTGTATTGTGATATGACTTTTTGTGGTGTTTTTGTTTTGGGTTTGGCATCAAAAGGTAGTATCGGCTAAATATGAGGCACGATACTGGCTTATTTGCTGACATACTTAGACTAGAGAGATCATGTTTCTCCTGAGTCAAGTTCCTTCATTAGCTATAGATAAGGTTCAGGCATTGGCACAACCAAGAGGACAACTCCTCACCTCAACTAGATTGTAATTGTATCTCGTAAAATAAACTTAATCAAGGTAAGTGCAATGTGCAGTTGCTTAATATCCACTAAAGAGTTTAAGAGTGCTACTAGTTTCTCAGGTGATCTAGTTAGATACAGAAGTTCATTCACCAGTAGAGTTAGTGGAACTGAGAGATTAAAGTCCATATGGACCTGAAGAAAGCTTAAGAACTCATGCCTAGTGAAATTCTGATGAAGTTAAGTGGATTAGGGTCAACTCAACCTTAGTGTATGATTTATGCAGTGAAGATCTGATTTCTCAAAATAGATAAAACTAGAAAGGATGTATTTTTGGAGGTTTTCTTGCTTTTGAAAATATTTTTAGGGGATTTTTTTGCAAAAGAGTTTTTTTTGAAAGAGTATGCAATTTTGAAAAACTATGCAGACACCCCCTCCCCCATACTTAACAGAAACGATGTCCTCATGGTGAAGACAATGTGTAATAGGAGGATCAGAAGGGATGTGAAATGTATTTTTTGGGGTTTTTTTTGTAATGTAATGCAGAGGGGTACCCCCATACTTATCTAATGCAATGCAGTGAAAATAAACATGCGAGCAGTAAGATGAAAAGATACCTGTGAGGAGAGGCTCACGAGAGTGCGTGATTTAACACCTCAGCTTGGCGATGTGGTGGTTCATTTTTCCTGCAAAATGTATGTTGTGCAGACAGGCATAGGACCAGATGGTTCAAGAACGGATTTTAGTCTTGACCATTGACTCTGAAAGTGGCTTTAGTGTTTGGGTCAGAAATTTCTATCGAGCCATTATCGAATACTTGAGTTACAATGTATGGTCCTTTCCGTTTTGATCTCAGTTTTCCTAGAAATAACTTCAGCTTTGCATAAAATAGCCATACTTTTTTATTTTCTTTGAATGTTTTCCTCGAAATGTTAGCATCGTGCCACAACTTGATTTTCTCTTTGTATAGCAGGTTGTTATCATAGGCTTGTGATCCCAATTCTTCCAGTTCAGATAAGTCCAATAGTCTTTTCTTTCCAGCCTCATCATAATCCAAATGACAATTCTTGATCGACCAAAGTGACTTGTGGCGGACCTCTACGGGTAGATGGCATGACTTTCCATAGACTAACCGATATGGGCTCATACCTAAGGGTGTGCGGAAAGCGGTGCGGTAGGCCCAGAGAGCAGAAGGTAAGTGTTGGGACCAGTCTTTACGATCAGAGCGGATAATTTTCTGGAGGATGATCTTGATCTCCCGGTTTGACAACTCGGCCATTTCATTGGTCTATGGGTGATAGGCAGTTGAGACCCAGTGTTCGACCCCATTTTTCTTAAGTAAGTTTTTAACTGAAGCATTCAGAAAATGGGTTCCACATCACTAATGACCACCTTGGGTAATCCAAATCGAGAGAAGAGATTGTTCAGGAATTTAACAACAGTGGCATTATCATCAGCGCGAGTGGGAATGGCTTCAACCCAACGGGACACATAGTCAACAGCGAGTAGGATGTGCTGATAGCCTTGTGAGGTGGTGAAAGGTCCCATGAAGTCTATTCCACAAGTATCAAAGATCTCAACTATATGTACGAGTTGGAGGGGCATCATGTTGCGGCAGGTCATTGTTCCATTAGTCTGACAGGCAGGACAAGATTGAGCAAAATGATGGGCATCTTTAAAGAGTGTGGGCCAGTAGAAACCGCATTGTAAGACTTTAGCGGCTGTGCGCTTCCTTGAGTGGTGTCCTCCACACCCAGAAGTGTGGCAGTGAGTTAGGACATCGTTGACTTCAGATTCAGGGATGCATCGTCTCCATATCAAATCAGTACCCTCTATGAAGAGCAAAGGGTCTTCCTAGTGATAGTATCGGGCTTGGGCTTTGGTTTTGTCTTTCTTATGTTTTGGTCAATCATCGGGGAATGTGGAGGTGATGATGTAATTGACGATGTCTACATACCAAGGGAGTTGAGAAACAGACATGATACTTTCATCTAGAAAATTATCAGAAATTGGGATTATGTTTGTGTTTGAGGAAGGGATTCTTGAAAGGTGATCAGCCACGACATTCTTTGCTCCGGCTTTATCTCGAATTTCTAAATCAAATTCTTGGAGTAGTAATACCCACCTAAGGAGTCTAGGCTTAGCATCGGTTTTTGTGAAGAGATATTTTAGAGCAGAGTGGTCTGTGTAGATGATGATGTGGGATCCTAGGATGTAAGATCAAAATTTTTCTAAGGAAAACACCACATCCAAAAGTTCTTTCTCAGTCACAGTGTAGTTCTTTTGAGCATCATCCAGAGTTTTACTGGCATAGTGAATGGCATAAAGTTTCCCATCTTTCCTTTGACCCAATAATGCCCCCACAACATAATCAGATGCATCACACATGATCTCAAATTGACAGTTCCAGTCAGGGGGTTGTAGGATGGGTGCTTCAGTGATGATTTTCTTTAGGGTTTTGAAAGATTCGAATGTTTCCTCGGTAAAAGTGAAGTCTTGATCTTTTTTCAATTTTGTGAGAGGACGGAAAATTTTCGAAAAGTCTTTGATGAAGCGGCGGTAAAAGCCGACATGACCTAGGAAGGATCGAACACCTTTTATGTTCACCGGTGGACTTAAATGGGTGATTGTCTCAATTTTTGATGGATCCACTTCCATCCCTTTCCTTGACACAACATGTCCTAACACAATCCCTTGTTTCACCATAAAATGTGATTTCTCCCAAGATAATATCAAGTTCACTTCAATGCATTTCTGGAGGACTCTATCCAAAAATCCCAGTGTTTCCTCAAAAGAGTCTCCAGAAATAGAGAAATCATACATAAATACTTCCATAAAATCACCGATCATATCAGTCAAAATTCCCATCATGCATCTTTGAAATGTTGTTGGGGCATTACATAGTTTGAAAGGCATGCGGTGGAAGGTATATGTTCCAAATGGACAAGTGAAAGTGGTTTTGTCTTGATCCTCTGGTGCTATAGCTTCTTGGTTATAACCGGAATATCCATCCAGAAATTAGAAAAATTCTTTTCTGCCTAGTTTCTCAATGATTTGGTCAATGAATGGTAATGGGAAATGATCTCTTCGGGTAGCCTTATTGAGTTTCCTATAATCTACACAGATGCTCCAAGATGTGGCTACTCTGGTGGGTATGTCCTCGCCTTTCTCATTTTTGACGACTGTTAATCCAGCTTTCTTGGGGACAACTTGGAGAGGACTGACCCAGGGGCTATCAGAGATAGGGTAAATGATAACCGCACTTGCCTATTTATAGATCTCATTCTTCACAACCTCTCGCAGATTGGGATTTAACCGTCTTTGCATTTCTCGAGAGGGTTTACTATCATTTTCTATATATATGTGATAAGTGCAGAATGTGGGGCTTATTCCTTTTAGATATGTTATCTTCCATCCAATGGCCCGAGCATTCTTTTTCAAAACCTCCATTAGTTGGCTCTCTTGCATATGATTTAGGTTGGCATTGATAATGACTGGTAGAGTGTGTGCATCATATAAAAAGGCATATTTCAGATCTTTGGGTAGTGGTTTCAATTCAACAGTGGTTGTTGGTGGAGTTAGAGTTGTAGTGTTTCCTGAATCTATTGCAGAAATGGTCTCAAATGGTGGTTCCATCATGAGCATGATCATGGTTCAAGTCAATGCGAGTTTAGAGTCTGATGTGTCCCAGGCATTGTCAAGCTCATCAATTTCTTGTCCGATGAGAGGGCATGGTGGAGCTTCTAGTGCGAGATTCAGATTGTATGTGGCAATTTCATGAGAAGTGCTTTTGTAAGTGGATCTAGAGGTGTTCAGGCTAACCTCTAAAGGATCCTTGGTGAGATGGATGGGGGCAAAGTCTTTTTGAATGTTGAGAATAGCACATCTTTCTATCCAACCACAGTCTTCGGTCTCAGATTCAGTGGGAGTAGGGGTAACCAGGTCTACCGGAATGACTTGACCATTGATTTTAAATTCAACTCTTCCAACCTCATAATCATAATGAGCTTTAGCAGTGGCCAAAAATGGTTGTCCTAGTATGATTGGTGTCTCACTCAATATATTTGCTTGATCCATATCCATCACAACAAAATCAACCGGGAATTTATGACCTTGAACATCAACTATCACATCCTCAAGTAGTCCTTTTGATCTTTTCACAGATCGATCAGCCATTTGCAAAGTCATTCAGACAGGTTTCAGTTTTCCTAGGTCAAATTGCTCCAGAATAGCAGTCGGGAGAAGATTGATGGAAGCGCCATTATCTAGCATGGTGTGATCAAAGGCTAATTTGCCAATTGTGCATCTAACTAGAGGAGCTCCTGGATCTTTTTTTTTGGTGGGTAAGAATTGGGAGATGGCATTGGTTGTTGCTTGAGGGAGCACATGTCTTTCAATATCTTCATTGTCCTTTTACTTTTTCCCTTGGATTTCCGTTTTGATGTATTTTTCCTTCAAAAATCGGGAGAAGGCTGGAACTTGTTCGAGGGCTTTTAAGATCGGATTTCAATGACAATATCGGAGAATAGTTTTTCTAGCTATGGATCGATGGTGGAAGATCGAGGTTTTCTCCTGTGAAGAGCTCCGGGAAAGGGGATAGTTATGGATGGGGAGACAGGAAGGGGCATGGTTGTCTCGGTTAACTTCTCTTCATCATCAACCTCCTCCTCTAGTTCAATTTGATCCTCTGAAGCTAGCGGTCTGGTGTAGGTGGAAGTGCTTTTCTCATTTCTCAGAGTGACAGCATTAGCAGATTGGTTTGGACGGGGTGGGGTTTTGAAATTAATTTGATTTCTAGGTGCTTGTTGTGGATTCCCTTGATTTGTCTTAGAAGATGTAAAAAATCCTAGATTCTGGTTTTGGAAACCAGGTGGTGAGGTGAAAGATCCGTGAGGTGGTGGAGTTTGAAGTACTCCAGATGAACTAGCCTTGTTGGTGTTGGGATTGGGTAGAGGTTGAGATGACAAGGCTGGGATATATGATCTGATCTCGGCAAACTGCCGGGCATTCTCAGAGTTGGCTTTTTGATGAGCTTCAGTGGCCTGTTGATGTGCTATAGCCAGTTGTTGTATTGCTTGATCCAAGGCATCGAAGTTAACTGTAGTGGTGGAGGGTTGGGCTATGGGTTGTGCTATTAGTTGTCTAGGTTGGGTGTAATTCTGTAAATGATAGTTGTTTTGTCCATTCCACCCAGGATTTGATTGTTCTCTCCATGTGTTGTGGTTATTGAATATGCTCCTCCTTGATTTCTCTGCACCCAATTCACAGTCTCAGGATTTATGTCTTGATTATGGGTGAATGTGGTGTGGTCAACTTCATGGCTGGTGGGATTATTCATGGCCAATTTTTCTATGGCTTGAGTCATGAGGTTCATTTATTTTGAGAGGATTTTCCATTTGTCAAGATTGTGACTGTCCTTGTATTCCCACTGTATTGTTCAATTGAGGAACTATTCACCTAATTGTCAGCCATATTTTCAAACAAAGTCCAAACAAAATACTCATTACGGCTGATGTAGTTTCCATCGCAAGAGCCATCAATCACTCTCTTAAATGATGTATCTATTCCTCATAAAATATCTGAACTAACTTCCATTTGGGGATGGCATGATGAGGGCATTTTTTTTGAAGTTCCTTAAACCGTTCCCAGGCTTCATGAATGGGTTCTCTGTTTTTCTGAATGAATGACGATATGGCTTGTCTCAGGGCTTTTGTCTTTCCTATTTGGAAGTATTTCTTGATGAATGCCTCTCTTAAGGAGTCCCAGGAGGTAAGGGGGGTTCCATAATTTCGGGTCCATTGGAGTGCATTGTCTTTGAGTGAGTGGGTGAAGGCTTTCATGTAGATGTATTCTTTTTCTACCCCAGGGATACTCATGGTGTCACAAGCAGATCAGAAATCTTGGATGTGAAGGAAGGGATCTTCAGAGTCATTTCCATAGTATTTTGGGATTAAGGAGAGTGATGCGGGCTTTATTTCAAAGTCCCCTACTTCAGGCGGGATTTGGACCCAATGAACTAAGTCTTCTGCAGCCGGGTTGTAATGTTTGCTTATGGGAGGTTGTCGGATGAAAGGTGATATGGTGTGGCGGATTTGGCATTTTCTTCTCTCAGCAGTTGCAGTTGATGCAGGATGAGATCCATAGGATTTGGTCTTTCTTCTCCCATGTCTCCTAGGTTGGATGAATTCTCAGGTTCCTCAGTTGAAGGAGATGGGTTGGATTTTCTTCTATAAATCAGGTCGTACTCTAATGGTGGTTGCACTAGATTTTTCAGAGATCTACGATCTAGCATACACAGCACAATACACCAGACAATTTGTTGATTCACCAACTCACACAAAAATTGCCGTGAAAGCGGTTATCTTTTCGATTTTAATTTAGTGATTCAACAAAAGTTTTCTAGAAATTAGAGTCCTTAAGGATGAGGTGGGTGTGGAAGATTGTGAGAAATCGATATCCTAATCCGGCTGGGGGATCCAGGATGCGGTACTCAGATCGTTAGATCTTCTCTTCCCACAAGAACCTGTGCCCAATGCGTCAAGGAGTTACGATTTCTCTCTTCAATCTCACGTAGCACCACGGATTTTTGTCTCTATCTAAGGGTTATATGTGCTCGTGATTTTTGTGTCATACACGTGCATCAAAACAAACAATCAGAATTTTCCCGCTTTCTGCTCGGGCCACTGCGGTGTCCTTTTAAGCTTATCTTTTTAGCGTGATAAAGCACGTTTTGGTGATCTTTTTAGGTGAGCAGATGGAGAAGACCATAGAGATGATGCAAAGAAGAAGTATTTTTAAATTTTTTTTCGGTTTAAGTTCGAAGCACAAATAAATGCAAGAAATTTTAAAAGCCTAAGATGCCTTAGAGAAAGAGGAACTCACAGTGCCTACACTTTAGGCGCTAATCTGTAATGTTTTGTCCTGCTGATTGCGAGCTTTTCTGAGAAGGAGGGGAGGGAAAAAATATTACAAATTACAAGTTTACAAAAAATGCATAAAAACAAATGATTTTTTCTTTTAGAAGCCTAAGTACCTGCAAAACAAAAAATGCAAGGATTAGATACTTGAAATTGAGTTAGAATGAAGAAGAAAAATTGCAAATGTTGCTCAGTCCCCGGCAACGGTTCCAAAATGTTGATGCGATTTTATGTGGTTTAAAAAGTTGGTTTTACCACGTCGTTGTTGTTCCACGCAAAACCGCAATCAAACAAATAAGATTACAACTACAAGCATGTTGGAAAAATATGAGTTATATAGTGCAAGTAGAGGTTCGTATCCGCAGGGACTAAGCAAACTCGCTCTTTTTGTTCTTCTTTAAAACTTGATTCAAATTTTAAATCTATTGTGATGAAATAAAATTTATAACAGAATGTGATCTACGGTGAGAATACTTCCAAGAACTTAGAATAAGCAAATGATGGTATGAGTGCAACTAAGTAAGGAAGTGGGGGTTGATTCGCAATTTAATATGGGAAGATGAGATTTACTTGGAAGCTTTCAAGAGAGAATGATGAAATATAAAACTTGCATTGCATATATTTTCAAGAAAAATGGAGTTGAGAATAGCTTACACAATAAAAGTTGTTCTTGTAAATTCAACTTAAACAAATTAACTAAGATAGAAAAAATACAAGCGACAAATAAGATGGGAAAGAAATGCTTCTCTATTTGATTCCAGAGTGAAGACGATGATGATGACGAAGATGGGAGTATGCGAGGAGATGCGTGGGCAGATCGCACACACAAGGAGGAGGAGGGCGCTCGAGGGTGCAGAGGAGTGGGAAGTCGAGGTCGCACAGGGCTGCAGTAGCGCAGCCGAAGAATGCGGGGGTAGGAGCTTGCACTCCCACGGATGCGCTGGAGACTGGAGCGTGCGGCTTCGAGCTGGGTGGAGGAGCGGTTGGAGTTGTTGGCCGCGCAAAGAAGGATGCGCACAAGATGCGGGGGCGCGAGATGAGACTGTGGGTCACGCTGGAGTTGTTGGTCGGCGGTTGGATGTTCACCCTCGCAAGGGTGGCAGTAGCTGGGCGCAAAGATGCGGTGGCTGATGTGCTTGTACCTGCAGAAAAACAAACAAGAGGGAGAGAGTATGGGGCGAGCGAGAGAGTGCATGGTCGGATCCAAATGAATTAACAGAGAAACAACACCGAATAAGATTATATCAATCGTATGTTTCCCAATCATTATCCAATTATAATATGCAAACATGAACCGATTAAAGGAACAGAAACATAAATAAGGGCGTGATCCAGAAAGGGTAAAGCAATAAACATATTGCGGCAACCAAATAAAATAAAGATTAGATTAGAAGTCACCGAAGCGTCCATGAAATGGACTGTCCTTAGAAAAGATATCGCCCCCACAATACCGGTGCGTAGGGTACTGGCGATCCGCTCCCAGGATACGACGGCTCACGATCTTCGTCGGCGCACACCAACGGGATCGTCCTCGATTGTACCTCAGAGAACTGCAGCCGAGAGAGGAAGAGGAAGATGTTCGCCCGTGAGAGGAAGAACCAGAGAGAGACGGCATGAGAGGTTTTTCTTGCGAGTGTAGAAAAACGGCGTCGGGTGAGAGATATATAAAGAAAGGCTCGCGTGCCTAGCGCGCGGTGACATTTGGTTTCCGAAAATGCCTCCCGAAATCACAAGCCTTTCGGATCCCAAAATCGCGTCCATAATGGCGAGTTAAATTCCCATTTAAGTCGACTTACCAAATGAAACCGCAGCAAAAGTATCGAGATCCGAGATCCGAATTGACTCTCCCGAGCCCGAGCCCGAGACGGAGACGGAGACGGAGACGGAGCCGGAGCCGGAGCCGGAGACAGAGCGGAGCGGAGCGCGCGCGCGTGTGTGGTCCTCCATTCCTCCTCTCTACTATTGCTACAAGAGCTTGGGGTGTGGACTCATATATAAGTCCACCAAAAGTTTAGATCTCCAAGGTATGGTACTAAACTTCCACCCAAACTCAACCATGTTTCAAATTTGGGAATTCCCACTTTCCCTCCAAACCATTTGGTTTCCCAATTGAAACCAAATTGAATGCCAATTGTAATTAATAGGTTTTCCAATTAAAACCAATATACAATTTTAATACAACAATCCCCCACGAATTCACCAATTTGAAAAAGAGATTCAAAAGGAATTAAAAAGACTTTTTTCGGCTGCCCACACTTTGCTTTCAGTAAAGGTACTTCCGGTTTGAACCTCTACCTGAGTTTACTACTTTCACTTTAACAGGAACGAAGTGAACTACGTCTTGAACTTCAGAACTTGGTGTTAAAGTATACGGTAGAAACAACAAAGCGTTGTTCTTGGTACAATCTTTAGGGTTGGTGCTCTTAAAGGCCATGCACCCTTATCCTGTTTCATGAGTGTGTTCAGGAAAGACCCTCTTCCTTTAACTGCGGCCCACAGTAACACTCACATAGGTGGCGTTCTCCAAAGATGCACTGCTAACATCCTGCCCAAAGACTTGAACCCATTCAGAGCCTACGCTCTTCCTAAACTTGCAGCTTAAATGGCACTCAGGCTTCCAGGAATAAGACACTCATGCTTACGCATTAAAAACAGAGTGCCAACCAGTTCTCCAAACAGCTTGTTATTACCACATTGAACCTACTTTGTGGGATCTCCACTCAGATAGCTTGGGTTGCTACTGTAGAGGAACTCCCAATGGGTCTCATTCCCATCCCAAGCCTAGACTTTAGGACTAAAGATCTATCAAGTCCCTTAGTCAACGGATCTGCCGTGTTGTCTTTGGATCCAACAAAATCCACAGCCAACACTACTCGAGACATCAAATCCCTTAACGTCTTAAGTCTGATTTGTATGTGTCTCCTTGTTTTCTGATTGAACGTTGAACTCTTTATCTTGGCAATTGTGGTCATATTATCACAATGTACCGAGAATCGCAGGAACAGGCTGACCTACCATGGTAATTTCAGACAGAAGTTCCTTTAGCCATTCAGCCTCAATTCCAGTAGTGTCCAAAGCACACAGCTCGGCCTCAAAGGTGGATCGAGTTAGAATGGTCTACTTCACAGACCTCCAGGAGACTGCACCGCCTCCAAAGGTAAATACATACCCTGTAACACCATTACTCCCATACTCCTCTATTTTCCCTATCCAGCTTGCATCATTATATCCTTCTAGTACAGATAGATGTCTATCATAATGCAAACTAAGGGAAATAGTTCCCTTCAAGTACTTCAGTACTCGATCCAGAGCCTCCCAGTGAGTACGGTCAGTACAGCTACTGTATCTACTCAGCTTCGCAACCGAGAATGAAATATCAGGTCTCGTGCAATTTGCAAGATACATTAAACTTCCTATCACTTGTGAATACCGTAGCTGGGCTATAGGTACTCCACTTTTATTCTTAAACAGCATTTTGGATGAATCAAAAGGAGTGCTTACAGCTTTGCAATCTTGATATCCAAATTTCTCACAGTACCTTCTCAACATAGTGAGATTGAGAAATTACAATCCCATCAACTGACTTTATCAGTTTGAGACCCAAGATCACATTCAGCAATACCCATGTCCCTTCATCTCAAACTTGCTACTCAAGAAAGCTTTAGTCTCATTAATAATCCTCATATGTGATCCAAACAATAATATGTCATCAACATATAGGCACAAGACAATCACCTTTCACTTTGGAATAGACACACTTGTCGGATTCATGAACCTAAAGCCACATGACAAAATAGTATTGTCAAATTTTTCATGCCACTGCTTTGGTGCTTGTTTCAATCCGTAAAGGGATTTAACAAGCTTGCAAACCTTTCCCTCATTCTCAGGAGTTACAAGCCCATCAGGTTGATCCATATAGATCTCTTCCTCAAGATCGCCATGCAAGAAGGCGGTCTTCACATCCATCTGGTGGATAGAGAGATCATTACAGATGCCAATGCTATGAGCATCCGGATTGTGGTCATCCTAGTCACAGGGGAATAGGTATCAAAATAATCGATACCTTCCTTTTGCCTAAAGCCCTTGACAACTAATCTGGCTTTGTACTTTTCAATTGATCCGTCAGGTCTAAGCTTTCTCTTAAACACCCACTTGCACCCAATGGTAGAGCACCCTTTGGGTAAATCAACCAACTCCCATTAGCCATAATGGAATCCATCTCAGATTTGATGGCTTCCTTCCATTGTTTTGCTTCAGACGAAGCCATGGCTTCCTTGTAACTTGGTGGATCACCCTCGATCTGGTAGACAACAAAATCTCTACCCAGATCCTTGGCTATCCGAGGTTTTTTACTCCTCCTTGGCTCATTCTCTTCAGAAAGATCATTGGGATCAGGTTGAGTCTCAACCCCCACATTCGATATCCTTTCCACTTGATCTGGAATAGATCCTGATGTGGAGGCGTCCTCAATGGTTAGATTCTGAGGAATCCCAGTCTTCAACGGAAAGACCTCCTCAAAGAAGGTAGCATCACGGAGTTCAACAATAGTGTTGACATCTATGCCCAGTATCTCGGACCGAATTACCAAGAACCTATATGCATAGCTATTTTCTAGGTAACCTAAGAAGACCGCATCAACAGTTTTAGGACTAAGTTTCTTTCTCTTGTGTTCTGGGACTAAAACCTTAGCGAGACAGCCCCACACTTTGAGATATCTTAAACTCGGTTTCCTATTTCTCCAAAGTTCAAAGGGACACTTTTCCATATGTCTTGGAGGCACCCTATTCAGAATATGGCAAGCCGTATTCAAGGCTTCTCCCCACATATAGGTTGGAAGTCCAGAACTTTGTAGGAGAGCATTGATAATGTCAGTTAAGGTTCTATTTTTCTGTTCTGCTATCTCATTTGATTGCGATGAATATAGGGCCGTAACTTCATGAACTATGGCAAAGGATTTGCATTGTTCATCAAATAAGTTAGAGGTATATTCACCTCCTCTATCTGACCTAAGGCGTTTAAGCACTTTTCCCGTTTGTGTCTCAGCCTCATTCTTAAAGATAAGAAATTTCTCTAAGGCTTCATCCTTGGTTTTCATTAGATATACATAGCAGTATCTACTGCCATCATCTATAAAGGTGATAAAGTATTTCTTATTGTCTCGGGTCAACACACCATTAAACTCACATATATCCGTGTGCACTAGATCCAAGATCTCACTATCTTTAAAGACAGACTGAAAAGACTTCCTAGGTGTCTTAGCTTGCACACATATTTCACATTTTTGAGTTTTATCAATAGTGTGTTTAGGGATCAATTCTAAATTCATCATTCTTTTAATTGAATTTAGGTTTACATATCCCAATCTACCATGCCACAGATCACAAGATTCTAGATTATTCACAACATGAGACACAGAACTAGAACATTCAGCATTCAATTCATTAATATTTACTGAATCACATCTAATTCTAAATAACGAATCAAAATCAGCCAAATAGCCTTTACCATAAAAGACACCATGTCTCAGAATAACAACTTTATTACATTTAAAGTTTAATTCAAAATCATTTCTAACTAAGATAGAGCCGGATAACACATTCTTCTTGATGTCAGGAACATGCAGCATCCTGTGCAATGTCCAGACACGTCCAGAGGAGAACCTCAAGTTGACTTGTCACGACCCTAGCACCCTGGCTGCAGAATCGTTCCCCATCTTCACGGTCCCACCGCTGCAGGTCTGATAAGAAGAAAACAACGTTCTGCCAGAACATATATTTACATTGGCTCCCGTATCCACGAGCCACTCATTTGGATCATGGATATTGTATAGTTCAAGTTTTACAGAGACATACCCCTCGCTAGCCCCGAGTCCCATAGTGATCATGTTCACTTGTGGACTCCCGTCTGTAGCCTTAGGTTGAGCCTTTAAGGACGGACAATCCTTCTTCCAATGGCCAACCTGATTACAGTGCCAGCAGGGTTTATTCTTTGCCTTTTTCTGGATCTTGCCCTTTGATTTCATTTTATTGTTATTGGGACCCTTTCCCTTCTTATCCTTGCCCTTCGAGGTCATAAAATTGACCTTAGCCTGAATATCAACAGGAAGCACAGGTTTTTGTTTCCTGTGTTCCTCCTCTATGGCAATTACCACCATCAAGTCATTCATAGAAATTTTCCCCTTCCTGTGTTTCAGGGTCATACCGAAGTCTTCCCACGATTTGGGAATTTTTCTATGATGCACATGACCTGAAACTTCTCTGGAAGTTTCATTTCGGCATCCTCTAAACCATGGAGCAGGAGTAAAAACTCGTGTGCCTGTTCAGAAACAGACTTCCCTTCGGCCATGGAAAACTTCAAAAATTTAGCTACGGAGTATTTCTCAATATCGAGGTCTTCGGTGTTATACTTCCGATCCAAGTCTTCCCATAGCCCCTTCGCAGTCTGCGTGGACGAACAATATACGTCAAACAAAGTGTTGGACAGAGCCAACAAGATGCAACCATGACATATATGGTCGCGTTCCTTCCACGCAGATTGCGCCTTATGACTATCGGGTGAGGGGTTTTCCATTTCCACCGTAGGACAGTCGGTTTCAAGCATCGAGATTAACCCTATGGTGATTAACCAGATCTTCATGCGTTGTTACCAACGCTTAAAATTCTGTCCACCGAATTTTTCAGGCATACCCGTCATATCTACCCTCGATTTAAACATTGTTTCCGACATTCTAGAATCGGTTCGGGATATCTTCTCTTAGATTGTTGTTAACAAGATTACCAATGCATATATTAAACAGTAAATCATCGGATCCAAATGAATTAACAGAGAAACAACACCGAATAAGATTATATCAATTGTATGTTTTTCAATCATTATCCGATTATAATATGCAAACATGAACCGATTAAAGGAACAGAAACATAAATAAGGGTGTGATCCAGAAAGGGTAAAGCAATAAACATATTGCGGCAACCAAAATAAAATAAAGATTAGATTAGAAGTCACCGAAGCGTCCATGAAATGGACTGTCCTTAGAGAAGATATCGTCCCCACAATACCGGTGCGTAGGGTACTGGCGATCCGCTCCGAGGATACGACGGCTCACAATCTTCGTCGGCGCACACCAACGGGATCGTCCTCGATTGTATCTCAGAGAACTGCAGCCGAGAGAGGAAGAGGAAGACGTTCGTCCGTGAGAGAAAGAACCAGAGAGAGAGAGACGGCGTGAGAGGTTTTTCTTGCGAGTGTAGAAAAACGGTGTCGGGTGAGGGATATATAAAGAGGGGCTCGCATGCCTAGCGCGCGGTGACATTTGGTTTCCGAAAACGCCTCCTGAAATCGCAGCCTTTCGGATCCCAAAATCATGTCTATAATGGCGAGTTGAATTCTCATTTAAGTCGACTTACCAAATTAATCGTGTGATTAATTTAATCGACTTACCAAATGAAAACCGCAGCAAAGTATCGAGATCCGAATTGACTCTCCCGAGCCGGAGCCGGAGCCGGAGACGGAGCGGAGCGCGCGCGCGTGTGTGGTCCTCCATTCCTCCTCTCTACTATTGCTACAAGAGCTTGGGGTGTGGACTCATATATAAGTCCACCAAAAGTTTAGATCTCCAAGGTATGGTACTAAACTTCCACCCAAACTCAACCATGTTTCAAATTTGGGAATTCCCACTTCCCTCCAAACCATTTGGTTTCCCAATTGAAACCAAATTGAAAGCCAATTGTAATTAATAGGTTTTCCAATTAAAACCAATATACAATTTTAATACAACAAGAGGGAGGGTATGCGTGAATGAAAGTGCGAGAGAGCAGTGCATGAAGAGGAGTGTGCGTGAGGGGAGGGACCCTTTTTATAGTTGCTTTGTGCGGCTATGTATCATGAATCCACATGCAAGTAAAGACAAAATCAAATGAATATGCATGGGGAAGGTGTGAACATGGGGAAGACAAGTAGGTGGGCTCCCTATGTGCATGGGAAAGGAGATGTTGGTGGCTTAATTTATGAGAATAAAGAATGAGAATTTTACACTAAATCCCCTCCCCTTTTCTTTCCAACAAAAAGTGTAGTGAAATGTGGTGGATGTTGTTGGATTTAATGTCACATGAGTATACCCAATAATTCTTCATTCTCTCTGATAACAACAAGTCTGAATTTTATAGTTGATAATTAATCTCAGTATAGAACATGATTTTTAAATGTGAATGATGATTTTATCTCCTCTATATATAGGATGCAATTTATGTGAATTTGAAGTTTATACATCAAAGATTAATATTGTACTTCACATAATTTAAGCATGTTATACTAGTATATAATATAATCATCAAAAATCCTCTTTGGAAGAGGACTACGGACTTGGATTCCATTGTGGATGATTCTTTCATTCTTCTCATATTTCCCTCTTTAGTGGTGTTTTTTATTGATACACAAACAAGAGGGCTTTGCTTGTATTCTATTTTGAGGAGATAGGACACATCACCAACTATAGTGGAGTGATTTGGGTCAAGAAGGCCTCGTGGTTTTCCTTCCTTACATTTCGGGAGTTTCCACGTAAAAATCATTATGTGTTTTGTGGTTTCTTGTTCTATTTGATTTTGCTTTCTCATTTGCTCATAATAGTTATTTGTGGTTGTCCTTCATCTTGGTTAGGGATCTTTGATACATTCCATGCTTCCGCAAGTAGGGTTTACTCGTGTTCTAACCCAACAGAGAGGGCATAAGTTTCTAGCTCGGGTTACTAAAGAGAAGTTGCATTGCGTGGGTTACTGCTTATCGATTCAACTCATTTTTATAGCAACCCCTCGTTATGGGGGAGGAGGGATATCCATGGATACCCACGGATACGCATGGATATAAGATGTTAGCCTATTAAACTGATATCTTAATATAATAAAGCCATCCTATTAAATTGGATATGAGATTTCTGGGGCAGTCTGTGGATGAAAGGAACATAAGATGATGTTACTGTCTTAAATTTTACCTTCATTATTCAACAAGTATAAACCACAAAAATTATGCTTGCCCTAAGCTATATTCATCTCGAATTAGCAGGGTAATAACTTCCAATACTATGCCTCCAAGGGCCCGTTTGGTTGCCAGGTTACCCCGTGGTAACCTGGCATACCTCATGATCTGTTATTGTATTCATGGGTTGGAATTACTTGTATGGATCATACAATTTCTTTGTGATAATTTTTTTAACCACATTCAAATAAAAAAAGAGTAAATTACATAAAAGTTCATGAACTTTACACTCAAATTCAATGTAGTCCCTAAACTTTTAAATGTCACAATGTGGTACCTGAGCTATACGAATGGTTTCAATGTAGTACTTCCGTTATCTTTTTTGCCAAATGGTCCGTTACTTTCTTATTTATGACCATCTTGCCCTTCCCCTCTGTAGAAGAATGGAGGCACCCCTCCCTCCACGCCCTCCTCCCCGTCGACCCCTCCCTCCCCCTTCTCCCTTAGGACATCTCCACCTTCCTCGTCCCTTCCGAGATGGTCGACATCCCCTCTAGATCCTCTTTCTCGACCATTCCCTCTCCAAGACGGCACCACCTCATGGAACGAGGGTCCTGCAAGAGGGGTTAACATATGGGGATAAAAAAATCCATCCAAAAGGCGTGAGCCATCGTATCAGTGTGAGTTGTGTCAGATGAACAATCGAGGCTCCCTACAGAGCAGCAAGAGCCGCGTTATGTGAATCGTGGTCCAATTTCAACCAAATCAACCCGAGTGTTTCATATGTGTGACCAACCAGTGCACCATTGGTCCACACCGCTTTGGCCCTTCCTTACCCCTCGTAGTCACCTCTCCCCTCCCCCTCCATTGTCATCTCTTTGTCAGTCATCGTTCAACCCCCGCGGCCCACGAACCCTCCTCGAACATCTCTTCCCTCAACACCACACACACACACATCGACGTCCATCTCCCCCACCGTACCTCCACTCCTTCCAGGACCCACAGCAGCAGAACGATCCAGATCGATCAAACACAACTCTAGCTCTGAGGGCATGATGGAGCAACCAAAGGGGATACAAGCCATATGGGAGAGGGAGTTGTCAGCGGAGATGTCCCGAGGGAAGAGGCAACGGGAGGAGCCGATGGGGAGGAGGGCATGGAGGTGAAGGGAGGAGTGCCTCCATTCTTCTACAGAGGAAAAGGGCAAATGGTCATAAATAAGAAAGCCACAGACAATTTGACGAAAAGGGTGATGGAAATACTACATTGAAACCATATAGATTAGGTACTACTTTGTGACTTTTAAAAGTTTAGGGACTACATTGAATATTAGTGTAAAGTTCAGGGACTTTTATGTAATTTACTTTGAAAAATATCATAAAAATATATTATAAACATTAAAAAATTAATATAACATATATAATCAATGTCATATCACATCACATTTATCATTCTAGCCCTCTCCAACTCTCCCAATCATCCAAAGCGCTACGTTTCACAGGAGGATATGTCAACCCAACCCAACCTAGTTACCAAACATGCTCCAAATTTTTTGACGCGAAGATTGTCTCAACATGATATAGGTTTTTTCATTACTTATATTTTTGTGGGAATGATCCAACAGGATCGAGGCGGCTTGGCCAATGTTGCTGGAGTAATCTAGAGTTTTGTTGATGGTGCCTTGGGAAGGAACACCCCACGGAACGTCGAACGTCATCATCGTGGCCGAGACTTGGGAGTAGGGATGCAAATGGTTGCGGATATATCCATATTCGATCCGTTATCGTATCCGTTTTATATATACTTTGATGTCTGTAGCTGTGTTCATTTTAAAATGGATACGAATATGGATATCGTTTTGATATCTGCAAACATTTGTATACGTATCTGTATATCCGTTTTCGTATATGAATATAGTCATAGATTTATTTTTAACTCTATATAACATAATTCTATATCTTCTTTTACCATATTTGTATAATTTTTATGATACAGATACATTCAGTAAATTTAAACATGTGTTGTCTATCCAATTCGTATATATTTAAGTCGATTCTATATATTATTTCTAACATTACTCGTATGCGATTGGTATCCATTTTACATCTGCATCTGTTTTTAAAGATATGGTAAGATAATTTTAATATATGTATCAGTATCTGTATTAAAAACATAAACAGATAAAGATACGAGAATACATGTATCCATATCCGTCCATTTCCATCCATACTTGGAGTCGGGGCAAGTGG
Source organism: Ottelia alismoides (assembly GCA_037367405.1). NCBI lineage: Eukaryota > Viridiplantae > Streptophyta > Magnoliopsida > Alismatales > Hydrocharitaceae > Ottelia > Ottelia alismoides. The sequence goes on from JAZKJV010000572.1 coordinate 548,938, forward strand.
AGTTCGGGAATTGAGGAATCATGATTCGACTGGACGGGAGTGCGGAAACGGACTGTCAGCGAGAAGAATATGATCGACTCGTTGGTTATCCACCAATCTAGAAGGGGCATCATTGAGCATTGGGTCATTGTTCAATGGATACTCGAATCGGGTTGTCCGGACGGGTACCTAGAAATCGGAGTCAAAATCAGCGGATCGGATTGGAAACTATCAGATCCGATTACCTTGAACACCTGTAAAATTTGTGTTGCCATTATCGTTGCATGACAAGATGCCAGATGCCTAATTAAGAGGTTAGAATATATCCTGCATCACAAAGGTGTTTACAAGAGAAGTGGAGTGAATATTAGGGATGAAAACGAATGTGAATATATCTGTATCCGATCATCTATCATATCTATTTATATATATTTTGACATTCATATTCGTATTCGTTTTAAAATGGATGTATATATAGATATCACTTTAACATTCGCCAAGATTCGTATTTGTATCCATATGTTCATTTTCTTACATAGGCATAATTGTGTGTAACAACATTTCACGATTAAATTCACCATTGTTGATATAATTTTTTATGAAATTGTTATATTTGATATATCTATTTTATGTCTAGACCATCATAAATGTGTATATTTTACTTAATCTATTTAATATTCATGTTAATTTTCGTATCTTATTCATATTCGTTTTTAAGAATATGGTAACACATTTTTCAGATTCGTCAATATCCGTGTCGGCATTCGTATTTTAAAATAGATAAGGATGTGATTATAACTATATTTGTATGTATATCCGACCGTTTTCATCCTTAGTGAAGATGATACTTTATGCTGGAGTTCTCACCTGTGTCACAACTCGATGGGCCAAAGTCATAATCATTGGAAAGCATCTCACACTAGTCCAAGCAATCACCTTTTTTCGTTTGTTTCTGGTTCAACGATGAATGCTCTCAATGCCTGCTTGAACTTTTTCAGGAAGCCTTGATCATGTTGCTTATGTGTGCCTCGTGTCTGTGCGGGCCCATCTACTACGCTTTCTATTGAACTCTAATCTCGTTTTTTGGCTTATGATGAATGAGCTCGACCTTGTTTTTCAAAAAAAAAGAAGTGTCACAGCTCGATGGTTAAGATTGTTTTTTCTTCTATAATGGAAAATCAGAAGGAAATTTGCAGTCGAGCATAAATTAATTAAATCATATTAATTTGGAGAAACTTAACGTTATTGATCATTTATTTGCGAGTTATACTATCACCTTTTTAGCCTGTAAAGTTTGGTTGCTGATAATGATACATGTTGACCATGTGTGATATACATGTGTATATATACCTTCTATTCTGATATTTTAATGGAAGTACCTCCTAGCATACATGTATATTTATATGTATTAAAATGTTCATCCAAATACAAAATGATATCCCTATTAATACCAGTTTTAAAATGGATAGCGATGCATATACCCTAAAATTCATCATATAGTAATTAATATAAGTTACTATGACATGACACGCAATAAAGCTATGCATATACAAAAGAAAAGCACACATTCTCAATTGTTATATTGTTATACATGTATGGAGATAAGGATTTGTGACAGACTATCTGGTTTTAAAACGAAATAAAAGGAATATCCAAACGACGGCTCCGCTCGAATACAAATTTATTTATAAGAAAATAATTAAAATGGTACTAGATATGCCGCTTAAAATTATAGAAAGGATTATAAAAAGAATAATCCTATAACTTAATTGGAAGTTAGTAGTGGGAGTCTCTGTTAGAATAGGATTGTGATTTCTCCTCCTAATTCTGATATAAACATCAATTAATGCGGATCTGAACATTCAAGGAGATGGATCTTTCAGGTTGTTCCATCAATTCATTGGACCAGTACGGTTTTCTGTTGTTGCCGTCATGGTACAAATTCATGCCGACGGATGAGGAGCTCATCGAGTTACTCCAGGTGAAGATCTTGAATGTGCTCTACCCATAACACTTCACACATGATGTCAGATTCTATGACTATATGCCCGAGAAACTCGCAGGTACAAATAATACATTTCTCTTCTTCTTCTTCTTCTTCTTGACTTGAGATTAATCTCATCCTAAAATTCTAGACATGTGCAAAGCCGGCAAAGATAACAAGCAGTACTTCTTCACATCAAGGGAGCGCAAGTACCCATGGGGCAGACGACCACAAAGAAGCGCCATAAATGGCTATTGGAAAGACATGGGAATCAAGAGGAAGATCAAGAACATGGAAGGGTTCCCGAACGGCGAGAGGGGGTCCTTAGTCTTTCACGTCAGAAAGCAACCGTAGGGACACCCACACCTAGGGTAGTCGAAGACTACACCATACTGACGTCCAGCGGCGGCGGTTCTAAATAGGTAGTGTTGTATCATAATCTTATGTACCTCATGCATTAGCAATTGGGACATTAATAAGATGATTATGTGTTTAATTTCTTTTTGTAGTTGAGCGAGTAGGCTATGTGTGTCATGCATTTGAGCAACATATGTTCAGATGTGACAGACACCTACGATGTTCCTGATGAAATTTATAATATCTGAGAAGTGTAGGACCAACATAAACTATGTAATAAACGAAGAAAAGTTACGAGGAGAATCTAATAATTGTTGTTTCTGTATTTGATCTATCATTCTTTATGAATGGAAATAAGAATCTACCTATATTTAATAACATGTGTTGTGACAACGGAAGATTGGTGGTGCATAAGAAGTAAATTAGGGAGATAGGATAAAGATGTGAACTCAAGAACTTCTTTTCATTAAAACTTGAACTTGCATATAAGACTTGAACTTTTATAAGAAGAGAACTTACCATGTTCACAACAAGGAAGAAGGACTTACAACACATAGAAGGAAGAGGACACTTCAGAGACTCTTGTGGTGCAAGTAGATGTGTTGTGTTTGTTGTGTGAAATGAGAACCTCTTGAGAAGTATTTATAGGACATCCAAGAGGGTAGAATATGTTTTATTAATACTGTATTTTTTATTTGAAATAATTAGATACCATGATACTATTTTCAACTCGTGAATGTAAGGGTACGTTGAAGATAAAATTATTTTCATTTTTACCATTCATGCATTTAAAATCAATATTTGCATTTTAGTACTCATAACTGCATTCATAATCATGCTCATATTTCCATCTAATTTCATGCATTTTAACTAATTTATGCTAACTCTAATTGGCCTCAAACCACTCCACTGTGCATACATTACTAATAAGATTAAAGAAAAAATATAAAAAAATTATTAGCTCAAATAATTAGCCCATGAGACAAAACCCAAATTCCAGAATAGACAGATTAAAACGTTCACATCTTCCCCATATAGTATCTGATTTAGGTCTACTAACTTTTAAAGTTATATATATATATATATTCAAAGGCCTTCAAAACAAGACTAATTTCGTAAAAATGGGAGCTCGTATGTGAAAGTCGGGTTTTAGGCCTCTTTTGCGCATTTCATCTTTCAGCAGTTTTTGACCTAATATTTTTTATATATAATTAACCTTTTTTTCTTTTATTTCTTTTCATGTATATTCTTTGATGAAAGTTTTATTAAAATCCACAAAAATCCAAATTCAAAATAAAAGTAAAATCAAAGAAACTGACCGAGTCCGAGTGTCCCCTGAGAGTCTGTACAGATATCTCCCATTTTCTTCTTTATTTTATTTTCCTATTTTCTTCAAAATCCAAAAAAAATACTAATGTGTAAATATTTATTTTTGATTTTATCGTAATTTTTCTTGATTTTTATCTTAATTAAAAATCACAAAAATTTTACAAAATCTAAAAATCCAAGGTATTCTATGTACATAGAGTCCCCCAAAAATATCATTTTACACAGATGACCTCTTTTGTTCATGGTCTTGATGAAAGTTGTAGATCTCATCGATAAGAGCAATTTTGTGAAGAAAATTTTTTGATTCGAGGTGTTCTAATATTTCTTTTTGATTTGTTATCATATTTAATTTTGAAATTTTTTGAGCGACATGTGGCGCCTCCTGGGGCTGCCACGTATCTCCCCACTCTTCTCTTCCTCACTCCTCTCTCGATATCTTCACCTTCAGCCTCACGTACAGTGTGCACATGAGGACTTTTCCACCTAATTCCTTTCCCATCTCCTTCGCAACTTCCTCCCCGTCTACAACAGTCGCCGCACAATCTCCGGCTTCCCTCGCGCAACGACCATTACATAACATCCGCAACTAACTCCCTTGTTATTCGACCTGACTCCTCACTCTCCTATATAAGACTCCTACAACCACATGAAGAAACCCATCCTCCATATCCAGGAGTAGTCCACGGAGTGGCTGATGACATGAGCTAACTCTGTCACGATGAGAATTTCCAGGCGAGATCCACCTAGCTTCGCCGAGCTCTGCCCACGACTGAGGCCAGAACCAGGAGGAGCGGTTGATGAATCCACATTTCATCATCTTTATTCTGTTATTTTGGCCTTAAAACCCCTAGCAAATACATGTAAATACCTATAATTATTGCATTTTAGCATTCATGCATGTGTATGTAAATAATGTATAAAATGCATATTTAAATGCCAAAATAATAAAATAAAGAAAATAAAGAAAAAGAATATAATATTGTAAATATTTTCTGACTTAAAACCCCAAGACCTAGGCATCTAGATGAATAGGTCGACAAGAAATAAAGTAGGGGGAGATAAGGGTCAAAATACAATAAAAAATACCTCTTATTTAATTCATTCTTTAATTATTTTGGGACCTATTTTTAGTTCTACCTTTTATACTTCAAATAAAGAAACTTTGACCATCAAAGTTGTAGATAAATAAATATAGAAAAATACAAAATTCATTTCATACAAAAATAATGTACAGATAAAAAGTTATGGTCTGAATAAATTTCCAAAAATCCAACTTCCCAGACCTGTATCTATCAAATAAAAACTCAAAAATTATTAAAATCACCTTTAATTGTATATAATTTTAATAATCTATTTAACGAAGGTGGTTTCATATTTTTCTAATTTACGGTGTGAAAGTTGAGTTTTGAACCACCTATTGTATTATATACCTGTATAAAATAATCATTTTATTTATTCTTTATTATTATTATTCTTTTATATTTTTAATATTTTGTAAATATTATTTATATTATGTGTGTACATTAAAATTAGAATAAAACACTAAATAAAACATAAAAGTCCCAGTTTACTGGGCTCTCTCCCCTAGCTATCTCTTGTTCAAAGTGTCTCATGCACTACCTGTGCCCGGTATCGGGTGGCTAAAGGGTGGCAGGGGTGTACTCCTCTGTTCTCCTAGTAGGCATTGTAGTGAAATAAACTACCACGGGGACCTTATTCGTGGGCCTCGGCCTACGGATGGTGGACGGATTCCCACCTGGGTAGCTCCCTGACCCGTATATAAAATACAATGGTAAAATACTTATACCTATGTAAATAATACTTGATTTTATTTAACTATATTTAACACATCTGAAAAATAAAATAAAAATATATTTGAGTGTATAAAACATTCTATAAATTTATAAAATAATAACAAAAATCAATAAAGTAAATAAATAAAATAAAATAAAATAATAAAATATATAGATATATGTATACCTATATAGGCCTAAAAAGGCATTGTATTTTCATACCTCATAAAAATAAACAAAAATCATGATAAAATATTTCATAAAATAATAAAAATTTATTTATAACCTAAAATAATAAATTAATTTGCTATTTTAAAATGATTTTTGAAATAATTTTTGTAGGGTTTTTCCTGGTTGGTCCACATTGACCAATCAGGTGACAGTCCACGTTGACCGCGGTCAACTGGTTGTCCTCCCCTCTGTCCCTTTGTCAGAACCTCGGTTTGACCCCTATTTCTCAATTTTTTTCGAGGCTTGCCCTTGCATCCTTTCGAGTTAGCGTCTTCTTAACTTTTGATCCTCGATCAACGGGCATGCCCGCCCATGTGCAACCTCGATCGATGGATCGACGAGACATCCGTTGCGCCTCATTCTTCCTCGCCTATCCGTCAGCCCCTTATATGCAGACCCGACTTCCATTTCAAAATTCGAGTCCCTTCGGTCCACCTTCTTCCTTCCTTTCGAGCTCTATGGGTACCTAGAGGTGACAGCTCCAGCCCCGTGTCGTTGGGCAAGTCGAGGACGGTCAGAGGCATCTCCACCACCTCCGCCATCTCTGGCGTCGAGGTTTTCCCCCTCAGATGTACCACCTTAGAGGGTTGCTCTTTTCTTCTCATTTCCTTGCACATTATGTTTCCCGTAGCTTTAGGATCCTAACCCCCCAAGAATCATCGTGTTTCGTCCATCAAATCGCTCAAACCGTACCCTCGTCGGAGCTCGTTCCAGCCACCACCTCGCACCGCCATTTCACGTCGCTACTCCATCGCTGCTACGTCAAGGGACTTTGCCCTCAACCCTCTCACGCCTTTTGCAGGTCCAGGAGCGCTTGAAGAGAACGTGGAGCTCATTTTGAGCTTCGCCGAAGATAAGAGGAGCAACCCAGCTCCACCTTGCCTTTCCGCGAGCTTCGGCCCACGTCGAAGTCTTTTGGAGCTACCAAGAGGAAGAGAAGGACCCCAGGAGCGTCGCTGGCCCTCCCAGGAGCATCGTCGGCCACTTTTGCGCCTTTAACACCGCCGGAGGACGGAGATCGAGGGCAGGGAAGTTCGCCTCATCGGCGCTTCTTCCATGTTCTTCCCGAGCCCTCCAGCGCCATTGGATCTCGTCGAGGCTCCAGATTGCACGCCCGCCGTTAGATCTTCCCCAATCGCCACAATTCGATCAGCCAAAGATATCTAATCGCGGCCCCTCGCTGCGAACCGTCATCGGCCGCTTGTTTTGCGCCACGTGTCAAGTGAACTTTCTAACATCGTTGGATCGCCAGGCGTTGGGTATTTTGCACCTAACCCCTCGCCATTTTATTTATTTAATTACTAGTATTTAAACTTTCATCTGTAGCATAAATGTTTTGTAATATTTGCATTTAGAACCCCCAAACTTTTAGTATTTGCAAACAGATCCCTATCCACATCACCTCACATGCGTATTTTGCAAGGGGACTGGGTATTTTGCAAGGCATCCCCTATGGGTTTTCATATTTCGTTTCAGTTTAGGATCCTATTTATCACGTGTAATATTTTTAGAAAAATTGCAACTTAGCCCCTCAAGTTCTTGTATTCGCATTTCAGTCCTCCCTAGGCGCGTACGTAGTCACGTGCGGGCTTGGAGAAATTGCAGGCGTACCCTTGCGGGGTTTGTTATTTGTTATTGGTCTTGGATTTTGTAAGATAGTTATATATTTTGTGGGAAAATTGTACTGTGGCCCCTGGATTTCTGGATATTTACATATATGCTCTTGCTAGTAGTGTAGTTTCTCTTTGTTATCTTTATTTATTTCGTGCATCTATAAAATTCCAAAAATGACCAAAAAATTAACTTAGCTTTCTGCCTAGCTACTCTTTCACTTTCATATTTTTATTTTGCATTTTTAATGCATTTTACTATTTATAAAAATTCAAAAACATGCATTTTCAACACTGTTTACATTAGAAAATACATAAAACTTATAAAAAGTTTTTTAAAAAATCTAAAAAAAATTGACTGTTTTCGTGTGTTTTACCTTCAGTACAGAAATCATTTAAAATTTCAAAAGAAAACTCCTAAATATTACAAAACCTCTAAAATCTTCATAAAAATTTCAAAAACACTAGAAAAATCCTAAAAATCTAATTTTGTCTCTGAATTTTCTTTGTTTTATTACCTTTATTTTAATTAATTTGAGGAGTTTTGGAATCCGTTTGATATTTTTCACCCTCATTTCAATTTCGGCCAGCAATTTGTTTCACTGTTTACTAGTATTTTTAACTTTAAAAATACCAAAAAATAAAAAAAATCTAGAAAAATCACAAAAATATTAGAAAAATATAAAAATCATAAAAACACTTTATTTCCTATATTTTGAGGACTTTCCCTTATTTTCATCTCTCTCTTATCTCTATTGTATAAATATTCCTTATATATATTATATCCTTATTAAAAGAAAAAGGAAATAAAAAATATAAAATATAAAAATAAAATACAAAATCAGTAAATTAAAATCAAAATATAAAATTATAAAATCAAAAATCAAATAAAAAATATAAAATTAGAAACCCACAAAAATAGCACAATTGTAGGCATTTGATCACTTTCACATTTTTTAGCATTATTGCCTTGATCTATCTTGCTTGCTCCCTGAGTTCGACACTCTAAATATACTTGCACCTATACACACTTATTGTAGAGTTATAATAAATTTTAACTTTACAATTGTTTCTCATTGATTGATTGTTATTGTGGGTTAATTGTTGACTTAGCCGGGATTTATAGAGGGTCGCCACAGCGACTTTGTCTCCGCCTTGTGTGAGACATTTAGACCCTTGTATTTCTCGATTAATCAAATGGCGCCGTTGCCGGGGAGCAACAGCGTATAGATTATATTTTGTGACTGGTTGTGATTGATTGTCTACTATTTTTGCATCATTTATTTCTTTTATATTTGATTTGCATTTTTGAGCTATCTGACCACCCTCTTTGTTAATTTGTGCGAGGTACCGCGGATCGAGGGAGGCGCATTTCCTTAGGCGCATGCGCACCCACATGAAGCCAGCTTCGGCCTGCTATCCCTGCACGAGGAGGACTTAGAGATTTGTAGATTAGCGCATTTATTTTCTTGCATATATGTTTGTGTAATTCAAGTGAGAGAGTGACTCCTAACTTTGTAACTTAAACAGGACTTGGACATGTCAGTACTTCACGAGGTCCAGTGCCCGAGGGATTGTTTCCTTGGGGGCCTCGTCGGTTTTTTGCGGTTTCCTCACGATTTTTGTCGACTTTATTACATGTTTGTTTTACGTGGATTTAGCCCCTAGCTTTAGGAATTTCTATTGATTGTGACGTAAATAATAAGGCCCAACACTTAATATCTTGCCTGTGTCTATAGATCGTAACTAGACTTAGCTAAAAATCAACTAAAAAAGCTATTGACTTGGACTAGAGACCACGTGCCGGGAGGGGTCGTATACAGCGCATGCAGGATCCATTGTGGTGGACATCGATCGGCTCCCAAGACCGGACTTCGGTCTCTCTTCCTAGTCATAGTTACTTGTGTTTCACGATTCATAGAAATTGCTCATCTAGGGATGGTTTCGTGCATCATATAGGTAGTTTTGTTCCTGTCTTTAAATTTATGCGCGGATCACCCTGCATGGAGAGTGTTGGAGCAAGGTACGTATTTCTATCTCTATATGCATCATTGTGTTTGATCGCGCATCGGCTTTTCTGACTTCCTCCCCTATTTTTATTGGACTTAAAATAATCAGAAGATTGGAAAATTCATTAGGCGTTGTCTTTATTCAGAAAAAAATTAAAAAAGTGAAAAGCATAAAATTGGACTGCTAATGCAAACTTGACTCTAAAACTCACCTCATTCTTTCAAAAATTTTTTCTTGGGAAGAGTAACCCCCTCCTTATTTGATTTATCTGCAGCGAGAGAGTGACCCGAACACTAGACTAGAGCCACACCCAAAATCTTAGTCGACTACTGGTCTTGGTGAGTCGTTCTCCAGTGAGGATCTCTCCAGTAACCGTTAAAGCGGACCGTGACGTCCTTAGCAGACGGAGTTGATCAGGTAGCCGGTAAACGGTCCGCAACTCCTACTGGCTGGGAAAGATCTCATTTGGGATTGGGTTGGCTAGGAGAGTTGGGTTCCCAACAGCTCGCTTAATCGCTCTGATAGATTGAGTGATCGCCTTAATAAAATTTGACAAGATAAAAGACCAAACCTTCACGGTCATCAGCTCAGAGTTGCGTAGGTGAATTGGGGGTTTGTTTTCACATCTTATTTGCAGTCCAGATCTCATCTGCCCTTTTTCCAAGATCAAAATGATGGGAAGGAGATCCCTTAGGCCACGTCTGGTGGCACCGCTATCGAGAACTCCTTCCTACTGATCTAGATCAGCTTCGGGGAGTCCAGACCCACTCTCCGAGCCTGAGTTTACATCCACCATGTTCCCCCTCGACCATCCTTCTTCTTCCATCAATCCAGTGGTGTCAGAGTTTAGTGCAGCACACAGTTCAGAGCATTTGACGGCACCTGAGATGGGTTCTTTTGCCTTTTCAGATACCCAAGCAATGGCTGACAGACAGGAACACCCAGATGAGCAGGAACACCCTCCGTTTATATATGATCAAGTTGCCATCAACAATTCACTGTTATCCTCCCTGGAGACCATGCAGAGACAGATCAGAGACCAGGGAGTCTTCATGGGTGACATTATGAGAGAGCTGGTGCAGATGCGAGAAGGCAGAGACGACAGACCTGAGGATGGTGGTGAAGACATACCAGAAGCAGGTGGCGGAGGAGGAGAACCTAACCAAGAGAGGCCGCTGCCGATGACCATGAGGCAGTTGCACAACCCAGCTGTAACCCTCGCTCACCGATGGATCCAGCTTCCTCCCATTGTCGGGAACTTTGAGCTTCGCCCGCAGACTATTCATTTATAGCCCAAGTTTCATGGGCTAGCCACCGAGGAGCCTCATCTCCATCTGCAGGAGTTTGAGATAATTTGCAGCACTGTCCACGACAGATTTGTGGATGAGGACACGATCAAGATGATTGCCTTCCCGTTCTCCTTAGCTGATAAAGCAGCCTATTGGCTGAAGCACCTTGGGAGGTACGTCACATCCTGGGCACAGCTCCGGACCGAGTACTTGAACAAGTACTATCCACTCGGCCGGACGAACGCAGCATGAGCAATGATCAGCAACTTCACGATGATCCCAAATGAGCAGTTCCATGAGGCTAGGGATCGATTTTGAGAGCTCATCGACCGGTGTCCACATCACGACATATCCAAGCCCAATCTAGTTCAAAGTTTCTTCTGTGGGCTGACACCGGAGCTGCACGGGCTTGTGAATGCCTCTTGTGGTGGATCTTACTTCTTCAAGGGAGAAGACACGGTTTGGTAGATCTATGAGGGGATGGCAGAGAACTCCACAGTCATGGCCCAAGCCCACATCTACACACAGCCGAAGATTCCACCACAGGCAGTTGGATTTCAGAGGATTTCACGCATCGATGCCGGTACACACGCCCCCTCAACAACCACAGCTCAGGCCGAATCCACCGCTGCCGATATGGGGATCATCAGCGAGAAGTTGGACCGCATCGAGATCTTTGAGAAGAAACAGAGTCAAGATCTGGCCCAGATGGACCAGTTGACGAAGACCACGAGTGACCTGAAGATGCAAATCTTATGCATTCAGGAGGCACAGACGTCTACTCAGCAGCCTCCCAGGTCACGTGTTGATTCCAGCAGTAGCAGCTCCACCCAGCCCTCTACCACATACTGTCAGGTTCACCACATCCATGCAGAGCCTTCCCAGCAGCTACAGCACTATGCATTGCCGCCACCATCTTAGGACACTCAGATGGTGGTGTATCGGCCGGATCATCCACTGGTAGTTCTCCCTCCACCTCCCGCCGAGCAAGAACCATTGATGGAAGTCAATGGGATTTGGTACGCCGGTACCCACATCAGCTCGGGATTCGTCGCGATCACCCTGGATTCCATTGGACCACTGGTGGCACCTCATCCCAGCAGCAGCCTCCAGCTCAGGACCATCAGAACAGCCACCAGCACCAGTAACAGCCCCAGTATGCCCACCAGCAATACCAGCATGGTTCTCATCCCGTCTATCAGGGACATCAGTTGAGACAGTGTCAGCAGTTTCACCAGACATACTCCCAGCCTCCCCATCACTACTCTCAGCAGCAGCAGCCTTATTTCCAGCAGGGGAACACTTCTAATTCTCAGGCACCTACCTTCGAGAACCCAGCTCTAGATGACCTCGTCCGCTTGCTCTCTAAACAGCAAGCATCCTTCTGCCGGGAAACAGATGAGTTCCAGCAGGAGATGAGGGATATCATCGAGGGCAAGGCTGCCATACCAGCACAGATTGAGCCTAATCAGAACAACTTGAAGAGGAAATTTGAGCAGGTACAGTCTTCAGAGGATACCACTCCTAGTGACTTTTTGGATGACATGTCTTCTTTTTGTGATGCTGATTTCGTGACTACTAGGAGCGGTAGAATGCCAGCCGACGACGCCTCATCTGAGTGACAGCCACACGAGGAACCAGGAGTGCTAGATGAGGAGAGTAGCGGTACTGATGCCGCTAATGATGTTGATGACGGTGGTGCTGATGCCACCAAGGATGCAGATCCATATGACGGTGTTGAGGCTGTCGTGATTCCAGATACAGGCGGTGGTGATGAGGCCACCATTTTGTTTGATGATGATCAAGAAGTAGACGGTGGTGCTGATGCCACCATTTTTGATGATGTGCCAGAACACGGTGCTGATTCTGCGAAGTCAAATGATGTGGGTGGTATTGAGGCAGCCACTTCTACTTTTGTTGAGCTCCCACCTGTTGTGTTGCCACCTTTTGTATCTTAGGACTGTGGTAACAAGAAAAAGAACAAAAATATGAATATAGGAAAGGTTTCTGTATCCACTTCGAGTCCATATGTGTTGTGTGATGATCATTGTATGGATTCCATTCCTTCACAGCATAGGGACCTATTCCTAGTCCTCCATCTGAGGAGGCCCCCACCATCACCTTCCCTCAAGTACTCTGCTTGGCGAAGGAGAATAAAAGAGAAAATCTCAAAAAGACTCACCAGTTAGAGTTCAACAACCAGATGATTGACATATTTTAGATCCAGATGACTCTACAGGAGGCACTTGAGCACATCCTCCTCTTCCAAAATAATTTGAAGAGAAGACTACAGTCCGCAGGAAGAGGAGGAGCCGCAAAGATGAGATCCATGTGCTCACCCGCTCCACTTGCTTTGCCATTCAGAATACATTGCCAACCAAGAGAACTGATGCAAGAGCTCCCTATATCAGATGCGAGATTCAGGAGAAGCAGTTTGACCGTACTCTATTAGACAGCGGCTCTTCTATCAACCTCCTTCCGGTAGCCTTACTCGACCGATTCGAGTTTGGTCCTCTTCTTCGGAGCAGGACAGTCCTTCAGTTTGCTGATAGGTCAATTAAGAGGCCAAAGAGGTTGTTAAGAGACGTGGTCGTTACCATTTAGGGCCTGAAATTCCCTGTGGACTTTAATGTATTGGACATGAAGATCCCTGAGTCGGTAACAGATGCCCCCACCATACTTGGACGCCCATTCTTGGCCATTGCCAAGGCGGTGACCGACCAAGATTGTGGGAAGGTGTACTTTCGCATAGAGGGCGAAAGTATACAAATAGAGACAATCGACGAGACCAGAGCGAGAGAATCAGCATGCTCAGAGCAATCGAGTGATACCGAGCAGATGACAGAGGCTGAGCGAGACGTCCACCAGGAGTGTGATGTTGTGATGACAGATGATGAATTTGTTTGGACAGATCCCGTAGCACGAGCCCTCGCCTTGCCCGCAGATTCAACATACTTACAACTTATGGCAGTTGAGAGCTTGGAGAGCAAACCCCTAGCAGAGGACACATTTGAGGCCGACAGTTCTGGGATGAGTGGTGAAGCAGAATTTCATTCTTGTTCTTCTAGTTCAGATACCTCAGACTCAGACATTGACTGGGATGACTTTGATGATTACTTTCCATGTCTGATTCTTTCTGAGCCGACATCTAGGACGGAGTGCGAGCCAGTACAGTTTATAGATGATTCAGCAGGGTTCCCTTCATCAGATTCTCATGTACAGCGAGAGTTCTCACATGCAGACCTGGTAGCCTTCACACAGACATATCAAAAGTCATATCTACCACCTCCCAGTTGTCCAGAATTGAAGCCCTTGCCGCAGTCGCTAAAGTCAGATTCCTTGCGGGTGAGCCAGATATGCACCCAGTCATCATCTCAGCAGATTTGACTGGAGAACAAGAATCTCGTCTAATGGAGGTTCTTGAGAGAAACCGCAAGGTGATTGGATGGAGTATAGCTGATCTCCAGGGGATTAGTCTGGCTCTGTGCTCCCACCACATCTATCTTGAAGAGGACGCTAAGCCATCGCATGAGTTCCAACGACGGTTGAACCCGAATCTCTGAGATATGGTCATGAAGGAAATATCGAAGTGGTGGAGCGTCGATTTTATCTATCCCATCTCTGACTTCAAGTGGGTTAGTCCATTACATGTGGTACCCAAGAAGACGGGTATCACTACAGTTGTGAGTGAGTCTGGAGAGGAGATAGCTATCCGGGTACCCACTTCTTGGAGGGTATGTGTGGACTATAGACGATTGAATGAGGCCACCAAGAAGGATCATTTCCCACTGCCATTCATTGATCAGATTATCGAGAGGCTAGTTGGGAAGAGTCACTATTGTTTTCTTGACGGATACTCTGGATATAATCAAGTGGTCATTGCACCCAAAAACCAGGATAAAACGACATTCACCTGTCCGTTTGGGACTTACGCTTTCAGACGGATGCCCTTTGGTCTATGTAACTCCCCAGCGACATTCCAAAGGTGCATGTTGTCCATTTTCTCGGACACGGTGGGTGATTGTTTATAGGTCTTCATGGATGACTTCTCGGTCTATGGTGATGGATCTGATGCTTGTCTTGACTTCCTAGACCGTGTGCTTCAACGCTGCATAGAGGTCAATCTTGTCTTGTCTTGGGATAAGAGTCACTTCATGGTGACTCAAGGGATGGTCCTTGACCATATCATCTCCAATAGGGGCATGGAGGTTGATCCGGTTAAGGTAGATATCATTAGAAAACTCAATCCACCGTCCAATCTGCATCAATTGCGGTCTTTTCTTGGGCATGTCGGTTTCTACCTATGGTTCATTCAGGACTTCAGTCGTATTGCCCGACCTCTCACTGATTTGCTGACGAAAGACACCGAGTTCCTTGTAGATGATAAGTGTCTTACATCTTTCGAGACTCTCAAGAGTATGGTTGTCACGGTTCATGTTCTTCAGCCACCCGATTGGTCTCTCCCATTCGAGATCATGACGGATGCTTCTCATTTTGTCGTAGGGGTTGTGCTTGGACAGAGGAGGGATGGAATGTCGTATGTCATTCACTACGCTAGCCAGACCTTGGATGCCGCTCAGTGGAATTACACCGTGACTGAGAAGGAGATGCTAGTTGTAGTCTTTGCTTTGGATAAGTACAGATCATATATTCTCGGATCTAGAGTGACTATCTTTACAGATCACACTGTCATCCGGTACATCATGACCAAGAAGGATGCCAAAGCTCGCCTTACCAGATGGATCCTTCTGCTCCACGAGTTTGACAATGTGATTAAGGATAAGCCTGGAGTTAAGAATGCGGTGGCGGATCACGTCTCCCGCCTAGAGAACCTTGAGGAATCTGAGCCCAACGCACCTATTATATAGGCGTTTCCATATGAGGCGATCTTGCCTATCACCTCGCTCCCATGGTACGCCGACATTGTGAACTATCTTATCGCCAAGACGGTTCCACAAGGTTGGCCCAGGCAGAAACTTGAGACCTTCCTTGCGAAGACCAAGTTTTACCATTGGGAGGATCCCGTCCTTTATCATGAAGGAGGGGATAACATCTGGAGGAGGTGCATTCCTCAAGAAGAGCAGCATAGTGTCCTCACCTACTGCCACAAGCTTGAGAAAGGAGGACATCATTCTGGGAGACGGACAGCACAGAAGGTGCTCCAATCTGACCTTTGGTGGCCTACTCTCTTCAAGGATTCTGATGAATTGGTGAAGAGATGTAATGACTATCAGAAGATGGGTACTTGCGGATAGAGAGGCATGATGCCCATGCAGTCCATTCACTTTTGTGAGGTTTTTGATGCATGGGGGATTGATTTCATGGGCCCATTTCCTAAGAGTCAGGGGTTTGAGTACATTCTGCTTGTTGTGGATTATATCAGTCGTTGGGTTGAGGCCATCCCCGCCCGAGCCGCAGATGCTAAGATCGTGTGTCACTTTTTGAGGAAAAATATCATTTCACGGTTCGGGGTACCCAGAGTTCTGATTTCAGATGTGGGGTCTCACTTTATTAATGATAAGGATAGGGCCCTTGCAGATGAGTTCGGCATTGACCATCGTGTTGCCACTCCATACCACCCTCAGACTAATGGTCTTGCTGAAGTATCGAACAGGGAGATCAAGACTATCTTACCGAAGGTTGTTCGCCCAGATCGAAATGATTGGTCACAGCTTTTGGACTCAGTCTTGTGGGTCTATCAGACTTCCTTCAAGACACCATTAGGGACATCTCCCTTTCATCTCATCTATGGCAAGCCGTGCCATTTGCCAGTGGAGATCAAGCACAAGTCACTATGGGTAGTTACTGAGTTATTATTGGATCCCGAGAGTATAGGAGAACAGAGGAAAGCAGAGTTGGCAGCCCTAGAAGAACTGAGAGACACAACCTTTTCTAGCAGCCTACAGTATAAGGAAAAAGTGAAGACATGGCACGATTCTCATATCAGCCATAAACAGTTTGAGCCCGATCAGCGCGTATAGTTGTTTGATTCTAGGCTAAAATTATTTCTAGGGAAAGTACAGAGTAAGTGGAAAGGTCCGTATGTGGTCAGGAAGGTACATGACAATGGTAATATTGATATATCTGAGTTGTCATCTTCCTCTACCTTTCGCATCAACGGTCAGCACTTGAAATTATATCTTGATCATGATCTGTCGACCTTTGATGTTGCCCCCATTCATTTGGTATGAGATGTGCTCTTTGACTCACATCACATGCATTTCATACATGATATTACTTCTATCTCCCACTATATAGATCCATGTGTCCATATCATTCATTCCTTCTTCCGTATGTCTGCCACCCCATTGTCATCTTATGATTTTGCTATACTTAGGACGTACTCTGTCCTCAGTATAGGGGGGTGCATACACTGAGATGAGATATGTGTATTCTCTTTTTCTTCTTTTCTTCTTTTCTTCTTTTCCTCTTCTATCTTCGTTATCTATCAAAAAGGTGCCGCCCCTTTTTGGCAGTCTCTTGTACTTAGGACGTACTTTGTCCTAAGTATAGGGGGGGTGCACCCTGAGTTGATTCTATTCTTAGATCCTCTCCACTGTAAAATCTTGTTATCTATACTTAGGGATATCTTACCCTAAGTATAGGGGGAGACAGTCTGAGTATGATCTGTTCATTTCCACCCTTGACCCTCCCTGCCTTGTGTATAGTCTGTTGTACTTAGGATTATTTCATCCTAAGTATAGGGGGACGGTAAACTTCTCATTCATTCATCTCTTATTCATGTATTCTTTAGACTTTTCTATAGTCAGTACGAGTTATGGCTTCTCTTTTCTCTTCGATCTATGAGGACATAGCTCAAGCTAAGTATAGGGGGGTCGTATATACTGTGTATATACTTTAGCCATAACTCGTACTTTCGTATTTTATTAATAAAAAATGGCTAATTATACTTCTAAAAATTCATTAAAATCATTAATAAAAATGTGTGATTATTCCTCAAATTCTGTTGTACTTACTGATTAATAAATCAGGTGAAAATATTTTTTTGCAAAATGTTTGAAAAGTAGTTTGAAAATCCTTCTGAAAAATCTTTTGAAAACTATTTGGAAAATGTTTTGTTACATGTTTTCAACCTTTGTAAAAACATTTTGATTGTAAAATTATTTTCTTTGTGTGAAATAAAAAGTTTGAAAAATGATTTCCAAATGGTTTGAAAAATGATTGCAAAAATATTTGAAAATCTATATATACTATTTGGAAAATCTTTGTAAAGTAATTTTCAAATGCGTGTACATGTTTGTAAAAATGTTTGTAAAAATTATTTTGGACCAGAGTTTCCTAAATTGTTTGAAAAACCTTTGTCAAATAAGTTTGAGGAATACATACATCTCATCTAAATTATTTATGTATATACATATAACATTGACCACTTACCCTTATAAATTCTTAAAACCCACTTCTTGTAAATACAAGATGCATCCCCGCGTAAATATTTGTACTTGCTTTTTAGCCAAAACCCTTTTATTTTCAAAAAAACTCAAAAACATTTGCAAAACTAAAATCCAAAAACATTTGAAAAATCTTTTTGAAAAATCTAAAAATGCATATGCATCATCTTTTCAAAACCCCATAAAAAATTCAAAATCTTTGAAAATTGCATCACAAAAACATTTTCTGCATAGCATTTGCATATCATGAGCATTTTTCGGATTGAGTTTGATAGTTGAACGAGTCTAGGTAAAATCCGAAGATTGGAGCTTGGTTGGACCATAAAATCTACCTAATTAATAGGAACCTTATAGGAGCTGGAATTGAGGTACTTCAAGTCTAGTTGACTTAATTCTTTAAGGATCATAAGACTTGGTTCAATGGATTCTTGACTGCCTAAGTAGAGTATTTTGGAGCACACGCACGACTCTTGTTGATAATGACCTAACTTGGACACCTGCACCTTTCACAAGGCTCAACTCAGTTGGAGTGGTGAGGGGGTTGGATTTGCTGGTATGAGACGCACACAGGTGGAAACACTTGTCCTCCTCTAGGGAGGGAAGTGCACCCCAACCCATCCGGTGATGATGAGTTTTGAGGATAGGAGATTGTGGGTTGTGATAAAGCTTCAAAAGAGGGATAGTCTACTAGCTCAAGAGGAAAAACTCCCTATGTAAATGTTGTTGTATATAGTATTCAAAAAAATGCAAAAAGGAAAAACTCCAAAAAAGTGGACAGGCTTGTACAAAAATAAAAATGCATGCCGGAGTGTACATATGTGTATAGACAATAAGCAAGCTTGAGTTTCAAAGTCAAATCATGTGAGCCTGCAGCTGGATGACTTGATTACACTGGTCTTGCATCCTAGGATAGGTAGCTACACTCGCTACCATCCATTCTTCTCTTCACCCCCTCCTCTTGGGTTGGTTGCCACTTGAACTTAGAAGGGAATATCCCGCTCCTTGAGGAATGAGTCGTTGGATTGGGGAATCATTGGGTTGTCATATTGGAGAATCCAGTTTCTTTGTCATTCTAGTTGGGGGGAGCCACCATCACTTACACTGTACGAGTCAGATTCATAGTCGTAAGGGTTTGCGTATGAGTTGAATTATTTCTGACCTAGCTATTGACGAGACTTGAGCTGAGTTTTGGGATTCTCAGATACTGTTGGATTTCAAATCCGGTTCTCATTAAGGTTTCACCCACACTAAAATTCCAAGGGTCCGACTTAAGCTCCAAACTTTGATTTTGCGAAGACAAGTTTGATAATTATACTTAATCCAATTTTCTTCTTTTTCTTTTCTTTGTTTTTCTTTCTGCACTTACTGCATAAGTGTTTGCTAGGGACTAGCAAAGGCAAAGTATAGGGGGATGATGAATCCACATTTCATCATCTTTATTCTGTCATTTTGTTCTTAAAAACCCTAGCAAATACATGTAAATACCTCTAATTATTGCATTTTAGCATTCATGCATGTGTATGTAAATAATGTATAAAATGCAGATTTAAATGCTAAAATAATAGAATAAAGAAAAGAAAAGAAAAGAAAAAGAAAAGGAATAAAATATTGTAAATATTTTAGGACCTAAAACCCTGAGACCTAGCATCTAGATGAATAGGTCTACAAGAAATAAAGTAGGGGGAGAAAAGGGTCAAAATACAAAAAAAATACCTCTTATTTAATTTATTCTTTAATTATTTTGGGATCTATTTTTAGTTCTACTTTTTATACTTCCAATAAAGAAACTTTGAACATCAAAGTTGTATATAAATAAATATAGAAAAATACAAAATTTATTTCATACAAAAACAATGTACAGATAAAAAGTTATGGTCTGAATAAATTCCCAAAACTCCAACTTCCCAGACCTGTATCAATCAAATAAAAACTCAAAAATTATAAAATCACCTTTAATTGTATATAATTTTTAATAAGATATTTAATGAAGGTGGTTTCTTATTTTTTCTGAGTTACGGTGTCAAAGTTGAGTTTTGAACCCCTATTTTATCACATACCTGTATAAAATAATCATTTTATTTATTCTTTATTATTTTTATTCTTTTATATTTTTAATATTTTGTAAATATTATTTATATTATGTTTGTACATTAAAATCAGAATAAAAAAATAAATAAAACATAAAAATAAAATATGTGTGTAAAATACATTGGCAAAATACCTATACTTATACCTATGTAAATAATACTTGATTTTATTTAACTATATTTAACACTTCAGAAAAGTAAAATAAAAATATATTTGAGTGTATAAAAACATCCTATAAATTTTTAATAATAAACAAAAATAAATAAAGTAAATACATAAAATAATAAAATATATAGATATATGTATACCTATATAGGCCTAAAAAGCCAACTTGTATTCTTGTGCCTCAAAAAAATAAACAAAAATCATGATAAAATATTTCATAAAATAATAAACAATTTTTATTTTATAACCTAAAAATAATACATTCATTTGCTATTTTAAAATGATTTTTGAAATAATTTTTGCAGGGTTTTTCCTGGTTGGTCCACGTGGTCCAACCAGGTGACAGTCCACGTTGACCGCGATCAACTGGCTGTCCTCCCCTCTGTCCCTTTGTCAGAACCTTGGTTTGACCCCTCTTTCTCGATTTTTTCGAGGTTTGCTCTAGCATCCTTTCGAGTTAGCGTCTTCTTGACTTTTGATCCTCGATCAACGGGCATGCCCTCCCATGTGCAACCTCGATCGATGGATCGACGAGACATCTGTTGCGCCTCATTCTTCCTCGCCTATCCGTCAGCCCCTTATATGCAGACCCGGCTTCCATTTCAAAATTCGAGTCCCTTCGGTCCACCTTCTTCCTTCCTTTCGAGCTCTACGGGTACCTGGAGGTGACAGCTCCAGCCTCGTGTCGTTGGGCAAGTCAAGGACGGTCAGAGGCGTCTCCACCACCGCCTCCATCTCTGACGTCGAGCTTTTCCCCCTCAGGTATACCACCTTCGAGGGCTGCTCTTTTTTCTCGTTTCCTTGTGCATTTTGTTTCTCGTAGCTTTAGGATCCTAACCCCCCAAGAATCGTCGCATTTCGTCCATCAAATCGCTTAAACCGTACCCTCGCCGGAGCTCGTTCTGGCCACCACCTCACGCCAACATTTCACGTCGCCACTCCGTCGCTGTGGGGTCGAGGCACTTTGCAATCAACCCTCTCACGCCTTTTGCAGGTCCAGGAGCGCTTGAAGAGAACCTTGAGCTTGTTTTGAGCTTCGCCGGAGATCAGAGGAGCAACCCAGCTCCGCCTTGCCTTCCCGCGAGCTTCGGTCCACGCCGAAGTCTTTTGGAGCTTCCGGGAGGAAGAGAAGGACCCCAGGAGTGTCGCCGGCCACTTTTGCGCCTCGAACACCGCCGGAGGATGGAGATCGAGGGCAGGGAAGTTCGCCTCATCGACGCTTCTTCCCTGTTCTTTCCGAGCCCTTTAGCGCCATTAGATCTCCCGGACGCTCCAGATTGCTCGCCAACCGTTAGATCTTCCCCAGCCGCCACCGTTCGATCAGCCAAGGAGATCTAATCGTGGCCGTTCGCTGCGAACCATCATCGGCCGCTTGTTTTGCGCCACGTCTCAAGTGAACTTTCCAGCGTCGTCGGATCGCCAAGCGTTGGGTATTTTGCATCTAATCGCTCTCCATTTTGTTTATTTAATTACTAGTATTTAAACTTTCATCTGTAGCGTAAATGTTTTGTAATATTTGCATTTAGAACCACCAAACTTTTAGTATTTGCAAACAGGTCCCTATCCATGTCACCTCATGTGCCTGTGCGCGTGAGGGGACTGGGTATTTTGCAAGGGACCCCCTGTGGGTTTTCATATTTTGTTTCAATCCAGGATCTTATTTATCACAGTTAATATTTTGGAAAAATTGCAACTTAGCCCCTCAAGGTTTTTGTATTCGCATTTCAGTCCTCCCTAGGCGCGTGCTAGTCACGTGCGGGCTTGGAGAAATTGCAGGTGTACCCTTGCGGGTCTTGTTATTTGTGATTGGTCCAGGATTTTTGTAAGATAGTTATATATTTTGTGGGAAAATTGCATTGTGGCCCTTGGATTTCTGGATATTTACAAATATGCTCTCGCTAGTAGTGTAGTTTCTCTTTGTTATCTCTATTTATTTCGTGCATCTATAAAATTTCAAAAATCACCAAAAAATTAACTTAGCTTCCTTCTTAGCTACTCTTTCATGCTATATTTTTATTTTGCATTTTTATGCATTTTACTATCTATAAAAATTCAAAAACATGCTTTTTCAGCACTGTTTCCATTAGAAAATACATAAAAATTATAAGGACTTTTTAAAAAATTCCAAAAAATTACATTTTGATTGTTTTCATGTCTTTTAACTTCAATCCATAAATCATTTAAAATTTCAAAATAAAACTCCTAAAAACTACAAAAACCCTAAAATATTCATAAAAATTTCAAAAACTCCAGAAAAATACCTAAAAATCTAATTTTTATTTCTGAATTTTCTCTATTTTATTACCTTTATTTTAAAATTAATTTGAGGAGTTTTGGAATCCGTTTGATATTTTTCGCCCTTATTTCAATTTCGGTCAGCAATTTTTTTTACTGTTTACTAGCATTTTTACTTTAAAAATACCAAAAAAATAGGAAAAATCTAGAAAAATCAAAAAAATATTAGAAAAATATAAAAATCACAAAAACACTTTTTTCTGTATTTTGAGTACTTTCCCTTATTTTCATCTCTTCTTATCTGGTGTATAAATATTCCTTATATATATTCTATCCTTATTAAAAGAAAAAGAAAATAAAAATATAAAATACAAAAAGAAAATACGAAATCATTAAATTAAAAATCAAAATATAAAATTATAAAATCAAATAAAAAAATATAAAACTAAAAACCCACAAAAATAGCACAATTGTAGGCATTTGATCACTTTCACATTTTTTAGCAGTATTGCCTTGATCTATCTTGCTTGCTCCGTGAGTTCGACACTCTACACATACTTGCACCTATACACACTTATTGTAGAGTTATAATAAATTTTAACTCCACATTTGCTTCTCATTGATTGATTGTTAATGTGGATTAATTGTTGACTTAGCTGAATTATAGAGGGTCGCCACATCAACTTTGTCTCCACCTTGTGTGAGACATTTAGACCCTTGTATTTCTCGATTAATCAACGGCATATCCCCCTCTGAACTCAGGCAAACCCTATCCCTTATTATTCTCTCCATTATTTCATTCCCATGTTTTGCCCTATTGCTCTGTTTCCACATCGTGCTTCATCGCCATCATGTCCTCAGCATCTTCATTGTTCTACACGTAAGCAGCAACCGCTCTGCGTGCTTCTACGTTGACCATCACCGCCTCCGAGGTCACTCGTCGTCCAGCCTGTGAGGCCATCTCCTACAACCCATGAGGACCTATGATGCCTCACCCGTCTCCAACGACTCTACTCGGCTTCATCAACGTCCAATGATTGTGCTTACAATGCCGGCCGGCCCTACGCCATCACCGGCTACCCATAGATAGCACCTTCTCCAAGCCCTCAACAACAACGTCTCCTCTAGCCGTGAAGCTTTGCCCCAAGTCTGTTCCAACTCCAGAACTCCACCATGTACCTGTGGTGCCAGACGCGACTGCCCCTCTCACGTACGGCCACCTCCAGCGCTCACGCTCATCCTCCGTTGTGCGCTCGCATCCTGCGAGCACAGCAACGCCTGGCGGCGTGCGCTGTCATATTTCCTCTCTGACCCCTTCGTCTAGAGGTCTTCGCATGCGCAAGAAAGGAAGAAGACTTCTACACGTGATATGCACGTGGGGAGTAGGAATAATTGTGTCAAAGCCCCTGGTCGTTCACTATTTTGCAAAGGAGCCCCCGCCAACTAGGGTCACGTGATTGGCATATGATACCTGGACTTTTTTGATAGAGACCCCAGTGGGCTTGGTAATTCCTTCTTAGGTTCGCTCTACTGTATTTTCGTTATTTAAAATCATTTACTGTATTTACATTCTGAAGTTTGTGTTCTCCATTTATTTTGAACCTCTACATTACATTAATTCATTATTCTAAATATTGCATTTTGGTCTTTAATTAATTCTCTACAATATGACATGATTGGGATATTTTTAATATATGTGGTTATTGATTAGTCATTATTCTTGTGAAAATTGCATATTTTGCTCAACTTGTGCTTGAAAATTCATAGATAATTAACCATAGCTTCAAAAATTACCAAAATTTGATAAATAGTAGAATTAATTGATATAAACATTGTGCTAAAAAAGAATTGCATTCGCATGTACATATAGCTCTAGAAAAATCATTTTGTGCCATTCACTAATTTATTTTTAATATATATTAATTCCAATATTTTTAGGGTTTAGGATTTTTCTAAGATATGTTACCTACTGATATATCTTAGATACTTTTATTTTCTGAAAATAATTAGATTTAATATTTATTATAATTATATTGAAAAGATCATTGTTTACATTTAAAAATTGATTAAATCTTTATATTGCATCCAAAAATTCCAAAAAAATACAATATTCTAATTTTATCACATATCACATTCTGACCAAAATTGAGGAAAGATTTGTGAATGTAATTTAACTGAAATTAGTAATTTAG
Organism: Ottelia alismoides; assembly: GCA_037367405.1. Taxonomy (NCBI): domain Eukaryota; kingdom Viridiplantae; phylum Streptophyta; class Magnoliopsida; order Alismatales; family Hydrocharitaceae; genus Ottelia; species Ottelia alismoides. The sequence goes on from JAZKJV010000572.1 coordinate 573,609, forward strand.
CCCCTGGACTTTGTTGCATTTGACTTATTTATTGCATTTAAAAATATATAACAATAAATCTTTGAAAATTAAATTTCGAGATCGACTAAAACCAACCTAAAGAGATAGTTGCCTCCTTGAGCTCAACCTTGGAACTTACCAAGTAAAAAAGTATAAATTGACCGGTCGCATTAGCTGACACAATAATTAAAATAGTGGTTGTTTTTTATTAACCCTTAATTACCCGAATTAACGAACATCTTTCAAATGTTAATTTCGATAAACTAACATAGGGCAATTTTACGGCTCATCAGTCATATTATGCTATTAGGGCTGTGTTGGGAAAATGACGGGGTAGATGATTGTTTGTTATTCACTATGATAGCAGAACTCTGGATGAAGCCTAGAGGAATTACACTGTAACATAAAAAGAACTGCTAGCCCTAGTTTTTGCACTGGAAAAATTCAGGTTACACTTGGTCGGCTCAAAGATTGTATACACTGACTACTTTGCCATCTGGTACCTACAAAATAAGAAGGATGCAAAGTCACATTTACTTCAGTGGATCCTTCTACTCCAGGAACTTGACCTTGAAATACATGATAAATCTGGAGTCAAAAGGTAGTGGTAGATCACCTTTCCAGAATAATTGAAATTGAGACTCCTGAGTATGATATGATTACAACCACAGAGACCTTCACGGATGAGGCCATATTATCAATCACCTTCCCCCTTGGTACACTAATATTTTAACTACCTTGTCTCCAAGGAAGTCCCATGAGATTGGCAAAAGTAAAAGAGGAAAATTCATGTTCAATATATATTTCTACCAGCGGGAGGATCCTTACTTGTTTCATGAAGGTGCATATTACATATGGTGAATATGCATTCATGAGGAGGAGAAATATGAATGTACCGAATCACAGCCACAAGTTATGTGGACACCATTTTGAACAGAGGACATCATCAAAAGTTCTTCAATGCGGCATCCCGTGGCTGACTCTTTTCAATGATGCTACTGAGTATGTCAATGGGTGGTACTGACTGTCAGAAGATGGGCGGCACCATCAGTTCTCGAGACACCATGCCGCTCAAGTATATTCAAATTTCAGATGTCTTTGATGCATGGGGGATCGATTTCATGGACCCATTTCTAAAAAGTCAGGGATATGAGTACATATTACTAGTTGATGATTACGTTAGTCGATGGGTGGAAGACATCCCCACTCGAGCCACAGATAACCATGTGGTCTATCAGTTCATCAAAGATAACATTATTATGTGGTTCAGGATTCTAAAATACTGATATCAGATGGGGGCTCGCTTCATAAACAAAGAGGGAAAGAAGCTGACCAAGGAGTACAACATAGAACACTCTATCACATCTCCATATCACCCGCAGACTAATGGCTTGGTTGAGTGTTCAAACAGGGAGATATACACAATTTTGCAAAAACTCTTGCAGTCACAAATTGCTTAATTCGATTCTTTGGGCTTATCATACCGCGTACAAGTCTCTGCTTACTATGTCTCCCTATTGCCTTGCATATGGCAAGACTTATCATCTGCCCATAGAGTTTATTCATAAATCCTTTTAGGCAGTTAGTGTGTAAAATATGGACAGAGAGAGAGACAGATTAGAAGAATTGAAAGCTAGACCTGAATCATTTGTTAGAATTCAGAGACTTTGGTTACGACAACATCCTTATGTACAAAGAAAAAGCCAAGATATGACATGATAAACATATTAGATGAAAGACCTTTGAGTTGAATCAGAAAGTGTAGTTTTTTTGACGCAAAGTTAAAGTTATTTCTAAGCAAATTGAAGAGCAAGTGGTCCGGTCCTTTCATTGTAAAAAATGTACGTGACTACAGAAGCATCATCATATCAGGCTTTCATCTGACACACAACCTTTGTAGTCAATAGATAATTGTTAAAACTGTATCTTAAGCCTGACACATTCAAATCATGTTGTCGATTCAGTTCAGGTTATATACCAAGAAGAGCTTCTAGATGTCGAAGGACCAGACATATAAAATCCAAAAATTTCATTTTATTCTTTTCTTCTTTTTTCGTTTCTTCTTTTCATTTATTTTTCTCTTTTTATATTCTTTTATTTATTCAATTATCTCTTTCGTCATTGCTATACTCAAGATATGCTTTTTCCTAAATATAGGGGGAATAACTGATTCTGGTGTTCATTCTTTGCTCCTTCATCTATCTCTTAAATAATCTATCTATCCGTAGGGATAATTTACAGTAAGTATAGGGGAGGTCAGACCAAGTTGATGATCATATTAAGCTTAGATCATCCTTGCTTTTTGTATAAAATCTGTTATACTTAGGATTAGTTGATCCTAAGTACGGGGGGTCGACTTCACATTCTAAGTCATTGTAGTTTAGGCTTCTCTATACTCAGCAAGATGCATGTCTTCCTTTATCTCTTTGTTCACTATGAGGACATAGTTTGCACTATGTATAGGGGGGTCGTATATGCGTGGTATATACATTAGACATAACTCATACTTTTGTATTTTCAATAATATGACTAATATACTATATCAGGAAGGGGAATACATGAAGAATACATTCATAAATTATGCACTAACACACTAACTCTTTTTGCTTTTCCATAAAAATCCCATAAAAAATTGAAAAACTCAAACTAACCTAAAAATTTGCAAAATATTTTCAAAATTACACAAAATTTTGCAAAACTTTTTTGCATCACAAAATTCCATGAAAACCTTATTAAAGTTGTAAAATTCCACAAAAATCTCATAAAAAGTTCAAAATTAGAAAATATTTCACAAAAATATTTTCTTGCATTGCATAAGTATTTTATGAATGATTTTTGATAATTGAACAAGTCTGAATAAAATTCTAAGGTTGGAACTTAGTCTAGACCTTAATCCACCTAACTCAGAGGAACCTGTTAAGGACTGAAATTGAGACGATTAGATCATTTTGACTTAATTCTTTAGGTTCTATGAGACTGTGTTCACATGTCAATTCAATGTGGCAAACTAGAATCTTTCATGTCATCCGTGCGATTCTTGAGATAATGGTTTGACTTAGAACCTCGTACTCAGCACTTAGCTCAACCAAGATGGGTTGTTGAAAGACCAGAAAGTCTAAGCTTGGACGATAATAGGTCGCTTCATCAAGGGTAGCTCAGGAGCCATTCTTGGGGATTGCCGACATCAGTACTTCATCATGTTGTTTCTCTGATTGCATGGACATATAAAGACTGGAGATTAGATTGAAATAAAGCTTCGGATGATGAATGGTCTGCTAGCATAGTTTTTTTTTCCAAGACCCCAAACATAGGTAGAACAAAAGATTCTATATTTGTCAGGGTAATACAAGAATGCAGAGAAATGCCATACAGAGAAATTATCCAAAAAAGAAACCTACACCCAAAAATTCTAAAAATATTGAGCTTCTAGAAGAGCATGCTTCTTGGAGAAGACCGGTTACGTTGGTCGAGCTTCACAACGGAATGCGATTACATTGATCCATTTCCACTTATTCTCCCATTATTCTAACTTCTCCCCCTTTCGATTTGTGAACTAGCATGTACCTAAGGTTAGAAGGAAATATCCATCTCCCCTGAGGACGAGCTGCTAGAGGAGGAGACCACTTGATAGTTCAACAGTTTGTCTATAGAGAGCTAACACCATCTATACACTTGTTACTGGTCATTTCAAGGTTAAAAGAGTATACGTCTGAAAGAAAGGTCTTGATCAGAGTGTTGAGTTGAACTGAATAAAGGGGTATGGAATCTAAGGGTTGTTGACTCGCAAGGCCTAACCTTAATATGGTTCGCATTACATTAATATCCAAAGGTCTTAACTGAGCACCACAATTTGATTTTGTAAAGATAAGTTTAAAAATCATAATCATTCTACATTCCTTATTTTTCTTTTCTTTCATTTTCTTTTCCATCACTTATTCTCCTAATAAGTGTTTGTTAGGGACTAGCAAAGGTAAGTATATGGGGTACATGAATACCCATTCATGCACCTTTATTCCTTTTTTATCATTGAAACCCTAGCTAAATACATGTAAATATAGCTAACTCGTACAAATTAACTTTCCAACTGTTGTCTGTAAATAGTACTTAAATACATGTGTTTAAAAACAAAACAAATGAATAAAGAAAAGAAAAATAAAGTATTATAAATATTGAATGACCCTAAATGTTGAGACTAAGTCAATATGACTTGATCGAGAAGGAATAAAGTAGGGGGAGATAAGGGAAACCATATAGACAAAATACACTATCACCTAAAAATCCAAGGTACTTGGTACATTGAATATATATGAAACTTACACTAATTTATAAAACTTACATTAGTTTATACAAAACTCTTACACACCTCAAATAAAATACTTTCGATACAAAACAGGCACAAAAAATGTATAGAAAATTACAAAAATAACTGCAAATGGAAAATATTGAACACTGTGACTGGGATACATAGATGAAAAAGATGTAAACAAAAATTTAAAGATCTGTATCTTCTCTATATGAAACTCAAAATCGATGAAACTCATGTTTATTGTACTCTTAATTAAATCATCTATTTAATAAAGGTGGTTTCATTAAAGTTGGAGTTAAGATGCAAAAGTTGGCTTTTATGACCCTATTATACTGTGTAGTTGTATATTATATTCATTATAATCATTCCTTGTATTTTTAGATATCATATATTTATATATACTACTAATTATTATTTGAAATAGCTTTAAATAATAAACATAAAATAAAGAATTTAAAAACTCATTACAATAAATAATGTAACAAAATACACGGGTGTGTCATACTATATTATGCACACCCATATTTATCTAGAATACAAATGAACTCAAAAAATAAAATATAAATATAAAATACATACTTAAATATATTATACATATATAAATTATTACATAAAATAATAAAATCTAAAATACAAAATAAAATTCAAATAATAATATATAAGTATTTAAATAAAGTGTTTCTGTGGTTGTATGGGTATCTACAACTAGAGATAGAATGGAATAATGTTTCGGATGAGGAATGGTCTGTTAGCATAATTTTTTCTAGGATCCCAACAAATGGGCAGAACAAAAGATTATATATCCTTCATGTAGGTTCTTTGTTTTCCATGCTATGGTGATTTTAATCTTAATTGATGCGTGGGTAGGAACAACATGCACCCTTGGCTCCTGGGTAGAAGTTTAGACACCATGACCCACGACCCAACAAATGTGGATTGGGGGACAGTTGCTTGGGACATTGATGTGCTAAGATGATCTTGTTCAGCTCCGTTACGTGTGTGCCTTCAGCTCAATACTTAGAGAGAGCGACAAGTAGCTCAGTATATAGAGGTGATAATCTTCTCCCAATTATGAAGATGAACTGTGTGAGAATGGTGCTAGGATTAGTTGCAAGATTAGACCTTGGGGTAGATCAGATGGACATGAAGATTGTATTTCTTTATGGTGACTTGAAAGAAGAAATCTACATGGAGCAACCACAAGAACATCGAGAAAAGGGAAAAGAACACATGGTGTGCAAGCTGAAGTAGAGCCTTTATGGTTTGAAGCAAGCCCCAAGTAGTGTTATATGAAGTTTAAATTATTTCCTGATGAAACAAAGCTTCAAGAGGAGCATTGTAGAGCCGTGCATGCGTACGACATTTACCTGATGGTAGGTTCATTATCATGTGCTTTATGTGGACGTTACGCTTATTATTGGTCAAGATACATTCTAATATCAACGCAGAAAAGAGAACTCTAAAGAATTTTAAATGAAAGTTTTTGGGCAAGGGCACAAGACATATTGGGTATGCAAATTAAGCCCGTGAGCATACCTCTTGTATCTCATTTCAAATTAATCAAGGAGACATGCCTCCATCTTTGAGGAGAAATATGAGATTAACAAGATACCCTATCAGTATATGGTAGGTAGCCTCATGTATTGTAGTGGTGTGCATGAGACATGACATGGTACATGCCATGGGTGTTGTGAGTATGGTTCATGTCGAATCCAAGGAAGGATCACTGGGATGTTGTGAAGTGGGTCTTGAGGTACTTGTGAGGCACATCAAGTTTATGTTTGATGTTTGACAAAACAGATCCTAAGCTACATGGCTATACATATGTTGACATGCCAGACGATGTAGACCAGAAGATGTCTACTTATGGGTACATCTTCACCTTACAGGGGGAGCCATAACGTGACAATCCAAGTTGCAAAAGTGCATTGCACTCTCGACAACTGAGGCAGGGTACATTGCTACAGTGAAAGTTGATAAAGAAATGTTGTGACTATGGTGATTTCTAGGTGAAATTGGAGTGATGATATTGAGCCAATAATCATTTGTGATAGCCAGGGCATCACTGATTTGGGCAAGAGCACGATGCACCATGCTCATACGAGGCATATAGATGTGTGATATCATTGGTTGAGAGATGACATTGATAAGAAGGAACTTATCTTGAAAAAGATTTACACAGATGAGAATCTGTCAGATATGTTGATGAAGATCATGACTCGTGACAAGCTACAACTTTGTAGAGAGCCGAGAGATGTCACCTTCCGTTGACCATGATGTTTTCAACATCTCCCCATGGATTGGAGGTTATTAGTAGTAGGTGACCTACTACAGCTCCAATCCATATCGGTCTTGCAGCATGTCGTTCATAGTAGGTAGGGGCAGACAATAGCTAGTATTATAGTAGGTCATGCCAAACAGATGCAGAAACCACAGCAGGTCAAGCTAAACAAAAACAGAAATGGTAGCAAGTCAAACGGAATAGAAGCAGAAACCACAACAGGTCGGCATTTGGAAGCGCAACAAGTGATCGACTATGGCATTCTACCCATAAGAGGTCGGTCTCTGGAGTCATAGTAGGTGACCTCCTATAGCATTCGTGCCATAACAGGTGACAGACTGCAAGTATGGAAATTAGTTTTCGACACTTATGGAGGACCCCACTTATATTGGGGGCTACTTCTCCTTTTGTTCTGCTATATAGGGAGTAGAACTTATTTGTTCTAGTAAAGAAAGACAAAAAAAGCCAGGGCGTCATCTTGGTTCGTCCTAAATCCACTCAATTGTTCGTGTGCGGTTTTGGTGAAGGCCTCTTGTGGTTTCCCTCCTCCTTTGTGGTGCTTGGCTCGTACGAGAACGTAGGAGACGGAACAAGACGTGGTTGCGAAGCCTTCTTTGGAAGAGGGCTATGGACTTGAATTCCATTCTTGGTGATTTCTTTCATTCTTCTCCTTTTAACTTGTTTAGTGGTGTTCTTTTATTGATATACAAACAAGAGGGCTTTGCTTGTATGCTATTCTGAGGAGATAGGACACACCACCAACTATAGTGGAGTGATTTGCGTCAAGAAGGCCCCGTGATTTTCCTCACTTACATTTTGGGGGGTTTCCACGTAAAAGTCATTATGTGTTTTGTGGCTGCTTGTTCTATTTGATTTTGCTTGCTCATTTGCTCGTAATAGCTATTTGTGGTTGCCCTTCATCTTGGTTAGGGATCTTTGATATGTTCCACGCTTTCGCAAGTAGGGGCTACTCGTGTTCTAACCCAACAGAGAGGGCATAAGTTTCTAGCTCCGGTTACTAAAGAGAAGTTGCATTGCATAAGTTGTTGCTTATGGATTCAACTCGTTTTGATAGCAACCTCTCGTAATGAGGGAGGAGGGATATCCATGGATACCTGCGGATATGCATGGATATAAGATGTTAGCCTATTAAACTGATACCTTAATACCATAAAGGCATCAGGTCAAATTGGATATGGGATTTCTGGGGCCGTCTGTAGATGAAAGGAACATTAGATGATAAGTCACTGTCTTAAATTTTACTTCATTATTCAACAAGTATAAACTACAAAAATTATGCTTACCCTAAGCTACATTCATCTCGAATTAGCAAGGTAATAACTTCTAGTACTATGCCTCCAAGGGCTCGTTTGGTTGCCAGGTTACTCCGTGGTAACCTGGCATACCTCATGCTATGTTATTGCATTTATGGGTTGGAATTGCTTGTATGAATCATACAATTTATTTGTCATAACACATTCAAATAAAAAATTATCATAAAAATATGATATAATCATTAAAACATTAATATAACACATAATTGATGTCACATCACGTCACAATTATCATTTCATCCCTCTCCAACTCTCCCAACCATTCAAATACCTACGACTCACAAGAAGATACCTCAACCCAACCCAATTACAGAAATGTTCCAAATTTTTTGACGTGAAGATTGTCTCAGCATGATATAGGTTTTTTCATTACTTATATTTTGTGTGAATGATCCAACAGGACCAAGGCGGGTTGGCTAATAATGCTGTAGTCTAGAGTTTTGTTTATGGTGCCTTGAGAAGGAACCCACCACGGAACGTCGATTATTATCATCGAGGTCAGGACTTGGGAGTAGGGATGCAAACGGTTACAGATATATCCATATTCGATCCGTTACGTATCCATTTTATACATATTTTGACATCCGTATCCACATCCTTTTTAAAATGGATAAGGATATGGATATCGTTTTGATATCTGCAAACATCTGAATACGTATACATATATCCATTTTATATATAAATATAGTCATAGATTTATTTTTAAACCTATATAACATAACTATATACCTTCTTTTATCATATTTGTATGAGTTTTATGATACAAACACATTTAGTAAATTTATATCATGTATTTTCCATCGAATTCGTATATATTTAAGTCGATTCTGTAGATTATTTCTAACATTACTTGTATGCGATCGGTATCCGTTTTACATCCATCCATTTTTAAGAATATAGTAAGATAGTTTTAATATCTGTCAATATCCGTATACAGATCCGTATTCAAAAAAGATAAAGATATGATGATACCTGTATACGTATCCATAATTTGTATCCATATCCGTCTCTTTGCATTCCTACTAGGAGTCGGGGCAAGTGTGTTTCGGGAATCGAGGAATCATGTTTCGAGCGGGCCGAGGGTGAGGAAATGGGTTCGTTGATTATCCACCAAATCTAGAAGGGGCATCATTGAGCATCGGGTCATATGCAATGGATACTTGAATTGGGTTGTCTAGAAATCGGGTCAAAATCAGCGGATCGGGTCCGAAAACATCGGATCCGATCACCGTGAACACCTGTGAAAATTGTGTTGTCAGTGTCGTTGCATGGCAAGATGCTAGATGCTTGATTAAGAGGTCAAAATATCATGCATTACAAAGGTGATTACAAGAGAAGTGGGGTGAAGATTATAGATGAAAACGATGAATATATTCATCCGATCCTTTATCATATTCATTTTATATATCTTTTGACATTGGTATTCGTATTCGTATTCCTTTTAAATAGATGCGGATATAGATATTACTTTAATATTCGTTAATATTCGCATTCGTACCCGTATATTCATTTTCTTACATAGGCATAATTGTGTGTAACAAGATTTTATGATTACATTCACCGTTATTGATATAATTGTTATAAAATTTCTATATTTGGTATATCTATTTTATGTCTAGATCATCCTAAACATGTATATTTTACGTAATCTATTAAATATTCATGTTATTATTTGTATCTGATTCGTATTTGTTTTACATTTGTATTCGTTTTTAACAATATGGTAACACATTTTTCACATTCATCAATATCCATATCCGTATTCGCATTCGTATTTTAAAATGGATAAAGATGTGATTGTACCTATATTCGTATATGTATCCGACCATTTTCATCCCTAGTGAAGATGGTACTTTCTACTGGAGTTCATCACTTATGTCACAACCCGAAGAGCCAAAGTCCTAATCATTGGGAATCATGTTTTTTTTTGTTTTGTGTCTGGTTCAACGGTGAATGTTCTCAATGCCTGCTTTCACTTCTTTTTGAGGAAAACCTTGATCCTTTTCCTTATTTGTGTCTCACATCTGTGCAAGCCCATCTACTACGCTTTCTATTGGACTCTAATCTCATTTTTCGACTTATGGTGAATTATCTTGACACTTTTTTTAAAAAAAAGTACCACGACTAGATGGTTAAGGTTGTTTTTCCTTATATAATGAAAAATTAAAAGGAAAATTACAGTTGAGCATAAATTAATTAAATCATATTAATTTTGAGAAGCTTATTCTAAAATAGATGGTATGCAACGTTATTGATCATTTATTCAAAGTTATTGATCATTTATTTGCGATTTATATTGTCACCTTTTTAGCTTGTAAAGTTTGGTTGCTGATAATGATGACCACTTGTGATATACATGTGTGTATATACCTTATATTCTGATATTTAATGCAAGTACCTTCTAGCGTACACGTATATTTATATGTATTTGAATGTTCATGCAAATACAAAATGATGTCCATATTAATACCAGCTTATGGATAGGGATGATATACCCTAAAATCCATCATATAGTAATTAATATAAATTGTTATGACATGCCACATAATAAAGCTATTCTTATACAACAGAAAAACACGCATCCTCAACTGTTATATTGTTAAACATAACGGAGATAAGATTTGTGGTGACAGATTATCTGATTTAGGAATATCCAAAAAAATAGAGTTGAGTACATACAAGTATATGTACATAATTATAAAAGTTGGTGTTGTGATTTCGAAGGAAAAAATAATGAAGCATGACTACGACTCCGCTCGAATACAAATTTATTTGTAAGAAAGTAATTAACAAGGGCAATATGTATGCTGATTAAAATTATAGAAAAGGATTATAAAAAGAATTATCCGATAACTTAATTGGAAGTTAGTATTAGGAGTCCCTGTTAGAATAGAATTACGATTTCTCCTCCTAATTCATATATAAACATCGCTTAATGCGGTTCTAAACATACAAGGAGATAGATCTTTCAGGTTGTTCCATCAATTCATTGGATTAGTACGATTTTCTGTTGCTGCCACCATGGTACAAATTCAAGCCGACGAACGAGGAGCTCATCGAGTTACTCCAAATGAAGATCTTGAACGTGCCCTACGAGAACACTTCACACACGATGTCAAATTCTACAACTATACGCCCGAGAAACTCGCCGATATAAATAATACATTGCTTTTCTTCTTCTTCAATTGAGATAATTTCATCTGAAAATTCTAGAGATGTGCAGAACCGGCAACGGGTGAGTGGGCTTTGTGTGTCATGCACTTGAGCAGCAAAACGAACAAGAAAGCACAGTGACGAATAAGGAACGACGAAGGTCCACCCCCCGAAGAGAGGGAAGGAGAATATTAATAATATCTTGTGCATATGTTCAGATGTGACCGACACCTACAATATTCCTGATGACATTTGTAATATCCGAGATGTGTAGGAGAAGCATAAACTATGTAATAAACGAAGAAAAAGAAAGAGGAGAAGCTAATAATTATTGTTTCTAAATTTGATCGATCATTCGTTATAAATGGAAATAAGAATCTACCCATATTTAGTAACTTGTGTTGGGGCAGCAGAAAATTGGTGGTGTATAAGAAGCAAATTAGGGAGATAGAATAAAGATCAATGCTCAAGGTATATGTGAACTCAAAAATTTCTTTTCATTAAAACTTGAACTTGCATACAATACTTGAATTTTTATAAGAAGAGAACTTACAATGTTTACAATAAAAGGATTTACAACACCTGGAAGGAGGAGGATACTTGAGACACTCTTGTAGTGAAGTAGATGTGTTGTGTTTGTTGTGTGAAATTAGGACCTCTTGGGTGGTATTCATAGGACACCCAAGAGGGTAGAGATATTTCGGAATTGGGGTCTATAATCCTCTTCCATGCTCTTACTTTAGTTAGAAATATCTAGATATTTTGATGGGAGATGGAGAAATATCTAGATATTTTCCCCACCTCTATCTTTTCTAGAATATTCTCCCAAGTGTATATCTTCATTAAGCTTCTTCATATGTTGGTGGAGGATATATGCACAATGTCTTCATATGGGTGGAGGATTGTAGGCTCATGTGTATAAGGGCCATTGCAATAATACTTCATGGACAAGTTACAAATTATATTTTCAACACCCACTTTTAGTTTGTAATTTGCATTATCCTCATTAAGTATTGGAATATATTGAAAGTGATTTTGTAAAAATATCTGCAAATTGATCCTCTATGTTGATGAACTCCAATTTGATTTCATTATTCTCCACTATGATGACGAAGTTCGATATGCTTTGATCTGTCAACAACATGGACCAAGGTTGGGTTGGGTTAGCATAGTATCTTTTCAAAGGGTTAGTATGGCTTTTATGAATATTGGATATTTGATGGTTAAGAAGGGTGAAAAGATAAAAATGATGATATTTAGTATATTTATTATTAGAATATATTCTATTAATATTGACTTTTTTATTTGAAACAATTAAATACCATGATACTATTTCCAAGCCGTGAATGTAAAGATACACTGAAGATTAAATTATTTTCAAAAAAAAATAATACACTTAATATCATCATTAATAGAATTGTGTTTGTCCAATTTAATCAAGATTAGACCAATAATCAACAACATAAAGCAATTCCATTTTGAGTAGATAATTAGATTATACAATAATCATACTTTTAATCATCAATATAATGGTAGGCAAGGTCAGAAAGGAGCATGAAACAATCAACCATATGAACAAACAAGATGTAGAAAAGGAAATAAGACTAGAAATCACCAAGGTGCTCATACATAGACCTTCTTATGGAAAAATTTTGCCTCCCCCATCCCCCAATTTTATCAGCATGCAAGGTCTAACAATTAGCTCTGAAGATACGATTTACTTGATCATCATTGACATGCTTCAATATTGATATTTGTGAAAGCTCCTCAAAGAACTTATAGACGAAGAAAGAAGAAGAAGAAGAAGAAACTGTTCGAAGGAGGAATAGTGTGGAGAGAAAAGCATGTCCGTTCAGTGCAATGGGAAGATAAAATATTCATCAAAGAGAGAACAACTAAGGAGCATCTCCTTGAATCCCCAATTGCTGCATCAAATCAACTCATTGATCTTCCCAAAAAAAGCTGTAAGGAAAAACAAATCATTAGAATTCAAACCCTTTTGGATGGAGAGTGGAAGGAAGAGACAAAGGTTGGAGGTGCGATGTATTAGCTTAGCAACACCAGATATTCAATTAATAGATTTAAGAATTCGTTTCGAAAATTTTGAAAAAAAATCATTTTCATGGTCGGAAGGCATGATTTATCCATGAAAAAAATATTATTTTGATTTGGTGGACAAATGGAGATGTGGTGAAAAGAGAGAATAAACAGAGAAGGGATAAGAAGAGGAATTGAGGAAAGAGGTAACGACTATGCTCCTCTTGTTAGATTAACCCAAGGCATTGATTGAAATAAAAGTAAATTTAATGTCATTGTTTTTTTGGGTAAGATGGTGCAACTTTACAGGATCTATAGTGGAATTACGTTGTTTAGAAAGTCGTAGAGGTAATTTAATAAGTTTATAAAGTTGGTGAAGGGAAAATCCCTTCATAAAAATCAACCACCACATATTCAACAAGTTGGAGTGTTTTAATTTTTAAGATGCGAAACCGAATCCAAAAATTACTCAAAAATAACAGGATGTAGAGCATTTGAAGCACAATAAAATATTTTTTATATTTTAAAGAACTTGCAATATAAATCAACTAAAAATCCTAAAATTAATTATCAATTTAATTAATTATGTAGCATTCTTCAAAGTTTAGGGTTTATGGGGTATCCGACAGCAACTGCTATGGATGAGAAGGCGTTGGAGGGATATCCGACAACAGCTCCTATGGATGAGAAGGTGTTGGAGGGGTATCCGACTGCGGTTGTTGTATCCCCCTTCCCTTTTTCTTTTCTCTTGTTCAACGCACAATGAACGTATGGAAATGGTGTTGGACATGTGAGCCCCGAGCGAGCCATTCTTACAATAAATGTTATTGTAATATATATGTTTTATCAATAGAAGTTATTGATGTTTCACTCCCTTTCTGAAATTAAATGAATGAATGCACTATAAGGTCCCTCTGTACAATTAAGGTTATGTACCATGACCATCTTGATGATCATATAGTTGTTGATTCATTAAATGAATCATAGAGGCTGGTGTTTGGATGAATATCTAAAGAGTTAGATAGAGGACTTATCAAGCACCATCAAATGATTATTAAGAGATGATCTCCATCCTGAGTAGGAGATGTCAATCCTTTCCACATAGGTTGATATCTGACCGACCTCTTGATGCAGGTCCTCTGCATGGAAATAGTGATTCGTAGCTGTCAGATTAGTTAGGTCAAAGGGTTGACTTAACAAGATCGAGATAACCTAAGTCCTATGTTGAATACTGTCACAGCATAGGCACACATCCTCTGACCAGAGACAGATGTGTTACTATATGTCTGAGTGTGTACATTTGCCAGACCAATAGGTTGATGACCTAACCAAGGTCTATACACCGGCGAGCCGGTGTGCATGTAAGGGCATATGAGTAATACGATCTCTCGAAGGGATCATACAGGTTCACTTATGAACTGGAAGACATGAGCTCACTCATAAGGTATTGGGATCGATCAAATTCCATGCATGGTCGTCGTGTTTCGGAAGCATGACAAGAATTTGAAGGTATGATATATGCTTTGGGAAAGCATATGATCGATACCGATTTCCAATGACCAAGATTGAGAAACTTGGTAATCAAACCCTGAAGAAGACAGTGTAAAATTGATCTACATCTTTAGGTTGATCAAAAGTCTTCCAGTATGTAGGATGTACAGGTATTGGGAATACCTGAGGGTGATGTGATCATAAACGATTGTATAACCATGACGCTTCCATTCCGAGGGAGTGATGAAACAGGTTTGGATTTTAGGCTCCTCTCAGTAGAGAAGCAATCTGATCTTGGTCCAAGTATTGGACATTGGTCTGAATGAGATTCAGATGCAATGAGAAGATTAGATTTGTGGTCTTCATTTAATCAAGCATCTATGGGAGGTCCGTGAGATCTGGATTCGAGATGAGATCTCAACATCCAAGTCACTATACGTGGAACAATACAATCGTCGTGTCCATCTCCAAGTATCTGCGGAGAAAGCACATTATTCCTGAAGGAGTTCAAGAATAATTCCTTTGATAAATTCTGTATCCAAGCAACAAGATGTTGATAATTAAAAGATATTTAATTATCAAGAATAATATGAATAGGATTCATATTGTGAGAATGATTATCCAAGATAATAAAATGGGATTTGATTATCAAGGAAACACAGATTGCGGATAGTGTTATCCATAGTATTTGTGTATATTATAAATATGATTTATAATGTATTAGAGAAAGAGAACTTTATAAATGGCATTTATTAATTGTTAATGTGAATTGGATTCACATTAAACAATTAATTGGAAATGTAATTTACAATTTTGTTTGGGTTGTGAATATGACTCACATTTTTTCAATGGCATGATTTAAATTTTCACTAATTAATTTGGAATTAATTAAGTGGATAATTTTGCAATAAATGTTGTTGTAAATAATTAAGAGATAATGAGATAAAAATAAAAGGATAAGATAATCCACCAAAATATGAGGTGGTGTCACCCATGAATTAGTCATGGGTGATGCCCCATATTTTTAGGGCTGAATTATCATCTTTTTTTAATTATTATCCTATCATCTTGTGATAATTGATTTTATTGAATTAAATTATGTTGATGATAATGTAACATATATTTAATTTAATATAAATTAATATGTTGTTGTTTTTGAACAACAATGATCATGGCCATTGATTAAAAATACATATCAATCTAACCATTGATTTTGTGTATGCCATGGATTGTGATCTATGGACTCCCAAACTAGTATATAAAGAGGGCAACCCTAGCCCTTTGAGATACATACACGGTACACGTCTACTCTCTCTCTCATCTCTCATTCTCGCCATCTCTCTCTAAAGGTGGTCGTCCACCTTGTGATCTTGAGGGAATAGCAATAGCATCTATGCCGTTGTGTTGTCGCTTCGATTGCTCGTGGATCTCCATCTTCTTTGGAGCTTCTTGCTCTAGAAGGATACATCAGATTTTATTGGACGAAATCAGGAGATTCAAGGCTTAGATCTTCATCGAGGATTGCGGGAAGCACGCGTCTCATCAGCGCGCCCGCAAGTGCCATCTTCGTAGATCGGACTTGAGTCAGGAGAATCTCTTGCTTTAGAGATCTAGTGATCGCAATCACATTTCAAGAGGTATTTCTAATACTTTGTGGTAAGATGAAACGATCCGAAATGTTCTTGTGATCATGTAGTTTCATATCTTGATTTTAAAATTTTTAAATTCTGTTGCACCTAGCAACTAGTGCGACTAGCCGCTCCGATCACATAAGGTGTGATCATCAAGCTTCTGTGATGCACTTGAGGATTCCTCATATCCCTTCAAGTGGTATCAGAGCCTTAGGTCGAAAAGATTTTGCATACGATCCGTAAACCTAGGACGACTTGGGTTTAAAAGGATTGCTAAAGTTTTATCGCATTTCAATTTTCACACTAACTGGATTTTTCGGCACTATTTAAATTGTTTAAAAGAAATAGTCTATTAGATTTTGTTCCCCATTAAATAAGGAAACCATAGGATTTGAGTTTATGTAATTTGGATTCCATTTGCACAAGATATGGCCCTTTGAATAAACATGTATTCACGGTTGCGGGAACTGCAAATCTAAACATGATTAATGAGTTAATTACTGTTTTGATGCAAATAGAAAAGCATTAAGTATCACTTGGGTTCTGTCATAAATCAAATTAGCAATCTTAAAAAACTTATTTTGTGTAATTTGGATTTAATTGATCAAGATATGTTGATTTTAATGAGTATGGGTCACTGCTGAAAATTGACAAACTTGATCATGAACCTTTGATAGTCATTCAATTAAATTGATGAAAATTAATTGTTATTTTTCTGAAATGATTATTATAAATATTTGTGAAATATTTAAAGATATAATTATTTCATTGAATGACATTTCACTAACCAAGATGATAAGATAGTTGATCTTGATCATAATTGGTTGATATGAAATCATCAACAAACATTGTTTTCATGCAAAACTCTAGTTTATCCTACAATAGTTGTAGGACAACTTTTACATGTAAAACCCTCTTGCTTGAATAGGATTGGAGATTTATTTATCAAATCTCCTTATAATATTATTAAAATGATTTTGATGAATATTATATAGTATAATTTCGGTTGAAAAACCGATGAGCATCTCAAAGTACACAATGATCTATTTGGCATTATCCTTTCCTGAAGTGGATAAGGTGTCTAGTCGGGGAGCATTAAGGTAGCGGGTCGTACCGGTTGCGGTCCGTCCCACTCCCGTCGGTACTGGCCATGACAGCGGGTAGCGACTCGATAATGCTGGAGAAATTAAGGTGTATTTTTCTAATTATTTAAAATTTGAATAATACGTACTTTGAGATTATACCTACTATTCTAGTAATAATCAAGTTTGCTGGTTGAAATTTGGATTGATAATTAATTTAACGTGATTAAATTGATTATATCCAATTAAAAGCATTCTATTATGAATAAATATATATTTTCCTTGGAAGAAATAATTATGTGAATGTGATTCACGATAATTAATTATTATAATTTGAATATGAGACGGAGGATCACATAAGTGACATCCATGATCTCTCGTCAAGGCAAAGGATTACGTCGCCAGATATTGTACATAGGAGACGCATGTCCGAAGTGATAGATCATGTATATGATTTATTTGGATCGGGTTCTTTGCTTCTCAAAAGAGTAAGGCCGTCTATGTAGTGACCCCAATGTCGAGTCCTCATATTATTGGGGTGATATTGGATTGCGTATAATGAGTATTAATCCTGTTGACGGTTGGTTCAATTAACAACGGGTCAACATCATCTTAGGGGTGGTGGGCCCGGGTGTTAAAGACCGAATTGGGAAATGTAAGGTTGACTTACAAGGCGGAATGTGTTTTCGCTTCTCTTTATTCGAGTCACAAGTTCACATGTTATTGGGATGCGATAAAGATAGAGAGGAGATCCCAGATCTTGCTTAAGATATAGTGGTAAGTATATCTCTTACTTTGAAAGACAATAAGGGAATAATCTTTCAAAGTTGACATAGCAAGACAAATTAGATTTAAAATGCCATAATCAAATGTTTTAAAAATGAATATATAATTATTTATATATTCTAATATAGTGCATTCTTAATTTCAGAAAATGAAGTCCATGAACCCACTGAGCAGGCTCCTGGAGGTCAATCAATTGACCGGACCAAAATATTCGGATTGGTTCCAAAATTTGGATCTTGTCCTTTCTGCGGAGCACATCTCGTATGTGCTATCCAAGGACAATATAGTAGACCCTAAGACTCAGGAAGATAAATCATTTAATGAGAAATATGATGAAGATCATAACTTGGCAAGATGCTATATTCTTGGCTCATTGCCCAACGTAGTTTCCTCCGATACTCCCATCCCATTACTCTGTGATAACATGGGAGCCATTGCCCAGGCAAAGGAACCCATATGGCATCAAAAGAGTAAGAACGTGGAAAGGAAATACCACATCATTCGGGAGATTCAAAAGCGTGGTGATATCATCATCACAAAGGTGGCCTATGCCGACAACGTTGCTAAACCTCTTACCAAACCTCTGACACAGAAGGTTTTCGACCAGCATGTAATGAGTATGGGTTTACGGATTTCCCTGAATGGTTCTGAGGGCTAGTGGGAGATTGTTGGACATGTGAGCCCCAGGCGAACCATTCTTACAATAAATGTTATTGTAATATATATGTTTTATCAATAAAAGTTATTGATGTTTTACTCCCTTTCTGAAATTAAATGAATGAATGCACTATAAGGTCTCTTGTGCAATTAAGGTTATGTATCATGGCCATCTTGATGATCATATAGCTGTTGATTCATTAAATGAATCATAGAGGCTGGTGTTTGGATGAATATCTAAAGAGTTAGATAGAGGACTCATCAAGCACCGTCAAATGATTATTAAGAGATGATCTCCAGCCTGAGTAGGAGATGGCAATCCTTTCTCACAGAGGCTGATATCTGACCGACCTCTTGATGCAGGTACTCTACATGGGAATAGTGATTTGGAGGTGTCAGATTAGTTAGGTCAAATGGTTGACTTAACGAGATCGAGGTAACCTAAGTCCTATGTTGAATACTGTCACAACATAGGCACACATCCTCTGACCAGACAGATGTGTTACTATATGTCTGAGTGTGTACATTTGGCATACCAATAGGTTGATGACCTAACCAAGGTCTATACACCGGTGAGCTGGTGTGCATGTAAGGGCATATGAGTAATACGATCTCTCAAAGGGATCATACAACTTCACTTATGAACCTGAAGACATGAGCTCACTCATGAGGTATTGGGAACGATCAAATTCCATACATGGTCGTCGTGCTTCGGAAGCATGACAAGAATTTGAAGGTATGATATATGCTTTTGGGAAAGCATATGATCGACATCGATTCTCAATGACCAAGATTGAGAAACTTGGTGATCAAACCCTGAAGAAGACAGTGTAAAATTGATCTACATCTTCAGGTTGATAATAAGTCTTCCAGTATGTAGGATGTACAGGTATTGGGAATACCTGAGGGTTATGTGATCATACACGATTGTATAACCATGACGCTTCCATTCCGAGGGAGTGATGAAACAGGTTTGGATTTTAGTGGCTCCTCTCAGTAGAGAAGCAATCTGGTCTTGGTCCAAGTGTTGGACATTGGTCTGAATGAGATTCAGATGCAATGAGAAGATTAGATTTATGGTCTTCATTTAATCAAGCATCTATGGGAGGTCCATGAGATCTGGATTTAAGATGAGATCTCAACATCTAAGTCATTGTACGTGGAACAATAAAATCGTCGTGTCCATCTCCAAGTATCTGCGGAGAAAGCACATTATTCTTGAAGGAGTTCAAGAATAATTCCTTTGATGAATTCTGTATTCAAGCAACAAGATGTTGATAATTAAATGAGATTTAATTATCATAAATAATATGAATAGGATTCGTGTTGTGAGAATGATTATCCAAGATAATTAAATGGGATTTGATTATCAAGGAAACACTGATTATGGATAGTGCTATCCATAGTATCTGTGTATATTATAAATATGATTTATAGTATATTAGAGAGAGAGAGAGAGAACTTTTATAAATGGTATTTATTAATTGTTAATGTGAATTGGATTCACATTAAGCAATTAATTGGAAATGTAATTTACAATTTTGTTTGGATTGTGAATATGATTCACATTTTTTCAATGGCATGATTGAAATTTTCACTAATTAATTTGGAATTAATTAAGTGGATAATTTTGCAATAAATGTTGTTGCAAATAATTAAGAGATGATGAGATAAAAATAAAAGGAGAAGATAATCCACCAAAATATGAGGTGGCGTCACCCATGAATTAGTCATGGGTGATGCCCCATATTTTTAGGGCTGAATTATCATCTTTTTTTAATTATTATCCTATTATCTTGTGATAATTGATTTTATTGAATTAAATTATGTTGATGATAATGCAACGTATATTTAATTTCATATAAATTAATATGTTGTTGTTTTTTAACAACAAAGATCATGGCCATTGATTAAAAACACATATCAATCTAACCATTGATTTTGTGTATGACATAGTTTGTGATCTATGGACTCCCAAACTAGTATATAAAGAGGGCAACCCTAGCCCCTTTGAGATACATACATGGTACACGTCTACTCTCTCTCTCTCTCTCATCTCTCATTCTCACCCTCTCTCTCTCTAAAGGTGGTCGTCCACCTTGTGATCTTGAGATAATAGCAATTGCATCTACGCCGTTGTGTTGTTGCTTCGATTGCTCGTGGATCTCCATCTTCTTTGGAACTCCTTGCTGTAGAAGGAGATGTCGGATTTTGTTGGACAAAATCAAGAGATTCAAGGCTTGGATCTTCATCGAGGATTGCAGGAAGCACTTGTCTCATCATCGCGCCCGCAAGTGCCATCTTCGTAGATCAGACTTGAGTCAGGAGGATCTCTTACTTTAGAGATGTAGTGATCGCAACCACGCTTCAAGAGGTATTTCTAATAATTTGTGGTTAGATGAAACGATCAAAGAAATATTCTTGTGATCATGTGGTTTCATCTCTTGATTTAAAATTTTTTTAGTTCCGCTGCACCTACCGACTAGTGCGACTAGCCGCTCCGATTGCATAAGATGCGTTCATCACGCTTCCGTGATGTGCTTGAGGATTCCTCATATACATTCAGATGGAACACCTCCAATTGATCTTGTGATGACGGGATGGAGAGTCTGCTCCTTCCATAGCGCGAGCTTAAAAGGTCCTCACCTTCAATGGTGGACGGCGTCAATAGGCGGCGACGTGATGCGGTCATGTGTCTATGCCAAGGTGAGTTCTGGAGCGAAGCCACCAACCCTCCCCTCTTGTTGTGTCTCTTAATATCCACGACCTAGAGTGAGAGACCCTCCACTGATCGAGGAGGGAATCGATGCAAGCTCTTGTTGTCTTCCTAAGTGGTCATCTGCGAGGAATTGTGGGTGCTCGAAACTCACGGCTCGACCGATGGGTTATTTGGGTCATCTCAACTGTGGGGACTAGAGAATGGGTGAATGGAGGTATACTCCATGGGTGAGGAAGGAGCTCTACTACTCCGGTCTCCGTTTGTGACTGGAGGTTGGTCAGGATACGAGAGATATGGAGGGGAAGCCAAGTATTAGGATGTGATGATGTTTAAGTAAATGATGGCTCAGTGTTCGTCGGTGAGGCACATAGCCAGAGGATTATAATGGCATGAGGAGGAAGACGAAGAAAACTGAGGACGGAGAAGAAAAGACGGTGAGGAATGAACAAGAAGAAAACATAGATACAACAAGGAGGAGGAGAAGAAGAATAGATGGTACATGAACTAAAGGGAAACGGTGAGCTGTCGCCGATGGTAGTGTGCAGAGGCACACCGGTGGTCGCCTAAGTGGTTGGGCAACACAACCAAGCTAAACCAGCTTCAAGGAAGCTACTGCGGTGAAGGTTGCTTCTCGCCGGATCTCATCAAGCCCACAATACTTTTCATAATCGCTTTACTTGGTGGAGGATGTTGTCACCATCCTCGAAATCGGGGCTGGGGTTGGGAGCTATGAAATGGAGGATGTACGATGACGTTCATACGTCGTGGTTACGACACGACCATCGTAGAAAGGAGTAGGCGTATGTGCTGTGCTGGAAAGAGGAGCGGGAAAAGGAAGATGAACTGTGCATGTTGACCAAAGGCAACATTGCATTATTGGCAACTGATGTGGAATCAGTGAAGGACCAATGGGGGACGCCCACGTGAATGATTGACCAAGTGGTTGAACATCCACATGACAAAACTAGGGGGAAAATAAAAGAGAAAATAGAATAAAAATAAAATAAAATGAAGTCAGATTTCAAGAATTGGTCGGCATAAAGTTGTATATCTCAATTATATATACCATTTTCATTAAGAATCTAAGTGTTTGAAATTAAATTTACATAAATATTATTTTTTAAAGTAATTTGTAGGTACAAAATACCAGTATTTATGATTTCATATTTTTTCATTTAATTTTTCCTTAATAATATTTACGTAGTATGTTTAATATATTAATACTATAATATTTACATAGTACCTTTTTTTTGAATTTTAAATAATCAAGGAAAATATAAATTCAAGTGATAAAAAGATCATATATATATATATATGAATTAACAGTTCATTTTGGTCATGTTTTACGACTTTTCGATTTTTTTGGATTTTATTTTTTTGTAGATAGTTATATTACAAAACAAAGAAACAAACACAAAAGGAAAAGAAAAAACAGGAAAATTTGTACATGAAATATCAATGTTCTAAATATATAGTTGTACAACATATAATACACCTTAAAAAATGTAATTTTGCAAACAAAATTTGGTTTCTATGATATTGACCTTGTTTTGAATATCATCTAACATACATCATTTCAAAAATTTAGGGTTCATTGGAGTCTATATTGGTGAGAATATTAAACTTTATGGCTTTTCAGACTCTAAGATACAATTTGAGTATATTTCGGACATATACATGTTAGTATTTTTTTAGTATTTTTCATAGATTAAGGTTAGTCGCATGTACATTAAATAAGTGGCTTCACTTTGATTGTATATAACATTATTAAAAATAAGCGAAGATTGTGTTATATACATATCGGTAATATATACATATGATACTCATATTTTTTTGATTTTCTTTGGTTTTGTAATTTTTATTTGTCGACTCAGTCATTTCGACCAAGTCTTAGGTATTAGACAAAATACGTGGGCTTGCAATCCGTGTATTTTTTATTCTTTCAACCAGTGTCTACAAGTCCATCTTTTCTAGTTTTTTTGTTGTTGTATTTTTCATATTTTTTATGATTTTTATGTTAATTGTGCAATATTAATCATGCACATGCTAAAAACATGAAATTAAATGAAATATATGTGTTTTTCCTCAATGTAGAGCTTGTTTTCTAGTTCTTAGGGTAAATGAATCCCATATTCATCAGAAAGATCCACGGCTGGCAAAGGATGGAGATGTGATCTGACATGAATCGTCGAAGAGTGGGAGGCTACGAAGGAAGAGAGGGAACATGGAGGGGATTTGGATCAGAATTGGGTGTTCAAATTTGAACGAAGGGGGAGGTAATGTGTGGATAACATATATATGATAAAGAAAAAAACAAAAAGCAAATAAGAAGAAGGGGAAGAGGGACGGAGATGGTATAGCGATCTACCTGGAGGTTGATAGATGTTTCCTTGAAAATCCATGGAGTTAGTTGCTCTAGTGGTTGTCGTTTCGAGGAGGAGGTGGAGGTTCCTAAAATCTTCAGTAAATAGAGATGATGCAACTTGGATTGGTGAGACAATGGATCATGTCGGCAACGAGATACGGTTCGTTGCTTTCACCACTGACAGAGAATACAGGGGTTCTTTTCTCCCTCACTCTAGATTTTTGCAGACAACGATGAATAGGGCAAAGTTTTTATACATGTGCCCTCTTATAGATTAGAGAGATGAGAACAACAGGGAAGGCGATTTCGGGGTGACCGGAATCAAATGGGGAATTTGGGGTTGGTTGTCAATGATCTATTGGATTCGCGAAGAAGAAAGGGACCCATTAGCTAATTTAATTGACGTTAGGATCAATTGAAGGGGATGATCTGGCTTTAGAATTTGGGTTTTGACTGTATCTTATTTGTAGTTGATTTGATTTGAAGATGGTAATCAAGATCCGTGTTCACATGGTTGTTGATGAGGATTTCGATCATGAAGGTGGTGGCACAATCAGAGGAGCATGGGTTCTCTGATTGTGTTCGAGAAGATGAAGGATGGATTAGGAATCAGAGATGGGTTCTACTGGCATGATTGGATAAGATGAAGATTGGATTCGAGATTTTGTTCGCAGGTGCATCAAAGATGAAGGGGAAGATGGATCCAAATCGGGGATTGATTGGTGGTTAGAACTATGGATGGGAGAAGAATGAGAGTTAGAGAAAGAGTTAACCATGAGGCCAACAAATGAGGTATTTGTGATTGGCTGGTGAGGTGTCAGTGCGCCGTTGACTAAGCGATAAAAGATGTGAAGCTAATGTAGATGGGTTTAGCCAATGGGCCCAAGCCACGTGGCCCGTTAACTTGTCAACTAAAGAAGGGTCATGGAGAATTTACAATAAAATATAATAGATAATCTCGAATCAAAAAGTGGTCAGCATGAACTTTGTTGATCTTATTGAGATCTACAACTTTCATTTTCATGTTTGACCCAAGTCAAAGTAAGTCATGTGTAAAGTAAATATTTTAGGAGTTATAGCTATAAAATACTTGAATTTTTATGTTTTGTATTATTATCTTTATAATTTATTTAATAATATATCTATACATTTTAAATAAAAATGCTAGTTACATAATTATATAATAATGTGATTTTTACAGATTTTTATTGATTGAGAAATAAATAGAATAAAATATTGTAAATAATAATGTGTAAATTTTAGTTCAATATATACAACATCAGGATGCATCTTTTTCTCGATTTTCTTAGATTTTTATTGATTGAGAAATAAATAGAATAAAATATTGCGAATAATAATATGTAAATTTTAGTTCATTATATACAACATCAGGTTGCATCTTTTTCTCGATTTTTTGAGACTTTTTATTTTTATTCTTTTGTAATTTAGTAGAATATAAATTAAATAAAGTAAATGGAAAAGAAAGAAATTATAGATAGGTAATTATGTATAGATACATTTAATTTAATCAATTTTGTACAATATTTGTCATGTGCAATTAGGTCCCAAAAAAGTAAGTTTCACATATGAACTATGATTACTCTGAATTTAGTCTGCTTCATATAGAATTTAATGTACATTAATTGGAAAGTGAGTAGAGTTTTATTGGACATTATATGAGAGAGATATTCAGTTTTACAGTTTTTCGCCCTCAAAATTAGGGTTTGGATTTATTTATCATATTTATAAGTTAGTTTTTTTGGATTTTTTATAGGGTAAATTACAAAAAAGGGACTGAGTTTTTCATGGATTCCCAAATTAGGGACTAATCTTTAGTTTGTAACAACTAGGGGACTAAAGTTTAACTTAACGGTCTGGTCCCCAATGTCGTTAATGGACGACTCAATCCATAATTTTACTTGACGAAAATACCACTCCGACCTCTTCTCCCGAGAAGGGAATGGAGAGCTACATCACGGCTCATGACAACCAATCGACGGTGAGGGTCGACGTCTACGAGGGGGAGAGGAGCATGGTCGTTGACAACAACTTCCTCGAG
The DNA here is from genome assembly GCA_037367405.1 of Ottelia alismoides. Taxonomy (NCBI): domain Eukaryota; kingdom Viridiplantae; phylum Streptophyta; class Magnoliopsida; order Alismatales; family Hydrocharitaceae; genus Ottelia; species Ottelia alismoides. The sequence continues at coordinate 599,510 of JAZKJV010000572.1, forward strand.
GAGTTCATTTTCGGCGGCCTGCCGAGGGCAACTACAGGCGAGACGACCGTAACAGTGGCCTTCACGATGGACGCCGATGGTATTCTGTCAGTGTCGGCGGAGAACCCGGAGACGGGGAAGAGACAGGAGGTGACGGCGAGGTCGCAGCTGGGTGGCCGAGATCGTGCCTGTGGTAGCGGCTGAGAACTTGTCGAGCCTTTCGTCGTTATTAACTTCCCTGGATTTGGAGTAGCCATTGCTGTTTGACATCAATTTATACCGTTTGATTTTCCAAAAGATTTCATATATGTGTTGTATTAAAATTGTATATATAGGTTATAATTGGAAAATCTATTGGTTACAATTGACATTCAATTTGGTTTCAATTGGGAAATCAAATGGTTTGGAGGGAAAGTTGGGAATTTCCAAATTTGAAATATGGAAGTTTGGGTGGAAGTTTAGTACCACACCGGGGAGAACTAAACTTTGGTGGACTTATATATGAGTTCACACCCCAAGCTCTTGTAGCAATAGTAGAGAGGAGGAATGGAGGACCACACGCGCGCGCGCACGCTCCGCTCTGCTCCGTCTCCGGCTCCGGCTTCGGCTCGGGCTCGGGAGAGTCAATTCGGATCTCGGATCTCGATACTTTTGCTACGGTTTTCATTTGGTAAGCCGATTAAATTAATCTCACGATTAATTTGGTAAGTCGACTTAAATGGGAATTCAACTCGCCATTATGAGCGCGATTTTTGGGATCCGAAAGTCTGCATTTTGGGACGCGTTTTTGGAAATCAAAGGTAACCGCGCGCTAGGGCACATGAGCCCCTCTCTATATATATCCCTCACTCGACGTGGTTTTTCTTGACTCGTAAGAAAAACCTCTCTCACGCCGTCTCTCTCTCTCTCTCTGGTTCTTCCTCTCACGGACGAACGTTTTTCCTCTTTCTCTCTCGGCTGCAGTTCTCTGAGGTACAATCGAGGACGATCCGTTGGTGTACGCCGACGATGATCGTGAACCGTCGTATCCTGGGAGCGGATCGCCAGTACCCTACGCACCGGTATTGTGGGGGCGATATCTTCTCTAAGGACAGTCCATTTCATGGACGCTTCGGTGACTTCTAAACTGATCTTTATTTTATTTTGGTTGCCGCAATATGTTTATTGCTTTACCCTTTCTGGATCATGCCCGTGTTATATATGTTTCTGTTCTATTAATCAGTTCATGTTTGCATTGTATAATCGGATAATGATTGGGAAACATACGTTTAATGTAATTTTATTCGGTATTGTTTCTCTGTTAACTCATTTGGATCCGATAATTTACTGTTTAATATATGCACTGGTACTCTTATTCACAACAATCTTAGAGAAGATATCCGGAGCCGATTTTAAAATGTCGGAAACAATATTTAAATCGAGGGTAGATATGATGGGTATGCCTGAAAAATTCGGTGGACAGAACTTTAAGCGTTGGCAACAACGCATGAAGATCTGGTTAACCACCATAGGGTTAATCTCGATGCTTGAAACCGACTGTCCTACGGTGGAGGCGGAAAACCCCTCACCCGATAGCCATAAGGCGCAATCTGCGTGGAAGGAATGCGACCGTATATGTCATGGTTGCATTTTGTTGGCTCTGTCCAACACTTTGTTTGACGTATATTGTTCGTCCACGCAGACTGCGAAGGGGCTATGGGAAGACTTGGATCGGAAGTATAACACCGAAGACCTCGGTATTGAGAAATACTCCGTAGCCAAATTTTTGAAGTTTTCCATGGCCGAAGGGAAGTCTGTTTCTGAACAGGCACACGAGTTTTTACTCCTGCTCTATGGTTTAGAGGATTCCGAAATGAACTTCCAGAGATGTTTCAGGTGATGTGCATCATAGAAAAATTCCCCAAGTCGTGGGAAGACTTCGGTATGACCTTGAAACACAGAAGAGGGAAAATTTCTATGGATGACTTGATGGTGGCAATTGCCATAGAGGAGGAACACAGGAAACAAAAACCTGTGCTTCCTGTTGATATTCAGGCTAAGATTAATCTTATGACCTCGAAGGGCAAGGATAAGAAGGGAAAGGGTCCCAATAACAATAAAATGAAACCAAAGGGCAAGATCCAGAAAAAGGCAAAGAATAAACCCTGCTGGCACTGTAATTAGGTTGGCCATTAGAAGAAGGACTGTCCGTCCTTGAAGGCTCAACCTAAGGCTACAGACTGGAGTCCACAAGTGAACATGATCACTATGGGACTCGGGGCTAGCGAGGGGTATGTCTATGTAAAACCTGAACTATACAATATCCATGATCCAAATGAGTGGCTCGTGGATACGGGGGCCAATGTAAACATATGTTCTGACAGAACGTTGTTTTTCATATCAGACCTACAGCGGTGGGACTGTGAAGATGGGGAATGATTCTGCGGCCAGGGTGCTAGGGTCAGGACAAGTCAACTTGAGGTTCTCCTCTGGACGTGTCTGGACGTTGCACAGGGTGCTGCATGTTCCTGACATCAAGAAGAATGTGTTATCTGGCTCTATCTTAGTTAAAAATGGTTTTGAGTTAAACTTTAAATGTAATAAAGTTGTTATTCTAAGACATGGCGTCTTTTATGGTAAAGGCTATTTAGCTGATTTTGACTTGTTGTTTAGAATTAGATGTGATTCAGTAAACATTAATGAATTGAATGTTTTGAATGCTGAATGTTCTAATTCTGTGTCTCATGTTGAAAATAATCTAGAATGTTGTGATCTGTGGCATGGTAGATTGGGACATGTAAACCTAAATTCAATTAAAAGAATGATGAATTTAGAATTGATCCCTAAACACACTATTGATAAAAATCAAAAATGTGAAATATGTGTGCAAGCTAAGACACCTAGGAAGTCTTTTCAGTCTGTCTCTAGAGATAGTGAGATCTTGGATCTAGTGCACACAGACATCTGTGAGTTTAATGGTGTGTTGACCCGAGACAATAAGAAATACTTTATCACCTTTATAGATGATGGCAGTAGATACTGCTATGTATATCTATTGAAAACCAAGGATGAAGCCTTAGAGAATTTTCTTATCTTTAAGAATGAGGCTGAGACACAAACAGGAAAAGTGCTTAAACGCCTTAGGTCAGATAGAGGAGGTGAATATACCTCTAACTTATTTGATGAACAATGCAAATCATTTGGCATAGTTCATGAAGTTACGGCCCCATATTCACCGTAATCAAATGGGATAGCAGAACGGAAAAATAGAACCTTAACTGACATGATCAATGCTCTCCTACAGAGTTTTGGACTTCCAACCTATATGTGGGGAGAAGCCTTGAATACGGCTTGCCATATTCTGAATAGGGTGCCTCCAAGACATATGGAAAAGTGTCCCTTTGAACTGTGGAGAAATAGGAAACCGAGTTTAAGATATCTCAAAGTGTGGGGTTGTCTCGCTAAGGTTTTAGTCCCTGAACACAAGAGAAAGAAACTTGGTCCTAAAACTGTTGATGCGGTCTTCTTAGGTTACCTGGAAAATAGCTATGCATATAGGTTCTTGGTAATTCGGTCCGAGATACCGGGCATAGATGTCAACACTATTGTTGAACTCCGTGATGCTACCTTCTTTGAGGATGTCTTTCCATTGAAGACTGGGATTCCTCAGAATCTGACCATTGAGGGCGCCTCCACATCAGGATCTATTCCAGATCAAGTGGAAAGGATATCAAATGTGGGGGGTTGAGACTCAACCTGAACCCAATGATCTTTCTGAAGAGAATGAGCCAAGGAGGAGTAAAAGACCTCGGTTAGCCAAGGATCTGGGTAGCGACTTTGTTGTCTACCAGATCGAGGGTGATCCACCAAGTTACAAGGAAGCCATGGCTTCATCTGAAGCAAAATAATGGAAGGAAGCCATCAAATCTGAGATGGATTCCATTATGGCTAATAGGACTTGGGAGTTGGTTGATTTACCTAAAGGGTGCTCTACCATTGGGTGCAAGTGGGTGTTTAAGAGAAAGCTTAGACCTAACGGATCAATTGAAAAGTACAAAGCCAGATTAGTTGCCAAGGGCTTTAGGCAAAAGGAAGGTATCGATTATTTTGATACCTATTCCCCTGTGACTAGGATGACCACAATCCAGATGCTCATAGCATTGACATCCGTATATGATCTCTCTATCCACCAGATGGATGTGAAGATCGCCTTCTTGCATGGCGATCTTGAGGAAGAGATCTATATGGATCAACCTGATGGGCTTGTGACTCTTGGGAATGAGGGAAAGGTTTGCAAGCTTGTCAAATCCCTTTACGGATTAAAACAAGCACCAAAGCAGTGGCATGAAAAATTTGACAAGACTATTTTGTCATGTGGCTTTAAGGTTCATGAATCCGATAAGTGTGTCTATTCCAAGGTGAAAGGTGATGAGTGTATTGTCTTGTGCCTATATGTTGATGACATATTGTTGTTTGGATCACATATGAAGATTATTAATGAGACTAAGGCTTTCTTGAGTAGCAAGTTTAAGATGAAGGATATGGGTGTTGTTGATGTGATCTTGGGTCTCAAACTGACAAGGTCAGTTGATGGGATTGTAATTTCTCAATCTGACTATGTTGAGAAGGTACTTGAGAAATTTGGATATCAAGATTGCAAAGCTGTAAGCACTCCTTTTGATTCATCCAAACTGCTATTTAAGAATAAAAGTGGAGTACATGTAGCCCAGCTAAGGTATTCACAAGTGATAGGAAGTTTAATGTATCTTGCAAATTGTACGAGACCTGATATTTCATTCTCGGTTGCAAAGCTGAGTAGATACACTAGCTGTCCTGACCGTACTCACTGGGAGGCTCTGGATCGAGTACTGAAGTACTTGAAGGGAACTATTTCCCTTAGTTTACATTATGGTAGACATCCTTCTGTACTAGAAGGATACAGTGATGCAAGCTGGATAGGGAAAATAGAGGAGTCTGGGAGTAATGGTGTTACAGGGTATGTATTTACCCTTGGAGGCGGTGCAGTCTCCTGGAGGTCTGTGAAGCAGACCATTCTAGCTCGATCTACTTTTGAGGCCGAGCTGTGTACTTTGAACACAACTGGAATTGAGGCTGAATGGCTAAGGGAACTTCTGTCTGAAATTCCCATGGTAGGTCAGCCTATTCCTGCGATCTCAGTACATTGTGATAATATGACCACAATTGCCAAGATCAAGAGTTCAAAGTTCAATCAGAAAAGAAGGAGACACATACAAATCAGACTTAAGACGTTAAGGGATTTGGTATCTCGAGGAGTGTTGGCTGTGGATTTTGTTGGATTCAAAGACAACACGGCAGATCCGTTGACTAAGGGACTTGATAGATCTTTAGTCCTAAAGTCTAGGCTTGGGATGAGACTGAGACCCATTGGGAGTTCCTCTACAGTAGCAACCCAACCTATCTGAGTGGAGATCCCACAAAGTAGGTTCAATGTGGTAATAACAAGCTGTTCGGAGAACTGGTTGGCACTCTAACTTTAATGCGTAAGCATGAGTGTCTTATCCTTGGAAGCCTGAGTGCCATTTAAGCTGCAAGTTTAGGAAGAGCATAGGCTCTGAATGGGTTCAAGCCTTTGGGCATGATGTTAGCAGTGCATCCTTGGAGAACGCCACCTATGTGAGTGTTACTATGGGCCGCAGTTAAAGGAAGAGGGTCTTTCCTGAACACACTCATGAAACAGGATAAGGGTGCATGGCCTTTAAGAGCACCAACCCTGAAGATTGTACTAAGAACAACGCTTTGTTGTTTCTACTGTATACTTTAACACAAAGGTCTGAAGTTCAAGACGTAGTTCACTTCGTTCCTGTTAAAGTGAAAGTAGTAAACTCAGGTAGAGGTTCAAACCGGAAGGTACCTTTACTGAAAGGAAAGTGTGGGCAGCCGAAAGAAGTCTTTTAAATCCTTTTGAATCTCTTTTTCAAATTGGTGAATTCGTGGGGGATTGTTGTATTAAAATTGTATATATAGGTTTTAATTGGAAAATCTATTGGTTACAATTGACAGTCAATTTGGTTTCAATTGGGAAACCAAATGGTTTGGAGGGAAAGTTGGGAATTCCCAAATTTGAAATATGGAAGTTTGGGTGGAAGTTTAGTACCACACCGGGGAGAACTAAACTTTTGGTGGACTTATATATGAGTTCACACCCCAAGCTCTTGTAGCAATAGTAGAGAGGAGGAATGGAGGACCACACGCGCGTGCGCGCGCGCTCCGCTCCGTCTCCGGCTCCGGCTCGGGCTCGGGAGAGTCAATTCGGATCTCGATACTTTTGCTGCGGTTTTCATTTGGTAAGCCGATTAAATTAATCTCATGATTAATTTGGTAAGTCGACTTAAATGGGAATTCAACTCGCCATTATGAGCGCGATTTTTGGGATCCGAAACCAAAGGTAACCGCGCGCTAGGGCACGCGAGCCCTTCTCTATATATATCCCTCACTCGACGCGGTTTTTCTTGACTCGCAACAAAAACCTCTCTCACGCGTCCCTCTCTCTGGTTCTTCCTCACGGACGAACGTTTTTCCGCTTTCTCTCTCGGCTGCAGTTCTCTGAGGTACAATCGAGGACGATCCCGTTGGTGTGCGCCGACGACGATCGTGAACCGTCGTATCCTGGGAGCGGATCGCCAGTACCCTACGCACCGGTATTGTGGGGGCGATATCTTCTCTAAGGACAGTCCATTTCATGGACGCTTCGGTGACTCTAAAATGATCTTTATTTTATTTTGGTTGCCGCAATATGTTTATTGCTTTACCCTTTTTGGATCATGCCCGTGTTATTTATGTTTCTATTCTATTAATCGGTTCATGTTTGCATTGTATATTCGGATAATGATTGGGAAACATACGTTTAATGTAATTTTATTTGGTATTGTTTCTCTGTTAACTCATTTGGATCCGATAATTTACTGTTTAATATATGCACTGGTACTCTTATTCACAACAATATGTAGTTGGGTTCATGTCCTTCCTTTGAAAGATCACATTTTGGCTAGTGGGCACCTTGTAGATTGTGGAAATGCACTTTCTCTCCCCTCCATCTCGACTTGGGTTCCATTTAATCCTTGAAAAGATCGTGATTCGGCAAGCGGGTATAGGGCAGATTGGTAGATATGGTCCTTGGAGGACCGGTCGCGAGTTCCCACAAAAGGAACGAGCTCGTTATCCACCGCAAGGGGGCATCCGGTGTATGCCTCCATTTGTTTGGGTTTAAGATCTCTGTAATGTGGAGGCTCGAGGAGCTCGTCAAAATACAAGATGCTCACCTCCAAGTGCATGTCGATCTCCAGATGGTGTTCATGAGGGGGACGAACATCTGGCGGTGCAAGGGGGAGGGCATCGGAGCTCGGGCAGTGCGCAGGGAGGGGAGTAGAGATCTCGCGGTGCAAAGTAGGACATCTGAGCTCGGGCCGGGCGAGGGGAGGGGGGCAGAGATCTGGCGGCGCGGGGGATGGGGTGGTGCTGGGGATGGCCGAGGGAGGTGGAAGGGAAGGAGATGTGAGGAGCATGGTGAGGGGACTGACATGGTATCTTTTGCAAAACGCGTTATCAGCAAAGCTCAGCCACATCATCTAATTTTGAAGGAGAAGAGGTCGGAGGGGTATTTTCGTCAAGTAAAATTATGGATTGAGCCATCCATTAATGACATTGGGGATCGGACTGCTAAGTTAAATTTTAGTCCCCCATTTGTTACAAACTAAAGATTAGTCCCTAATTTGGGAATCCATGTAAAACTCAGTCCCTTTTTTGTAATTTACCCTTTTTTATACGTTCATGTCAAATATATGTGCACATTGGAGTCAGTTTTATTTCATTTTGGAGTTATATAAATTTATTAAAATTTTCATAAGTTTCTATAATATATAGAAATTCATAATGTACGAAATTCAACTATGAATTTCTCATCATTTCAAGTGATTTTATTTTTTACTATAATGATGAGACTTAATTGTAGATAATCAGTCTATTTTTATGCATGAATTGCTTTTATTATTTTTTATTTTACATGATTTTTGTAATGTTTTACATAAGAATTAAGGACAATTTAAATTTGAAGTAGATGAATCGAGGATTCAATAACCCCCTTAGCGAAAACTTATTGGAAGAATAAATTAATATGAAATTTTTTGGCAGAATTCTTGACATGTGTAAGTAAAAGTACAAGACTTATTGATCACACCTCGTGTTTCAATAACTCACTAAAACCAAGTACCAACCTACACATACTCAAAAGGAACTCAATTCTTCAGTTTTCAGACCATAAAAATATGATATATTTAACCAGCATGACATTTAGATGTTAATTGAAGTGTTTTATGTACAGACGATGTTTACTCCAAGATCCAAGAATACAAAGCTCGATTGAAGACCCAATTATCAACTCTAGTTTCAATGCTTATCTCGTCTCAATTCATAGTGTCTTTAGGTGTCAGACTTTAAAGGGTGTAAACGTAAAAGGCCAAATATGGAATGAATGGGATTGTATCTTTTTCTCCCCTCACACTGAACAAGGAATCACTCGAGGGTCGTACACAAACTACTATATATTTATCTTTATTTATTATTTTTTGTTTTTGTGGAATCAACACGTTTATCAATACTTTTTGGACCATCTACACTAGTTTTTATGGGGTTCAATGGGTGCGCCTTTTTTGAGTACATTATATCTTTGCCACCTTGGATTTTATCAGTTACAACGTAGAGCTTCTTATCTTTTTTACTAGACAGCTTCACATCAGGTGATATTGGTTTATTGTTATGGCTTTGGTTTAGTGAACCCTCAAACGATTTAGGGGAACTTTGCATTATTGTTCTTTTTGTGGATTCTTTTCAGGATTTTTTGGGATTTTCATACTTTTTATGATTGGGTTGTTAGTTCTTACTCAAGTTGACATATGTTGATCAACATTTTTAATATGTCCATAAAACCCAAGCATGGTACTTAGGGATTTCCAAGATGGTATGGTGATTCTTGTCCTCATACCGGTTAATGTTGACCCTCGGGTTTCTTGAGATGATAAAACACCCCTTTCCATCATCACGAATCATAAAATCAAGTTTTTGGTTAAGTCTTACATCCTCACTCCTTAGGCGAAACAATGACTCATCATTATGTACAAGCAATCGTGCAAATTGAAGTGTTATTTTGTATTCATTTTGAAGCTCAGAGATTCTGCATGTGATATATCTTGTAAATATTCAAATTAGAGATTTTGAGTATTGTAAATCCTAAAACTCTAATAAACAAGCATGGTGGTTCTCGCAATTGAGAGTTAACACAAATCAAGTGGTCTGAAGTAAAACAAGTTTTGAACGCATCTGCAAGTGTCATGAATATAAATTTTATGGATTATTATTATATATACATGATTTTTATTTTTTATTTTTTTTTGTTTTTTCAACCATTTTTTCCATTTTTATGTTGTTTATTATTGTTTTTATTTTTTATGTTTATATTTTATAATTTTTTACATATATACATATATTTACCTGTATGTTTTCTATAACTATAGAAAGTATAAGAAAGTACGAGATACGGGTAAAGCATATATACAATACATACGGTTCTCCTCTATACTTAGCTCGTGTTATGTCCTCATAAAAGTGAGAGAAATGAAGACATAACTCGCTCTAAGTGTAAGAGAGTACAAAACAAAATAAAAATAAAGAGAAAAATGAATGAGGTTGATCGACCCCCTGATGCTTTGTTTAGTCTAAGTATATTGGAACAAAATGGGGTAGTCGATGGCCAAAACGAATGTATAATAAAAGTGGGCATCAACCACTGTATACTTAGGATTTAATACCCTAAGTGTGGGAGTGAGGTCAAAAGCGAGGAACTGATGAGCACTAGAAGAATCTACAAAATAACAGAAAATGAAGCAACTCTAATATTGAACCCTCCATACTTAGGATCTGTCCATCCTAAGTATACAAAGAATTGAAAATGAGATGGTGTCCATGTAAATGACGTAAATAATGGAAGATAGAGCATAAAAAAATGAAAACATCGGCAAGGTGGATGAAAAATGTACAGACTCATGAAGATTTGCAAGAAATCCTCTTTCGTGAATGAGGTTGGATAGAGTATATAAGATTTGTGTAGGCATCGGGATCATCTGTATAATAGTCGGAGTTAGACTCAGGGGATTCCCAATCAGACTCGACAAACGAGCGCTTGCCCAAATATGGTTTAAGAAAAATCGAACTGATCACTACAGACATGTAGATCACAGACTGTGAATTGGTAAAAAAATCCGATTGTTCGTTCAACACATATTCGATAGTTTGTTGGCACTTAGGTCTAAGATAGAGTGTATGGAATTGTCCACAATCAATTTTCTGGAACCTGAATCAAGTAGAGGAGAAATATCCTAATAGGACTTAAGAAGTTCAAAGGAATGTCACGAGGAACCAATACATTTTGTTTCTACACTTGAAAATCGATTCTGGGTGTGGGCCAGCTTCCAAAGATTGTCTAGTGATTTCTCAGAGCTCTTCTTAATATTGGTACCTTCTGGTGGTCCATTCCTTGGCGTGATCTATTTTTCTACACGAATTCTTGGGTATTAGATCACAAAAATTGTCTAGAAAATACGAGATCATTATGTCTTGCTAAGGCAAGTGGATGGAAATCTTATCGGTTTCTTATTTATGTAGGTGGTCATCATCAGGATTTTACAGTATCTAATGTTCATATATCTACTCTTTCTTGATGGTGGCTCTTTTTCTAGCTAGAGATATTCTCATCACTGGATATTGTCTTGATGGCATTGTTATCATGGGTTCCTCCTAAAGTTATGTTGGGAAAGAATGAGCAGTGTTCTATCGTGTCCTCAGTGAGAAAGGCCTGAACAAAATAAGCATCAAGTCACTCATTAACAGGGTCGGCCTCAACGAAGTTATGGTGGTCATAGTCGTAGTCAGTTGTCGCGGGTGAAATGTGATGTCGTTGGTGTCACGTCCCAGACCTCGAAACATGGGAAAAATTACGAAAACATCCCAAAATAATGAATATTTTTCGAGTTCAGGAGCGAGACAAAAACTCAATAATCCATAAATAACTTTCAGAGTGGCATACATAATGAAAGAATAAAGGAAAATAGCCAATATACAAAAGACTCGTCAAGTATGAACTACATGATAAAATTAAACAAGTCTATCAATAACTCCTGTACATTAATCTTAATGAACTAGGATATAGCAATGACTCCTTAGTTTAGCTGAGCAATACAACCTCGTCCTCCGTTAAGCTGCAAGGTTATAAATCAATATTAGTCAAACGAAGTTGACTAAGTATGCATCAATAATTTATGAAACATACCATCATAACCATATACAATGAGTATTAAAGAATAATACGATGACAATTTCATATAATAAGGAATATAAATCAATAAATAAACAATGAACCATAATAAGGCTTTTTTTATTATTATGCCAATCAACATGGGATAAGAATGACAATTCAATAAATTTCCTTGAATATCACAAATTTTGTGACCATAATATCAAAATCCATATCAAATATAAATCAATACCATCTGTCGACACCGGGCAGCCCGAGCTTGGATAGAAGCCACCACGTTCCCTTAAATCAAAATTTTAAACTAAAACAAATATCAATATGAGGTCTCCTATCCAAACCCCAATGCAATGGACATCAATACTGAGTCAACCGTCGTAGCGGTAAATTGTTTGGAAATAGTGTAGGATTACCCGCCTACAACGATCAATTGGCGGAATTAACCGTCCGCGCGATACCGGACCAGGTCAAATTCTCTAATAGACCAACAATGAACAATGTCTACTCTCGCACAATAATGGTGTCAAAAAATAATTATTTTTCAATAAAAATATTTGAACATAAAAAAATGCAAATTAACCTATATAAAAAACAATAATGATGTATCTATCTTTGTGACATTTAACAAGTAATTCATAGATAGGTATTTTGGCTAAATATCAAAATATCACCTGATTACCTATAGTTTTTAACACAGAGATAAAATCAAAGTATTTTACCAAGATAAAATAAAACAACATTCCAACAAACAATAAAATCCAAGGTGGGGTATAGATAGCAACGATATATGACATAAAGTAATGTACATACCTCTCTTTTTTCTTTCAAAACGATAAGGATGTATCACTATGTTTCTCCGTTGATGGAAATCAGTTATCACCTAAATAAAAGAGATGTATTTCAATGTCATGCGCAATCCGTAATACATCACATCATAATATACGAAATCCCAACAATCGTAATACCTCCTTTTTTATAAATATAATCATCCAATTATTGCGATTGCTATAATTTTTCTTTGGGTATACATATTTATACCTCCTAATCTAATGTCGTTATCTTAGTTTGGTTGTCAAAGTTAACAGGTACATCGTACTTGTGTAATATAAGTACAAAACTTTCCCTTGAATACATATTATGTTTAGATCAACAAAATTTTACAAAGTTTACATCTAAAATATATATACTACCACATGGGTTGACACGTATTTTACACCAAAAAAAACTTATCATTCAATTGATAAGTATACAACTAGTGGATACCCTTTAATTATAGTATATGGGTGGAAATATAGAGCATGTGATTTTAATTATTTGTTTTCCTGAGGGATGAAACAACCACATAATTACAATTCTTTTTCCACGAAAATTAACTATGTACATGTATTTTGATTTTATTTTAAAGAATTCGTCCATAAAGTATATCCATTCCTACAAAAACTATTAAATTGTATGACTTACTTCAGATCTCGACTACATATTGTACAAGGAACACAAAAAAATTACCTGAATGAAAAACTCCTCCACGAAATTAATCGACTCGAAACCTCCTTCGACTTTGATTGTCGGAATCCACAAACTACGTGCAACACAGTTCAATGGGGCCGAAAGAATACGGGAGAGGATGGTGGAATTCGATCAAATATTCGAGAGAGTGAAAGAGAGAGCGTGGATGCAGTAGATAAGAGACGCACGTATATAAAATTCTCAGATTTACTTGGATTGAACTACGGACTATCGGAATTGGAACAGATAGCGAGTAGATATAGCAGAATGCGGTTTTGTTTTTTTTAATCTCAAGCTGTTGCATTATGCAATATTATCTTTTGTTATTTTATTGAAGTAAATCACACGTTTTTATACTTTAAGTCCTTTCTATTTTATCCTTTTTCTAATGTTAAGTTTTGACATATTTGAAATACCTTATTAAAAAAACGTGCATTTTTTCCTTTACTAACCTTTTCATGTATATTTTATATAATAAACCTATATATTCATCTTATTCTATTTTTTTATTTAAAAGTTTCTAATCTTGTAAAACACCCCTAAAAAACGGATGTTACAGTTGGTCACTGAAAATACATGCTCATCATGCTCGAGGAATGTGAACTTCATTATATCACAAGTAATAACCACCTTAGTCGATGCCAATAATGGTCTCCCAACTATAATAAGAGACATAGACAACTTTCCAATGCATTCACTATTTAGGACAACAAAGTCCACTCCCTGTTGTGTGCCTTTAAAATTCAAGATGACGTTTTTTCATACTCCTCTGAGCCTTTTATGGATCAATCAGCCAATTGAACAATATCTCTAGATTTTCTAAGGGTTACCGAGTTTGAGTTGGTCGAACATAGCAGTCAGGAGAATATTTACTTCTGGTGCGTCGTCAATTCGAGCATGGGTGAATACAAAGTCTTTAATGATACACTCCATTTTGGGCATTCTTTTCACTAGTTGACTTTTGTTGTTTTGAAGAATGCAAGAACTTACCATATATACTACATATTTTTTTATCCGGGCTCTCTTTCTACTCTTCCTCTTGAGGTCATGTTCGTTTGGGGTATAAGGAGGAATGGAATAAGGGGAATAAGCCCCCAACACGCTTCCCCGTGGTACGACTATTCCACATTATTTCATCTTATTTCACTCTTATTCCTATCTTTATCCCACCTTACCTACCTTTATTTCACCTTATTCTCCTTATTCTTATCCTCCATCCGAACGGAGAATAGACACTTATTCCCCTTATTCCCCATCCTTATTCCTGCTTATTCTCCTACCGAACGGGCCCTGAGTGTGTACACAAAATCTTCAAGTATCACTTGAGGTCAGGTATGTATATGGCGTTACTTAGGGGTAACTAACAAATGATATGCTTCATTAGATCCTTCATGTTGGTAATTTCAATCATTTTTCAGATTTTTCAATGTTTTAAGTTTTAAAAATAAAGGAAGGAGGTGGGTGGGCTGTCTTGATTTGGGCTGGAGTCATGGGCATAAAATTGGTTGGTGATTCCATGCTCGTGTTTTCATTAGCGGCATGAAAGTTCTCAATCTCAGATTCACATTCTTTGTCTCGCTTCTTCTAGGCTTTTAATATAGAATTCCATCTGTTGACTTATTTCCATTTTTATATTTAGATGTGAAAGTTATTCGTAACAGCTGTCATGATGTCAGATGACACGATTGGTTCACATTGTCTGTTACGCTTGTCTGCTGAGCAGGTGGATGAAAGATTTTTTCCTGACAGGGCATCCCCATCACCCAAATGTCCTGCCTGTCGGGGCATCAATCGGCGAACGGTTCACTGATCGGCAAACCGTTCTTCGATCGATGTTATTTCGGAAAACTTTTTAATTTTATATTATTAAAAATAATATATCAAAATATTTGGAAATGAGAATCAGCAAACTGTTTGTCAATTTTTAATTCCAAATATTTTTATATATTATTTTTAATAATATAAAATTCAAAAAAATTCAGAATAATATTATATATTATTTTTATGTACTGATTGCCAAACGGTTTGCCGATCAATGCCCCGATAAGGAAATACTAAGGTCAGATCCCTGAAAGAACATTTAAATAATGGAGATGCCTTGTCAGGAAAAAACTCTCAATTCTAAAAAAAATGGCATGCGATCCTGAATTGAATAATGAGAGTTCCATTTGCATGTTAGTGGCCAGGATTTGTTCCCTCTCAAATGAGAAATGATAATTTTTTGACAGAGAGTTATACATGTTAATTTTCTTGACCAACTTGGATTCTTGAGCATCGTATGCTTTTCTTCAAGTGGGAAGTGATCTTACATGCATTCCGCGTAGGAGATGATTCGAGAAAATAGATATGAAACCCCTACCATATTGTAATATATTGATGTTTAGAATCTAATATCTCTTACAAACAAATACCTATGAATCTCTACTCACCTATAAAGTGATATATTTTCAAATGTCTATAGATTAGGGTGAGTTTCAAAGGGATCCGAGGACATATGCGCATGCAGGGGTACTAGTTCATTAGATTAGAACTAAATAAAGTAAATAAAAATGGAATATTTCTATATGGGTTATGGGTTGCCCAAGACTCAAATAGGGAACTAGTCATATGGAGTAGATAGTTTTTCTTTATTGCACGAAAAACCCCACTCAAATCGTGCTTGCATTTTTCATTGAACACGATTTTTCTTATTGTGTATTGTACAATATATATTACAAACCTTATCATTTTACGTAAATGATTCTGTTATTTATTTTTAAATTTTTGTAAATATGGTTCTTAAGCCAACTAATTTTAAAATATAAACCTAAATTGCAAAAGAGAAAACAAACAAAAAGGAATTAAGTACAATTTGACGTTCAAAACATGTAAATACAATTCCATATTTCCTATGCAACTGACCAAATCATATAAAACTCCAAAATAGGGAAGTAGTAAAAGACTATCCTAGAGAATGCTTCCACATCAAAAGTAGGATAAGCTTCTAGTAGGGAGAGGGTTGAGTACTACCCTCTGAAGGATATGGTGAGATCCTCAAGCACATCACGGAAGCATGAGCATCGTATCAAATACGACGAAGAACGACTAGTCGTACTAGTTGTTCTATGCAGAGGAAATTAAATTTTTTTCATGCAACGAAACCACATGATCCAAGAACACTTCTCGGGTCGTTTCGTATAAACCACAAACAAGTAATAGGATTACCTCTTTGAAGTGTGGTTGCGATCGAGTCTCTAAATGAAGAGATCTCATGTCTCAAGTCCGATCTGACGGAGGAGGCGCTAGTGAGCGTGTTGATGAAACACATGCTTCTCGCAATCCATGTTGATGATCCAAGCGGAGGATCTCCTGATCTCGACACATGAGATCCAACGTCTTCTTCACGAATGAGGCGTACCGAAGAAGATGGAGATCCACGAGCAAACGATCGGGCAGCATAACGACGACGCTGCGGCGATGGAGAACTCCCTCTAGGGCATCCATGGTGGACGGCCATGAGAGAGGAAGAGAGAGGGCTGATGTGTAGAGAGGAAGAGAGAGAGAGAGAGAGAGAGAGAGAGAGACTTATGTTCTCTTGTGTGTTGTATAAAGAAAAGCAAAGGGGTGCCTCTCCTTTTATAATATTTTGGGATCCATGGATCGCAATCCATGGACAACACAAATTCAATGGTTCTCATTGATTGGGTTTCTTGTAATGGCTAAGATTTGTGTTGATAAAAATCAACAACAATTAATTTAATTTGGACTAAATCTATATTAATAAATTAATATAAATCAATCCCAAATTAAATCAATCAAGTATGGAGATTATGTAATGAAGATTGCCTCCTTCCATAATATTGGATTTGGTGGCAATCTCATGCAATCTCATGAGATCTCATGAGATTACATTATTCTATGGAAATCTCCAAGATTTACAACAACACTTGTTGTAAATTATTCTACAAAAATAATTCATAATTATTTTGTGAATATCGAAATCTTTCCATTGGAAAATAGTGAATCACATTCACAACCCAAAATAAAATGTGAATTGCATTTTCAATTAATTGTCCAATGTGAATCCAATTCACATCAACATTTAATTAACAAATGTAAATTACAAATAGCTCTTTCTTATATATTATAAATCATATTTATAATATATATGACTAATATGGATATTGCTATCCACATTATTCATATCCATGATAATTAAATCACATTTAATCATCTTGGATCTCTATTCTCTTCTTCTCAAATAATATGAATCACATTAACATTATTCATGTCTTTGATAATTAAATCACATTTAATTATCTTAGATAACTCTCCTCATAATATGAATCAAATTCATATTACTCATGATAATTAATCACATTTAATTATCAATTTTCTCAATGCTCGGATACACATATCAACAATGAAATTATCCATAAACTCTTTCAAGGATAATACGCTTTCTCCGCGAATACTTGGAGATAAGGACAGGGCGATTGTATTGTTACACGTACAGTATATTGAGATCATATCTCAAATCCAGATCACGGGCCTCCCATAAATTCTTGATTAAATCAAGACCGCAAATCTAATCTTCTCATTGCATCTGAATCACATTCAGATCAACGTCCAACATTTGGACCAAGATTAGATTACTTCTCTACTGAGAGGAGTCACTAAAATCTAGACCCGTTTCATCACTCCCCAGGAATGGAAGCATCATGGTTATACAATCGTTTATGATCACATCACCCTCAGGTATTCCCAATACATGTACATCCTGCATACTGGAAGACTCAGAATAAATCCAAAGTATTAGATCAACTTTATACTATCTACTTCAGGGTTTTTATCAATAAGTTTCTCATTCGATCATTGGGAGTTGGTATCGATCATATACTATCCAAAAGCATATATCATACTTAGGTCTTGATCATATACTTTCCAAAAGTATATATCAAACCTACAAATTCAGTCAAGCTTCCAAAGCGAGACGACCGTGCATGGAATTTGATTCTTCCCAATATCTCCTGAGTGAGATCATGTCTTCCGATTCAGTAACTTAACATGTATGATCCCTTTGAGAGATAGTATTGCTCATATGCCCTTGCATGCACACCAGCGCGTCGGTTTATAGAACCTTGATTAGGTCATCAACCTATTGGTCTGTCAAATATACATATTCAGACATATAGTAACACATCTATCTCCGGTCAGAGGATGCGTGCCTGTATCGTGACAACATACGATATAGGACTTTGGTTATCTCGATCTCATTAAGTCAACTCTTTGACCTAACTTATCTAACACCTCCGAATCTCTATTCCTATGCAGAGGACCTGCATCAAGAGGTCGGTCAGATATCAGCCTATGTGAGAAAGGATTGCCATCTCCTACTCAGGATGGAGATCATCTCTTAACAATCATTTAACGGTGCTTGATGAATCCTCAATCTAACCATTTAGATATTCATCCAAGCACCAACCTCTATGATTCGATTATTGAATCAACAGCTGTATGATTATTAAGATGGCCATGGTATATAACCCTAATTATACTAAGGGACCTATTATGCAAATTATTTATTCTTCATTTCAAATCAGGGAATGATATGTGCAATAACATTTATTGCATAATGGCTCGTCGTAGGCTCGCATGTCCAACAATCTCCCAGTAGCCCAAAGGGCCATTAATGGGCTAATCATTTAAACCCACACTCATGTGATAATCATAGTCTATTTAAAAGATAGCTAGGTAAGCTGATCAGTCACTCTGTTCCCACGAGACTACGCCAAGTCCTTTTACGGCACTTGCATATCCCCAGTAACAGTCTTTGCATTTAATGCGAATGTTGCATCTTATGCAACCAATACTTAATCTAGTCAAAGCAGATATAGTGTCCTTGACACTATTGCTCATTATTATAACCAGTATTTTCATAATCCTTATCATAATACCCTTATTCCTGGAGATCTCTATCTCCAGAGGTATCCAAAGTTAAGACCTTTTAGATCACTATCTATAAAGTCTTAATTTCTTGAAGATAAGACTTAGAGATCATTATCTCTAAAGTCTTGTCATCTTTGAAGACTTTGTTATTACTGCAATCAAATATTTTATCTCCATAGTAGGATTGGTAACAGTTTACTACTCCCACTACATGACAGATATCTGGCTTTTGTACACATCTAGCATACACTCGACTTCTCGAAACTGATGCATAAGGGCAACCATATTTAAAATTCACTTCCTCAACCCTTTGAGGTGCTATCCCTTTGAATAGGTCAGTACCATATCCTAAGGGATGGAAGCCTTTCTTGGATTTTTCCAGAAAATGGAATACGTCCAAGGTGTACCATTAATGTGACAATCCCAATACCCTCTTCTCTATGCTTCTGAACACCTTCAGAACTAAGATCCAAGAGGTATCATTGAGATCATATTTCAAGTTATGGAACAACCAGATTAGAAAACACTTATTATTATCCTTATATCATTTTAAATGATTAGGATATCATCTACATTTAACACGATGAACACAAGGGCACTCCCACTAAACTTCACATGGCTCATCAAGATTCTATCTGAAATTGTAATATTTATAATTTCATCAAATCTTATGGTTCAACTTCAAGAAGTTTATTTGAGTCCATAGATGGATTTCTTAGCTTGCACACCTTGCTTTCCTCAACCATGAAGCCCTGGGGCTACTTCATGTGAATATCCTCAGAGAGGTATTCATAGAGGAATGCAATCTTGACTTCTTTCTCTTGAAGATCCATTTACACCTTTATGGGTCTTACCCATATAGGTGGATCCTCGAGGGTCCATATACAACACTTGTATATGAAGTCTACTTTAGACTTTATTGCTAACATCCATCTTTCCTTGTCATGATCTTCAGAAGCTTCATCACATGAAGTCCGATCATTGACAGACTTAACTGACACATGGAGTACATCCTCAAACTCATTTGAAGAGGTACTAATGTTTCATCTTTAATTGTCCTTTTAGTTTCCGATTTCAGGAGCCTCATTATCATCTCAAGATTAAATGAGTTTCTTTACTTCATTTTCATCTTGATTCTCAAGAGAGTCATCTTCTAAGAATCACATTCTTAGAAATGAGATCTTTTAAGAATCTCAAGGTCATAAAGTACGTATCCAATACATCCTTTATTTCCCTAATGAAATAGCACTCTCTAGTGCTAGATTCCAGCTTGCATGCATGGAACCATATTAAGGATATATATATTGTAGTCTCTACTACATATATACCTGGAAACTAAGAGGTAACTATGCTAAAACTCATCATTGATAAGATCATGTCACACATGATCCAATTGTATCTCCCTATAACTCTATTGAGTTAAGGTATATTAGGAGGATTAATATAGAAATGATATTCATGTCTCCATAAGGTATTCTTTGAATTTATCTAACATGTACTTGCTACCTAGATTAGATCAAATTCATTTTATCTTCCTTCAAACTTTGATTCTAAACCAAAATAATGAAATCTTTGAACATTTCAAAGTTTTCTTAGGTGAAGAGAAGAAATCTCATATCATACATAATCATCAATAGATATCACATATCCATAATGTATACTATGATATAGACGATCCACATACATCAATATATATGAGATCTCGAATACCTTGACATCTTACACCTTTCTCAAGGAAGGGTGTATTGGATATTTTTACTTTTGAATACAATATTCATAAGTATGTAATTTTGAAATTTTAGACATTCTAAGGTTTCATTCTTACTTGTCTATTGATCAAATCAACAGGCAAACGTCCAAAGCTTGATGCCAGATATTGTCAAATGATCTTCATCCTCTTATTGATCTTTAAAGGTTTAATTTCATTATTAGAAATGTTAATGAACCATTCATTAATTTTCTAATTCAGTAGAGTCCTCCGGATGTTAGATTACTTTCTGAAATATATCCATCATATTCTTTATGATAGGTCCATTCCAGAATTCATGTTTATTTCTAACATTTAGAAACAAACAATGAGTGTATTCTAATGTCTATGTCATAAAGACATTCTCTAAGACCAAGGGCTCTCCCACTGAAATTATGAAGTCTATTGATCCAATAGAAATTATTGCAACAATTGCATCAATTCTAACATGGATGACCATTAAACCTTAAAATCAAATTTCTAATCTTCTAATATATATATGCAACCAATTGCAATTGTCATTAGAAGATTGAGATACAATTTATTGGACTTTATCTTATCAAATAAGAAAGTCAATTTCAATGATTTATGTAAATTATTTTGATGCTCTATCCGAGCCCTTCTCTAAGGATTCTAGACAGATTTGATAGCCATACTATCAACACATCAACTTATTACAATATTGGCATTTATCCAACTCTTAGGATGTCATATGGAAGTCATAGAAGTACGGTCAACTCTTTGACTATCCTTCTCATCTTGGGTCTGACCCATGCTTCCATTGCGCTCCCTTTATCTATAAACAACCATTGCTTAAGATAAAGGATCTCTTATGTTGAACTCAAAGGAATTCAATGTAAGAGCATTTCAACATTTATACATGCTTCATTCAACTCATACAATATGAATATTATGAAGCTTCATGAATGACTAGAGCATAGACAGTAAAATGATGACACTCATCATGTCTACATCCACCTAGACTCTTAAAAACATTGGTTCAGGTAGGTATTCAAACATTTTGGATACATCATCTCTTATAGAGCCACCATTCTGCATGATGCAGTGAACCATCTCATTCTTGATAAATGTCAAGAGCACATATGTATGCCAGAATATCTTCATTGATTTTATAAGGATTATTTGACAATTACGATCATCGTCGACATGTTACTTTCAAAGTACATCCGATGAGAGATCAAGACTATAGAGAGATACAAACCCTAGGGTTGTAGTCCTATTATCTATTTAATTGTCATTCCTCATTATTATGAGGAAACTTGCACATTGCAACCACATACATTATGTGTCCAACTGCAAGTACAATATCTAGATCATGAGTCCAATCCATGATATTTTATTAGTTATTATTGAGTATAGAATTGAGTGGGTTTAATGAAGAATTATCTGAAATAAGAAATTTGCATAAATGTATAAATATATATTTTACTTTGATTTAGGAATTTTCATATCAAAGTTGGCTTGCCTTGTCAACACTGAAAGTTCATTCCCTTAATCACTTTCAATGTAAGAGATATACTTACCATAATATCTCATCAAGATCTGGGATCTCCTTCCTTATCTTTGTTACATCCCAATAATATGAGAATCTGCAACTTGGATAAAAAGAAGCTGGAACACATTCCACCTTGCAAGTCCAACTTGCTTCTCTCAATTCGGTCTTTAACACCCGGGCCCACCACCCCTAAGATGATGTTGACCCGTCATTAATTGAACCAACTGTCAATAGGAATAGTACTCGCTATGCGCAATCCAATATCACCCCAATAATATGAGGATCCGATATTGGGGTCACTACGCATACAACCTTACTCTTTCGAGAAGCGAAGAGCCTGATCCAAATGGCTTGTATACCGGAGCTGTCACTTCGGACAGGCGTCTCCGACATACAATCTCTAGCGACGGAGCCCTTTTCCTTGACGGGAGACCATAGATGTCACTTATGTGATCCTCCATATCATATTTAAATTATAATTAATCATTATGAATCATATTTATTACGATTAATTCTTCCAAGGAAAATAACACATCTATTTATAATAGAGTGTCTTAATTTTAGTTGAATTCCAATTAATCTAATCATATTAAATTAATGATCCAATTAATATCCAACAAACATTCTTAGTTGTTACTTGAATTATGGTATTATCTCAAATACGTATTATTTCGAATTTTAATAATTAGAAATACATCATGATTTCTTAAGCATTATACTAACCCTACCCGCTGTCATGGCAAGTACCGACGGGAGTGGGACAGACCGTACACGGTGCAACCTGCTACCCCAATGCTCCCTGACTAGACACCATATCCACCTCAGGAAAGCATAATGCAAAATACATCACTTTGTACTTGAGATGATCATCGGTTCTTCAACCGAAATTATACCATATAATAATAATCAAAACAATTTTGATTAACATTATAATGAGATTTGCTAAACAAATCCCAATCCGATTCAAGTAACATGTTTGTTGGAATGTAGATCACGTAACCAATTTTGTGATATAGATCACATTTTATCAATTATTGGTTAAGGCTATGTCATTTAAGGAAATAATTATCATCAAATATTTAACAAATATTTATGTACAATTATTCTAGGAAATTAAATAATTTAATTTTACTAATTGATTAAATGACAATCACTAGATTCTTGATTAGGAAAGTATTTCCAGCAGTGACCCTCACTTACTAAAAATACTATATCTCAATCAATCTAAATCCAAATTAAGCAAAGTAAGTTCCTAAAGTTTGCTAATTTGATTTACAACAGAACCTAAGTAATTTGCATGCATTTCAAGACATCCCAAATCCATAATTAACATCTTAATTACGTTAAGATTCGCAGTCCCCGAAACTGTGGTTACATGTTCACTAAAATGAGCATAACTTGAGCAAACGGAATCGAAATCACGTAGGTTTCCTTGTTTAACGGGGAACAAAATCCAATTATTATTTTCGTATTTAAACAATTTAAGCATTGCCGAAAATAATCTCAAAACAGAGATGTGAAAATGAAATGCAAGAAAACTTTCGCAAACCCTAACGAACCCAAGTCGTCCTAGGTTTATGGATCGCATCCAAAACTACCAACCTAAGGATCTGATACCACTTGAAGGTTATGGTGAGATCCTCAAGCGCATCACAGAAGCTTGAGCATCGTATCAAATACGACGAAGAACGACTAGTCGTACTAGTTGTTCTATGCAGCGGAAATTAAAATTTTTTCATGCAACGAAACCACATAATCCAAGAACACTTCTTGATCATTTCATATAAACCACAAACAAGTAATAGGATTACCTCTTGAAGCGTGGTTGCAATCGAGTCTCTAAACGAAGAGACCTCATGTCTCAAGTCTGATTTGACGGAGGAGACGCTTGCGAGCGTGTTGATGAAATACGTGCTTCTCGCAATCCATGTTGATGATCCAAGTGGAAGATCTCCTGATCTCGACACACTAGATCCAACGTCTTCTTCACGAGCAAGGCGCACCGAAGGAGACGGAGATCCACGAGCAAACGATCGGGCATCATAACGACGACGCTGCGGCGATGGAGAACTCCCTTTAGGGCATCCATGGTGGACGGCCATGAGAGAGGAAGAGAGAGGGCTGACGTGTAGAGAGAAAGAGAGAGAAAGAGAGACTTATGTTCTCTTGTGTGTTGTATAAAGAAGAGCAAAGGGGTGCCTCTCCTTTTATAATGTTTTGGGATCCATGGATCTCAATCCATGGACAACACAAATCCAATGGTTCTCATTGATTGGGTTTCTTGTAATGGCTAAGATTTGTGTTGGTAAAAATCAACAACAACTAATTTAATTTAGATTAAATCCATATTAATAAATCAATATAAATCAATCCCAATTTAAATCAATCAAGCATGGAGATTATGGAGTGAAGATTGCCTCCTTTCATAATATTGAATTTGGTGGCAATCTCATGAGATCTCATGAGATTACATTATTCCATGGAAATCTCCAAGATTTACAACAACACTTGTTGTAAATTATTCTACAAAAATAATTCATAATTATTTTGTGAATATTGCAATCTTTCCATTGGAAAATTGTGAATCACATTCACAACTCAAAATAAAATGTGAATTACATTTTCAATTAATTGTCCAATGTGAATCCAATTCACATCAACATTTAATTAACAAATGTAAATTACAAATAGCTCTCTCTTATATATATTATAAATCACATTTATAATATATATATGACTAATATGGATATTGCTATCCACATTATTCATATCCATGATAATTAAATCACATTTAATCATCCTGGATCTCTATTCTCTTGTTCTCAAATAATATGAATCACATTCACATTATTCATGTCTTTGATAATTAAGTCACATTTAATTATCTTAGATAACTCTCCTCATAATATGAATTAAATTCATATTAATCATGATAATTAAATCACATTTAATTGTCAATTTTCTCAATGCTCGGATACACATATCAACAATGAAATTATCGATAAACTCTTTCAAGGATAATACGCTTTCTCTGCGAATACTTGGAGATAAGGACAGGGCGATTGTATTGTTCCACATATAGTGACTTGGATATTGAGATCATATCTCAAATCCAGATCGCGGGCCTCCCATAGATGCTTGATTAAATCAAGACCGCAAATCTAATCTTCTCATTGCATCTGAATCACATTCAGATCAACGTCCAACATTTGGACCAAGATTAGATTACTTCTCTACTGAGAGGAGTCACTAAAATCCAGACCCGTTTCATCACTCCCTAGGAATGGAAGCATCATGGTTATACAATCGTTTAAGATCACATCACCCTCAGGTATCTCCAATACCTGTACATCCTGCATACTGGAAGACTCAGAATAAACACGAAGTATTGGATCAACTTTATACTGTCTACTTCAGGGGTTTTATCAGTAAGTTTCTCATTCGATCATTGGGAGTTGGTATTGATCATATACTATCCAAAAGCATATATCATACTTTGGTGTTGATCATATACTTTCCAAAAGTATATATCAAACCTACAAATTCAGCCAAGCTTCCAAAGCGAGACGACCGTGCACGGAATTTGATTCTTCCCAATATCTCCTGAGTGAGATCATGTCTTCCGGTTCAATAACTGAACCCGTATAATTCCTTTGAGAGATAGTATTACTCATATGCCCTTACATGCACACCAGCGCGTCGGTGGTAAACCTTGATTAGGTCATTGATGAATCCACAATTCATCATCTCAATATCTTGATCTTAGAAAAATCCATGAGTAAAGTCTCAAATAAATGTACATAAAATCATTAAATTAACAAAATGACTCTTGTAAATAAAAAACACTAATTACTGTATATTAGATTGTACAAAATAAATTAACAATAAAAAGCCGCAAAATCAACGGAGTTTTTCACCTGTAAATAGCCCAAAACTTCATGTATTTTTAATAATTTCATTTCAACTCATTTTTGGCTAATTTTTTCTCTAACTTGTTCATAACAATGTATATAAAAATACAAAAATACAAAAGAAATTTCACTTCAAATAAATGCTCCTAGATCCCAAAGAGAAAAAGCCGTGAAGTCTAACTTCCTAGCCAAATTCCCGCTCCGTATGAACTCCAAATTTACCAACTCACTTTTAAAGTTCAAGTGAAAAAATTATCTATCCAAAGGAAGTGGTTTCATTAAAATCGGAGCTCATTTGCAAAAGTTGGGTTTGGGGACCTAGATGTACATTGTATATTATGTATATATTCATTCTTTCTTTATTTTATTTTATCTTTCTTAATTTCTAAAAATATAAAAAATCGTGATTGTGTTGTATTTTGATTATGTTATTGTATTGTATTTTTTCTTGTAAATATCTCTTATTAAAAAGATTAAAAATACATATTAGAAAAGCAAACAAAAAAATGTAAATGTTGTATGTATTCATTTGTAAATTCACCACTATTTTTCCTTCTTTATTTTTGTTGTATTTAAAGTAGCCTACTTTATATCATTATTTATTTTATTATTTATTTTACATTCTCTACAATAACCACCATTCAACTCCATTCGACCACCAACCTCCATTCCACTCCATATTCTTCATCCAACCTCCCATTCAACTCTACTAATAATAAAACCTCACATTCAACTCCACCAATAATCTAACCTTCCATTCAACACCACCACCATTCTAACTTCCCTTTCTCTTCTCTTTATATTCATTTGTACATCCTCATTTTTTATCATCCGCCATTCTAATAGAAAAAGGACAGAGCTTGGAGTGTTTTGTTGGTGACATCAGCGAGGCATCTTCCTCAAGCGACGACCTCCTTCAGGCGAGATCTGTGGAGCTCCGCTCCACGTTACGAGTTCTCCATCGAGCTCGCCTAGCTTCTCCGCTTTTTATTTCGCCAATCGGATCGAGGCGGTGACAGGAGTCCAGCGTAGCTGCTCCGCAAATCCGGCGAACATCAGGTGAGTATTTCTCATCATTCTCTTGTTATATTATTTTATCTAATATTTTGTTTCTCTTGTTGTTTCTTTGTTTCTTCATCACTCCCCTCTACCATTTTTTCTCCCTTTTGTATATATTCATATTTAGTCCCTGTATATATTTGTTTGTATGTTTTGTTTGTTCTCTGTATTTGCACATATAATCATATATTTTTATATCAATTTGGACATCAATATCGTATCATTTTATTCAATGAAAAATAGCATGATGTTGACAACAAATTGTCTACCATTTGAATATTTATTTGTATTTTTGTGAGTTATGGGTAATTAATTAAGATTATTTTGCTGCAAAAGTCTATATTTTACCCAATCAGTGTTCTTAAATTCATATCTA
This sequence comes from Ottelia alismoides, assembly GCA_037367405.1. Lineage (NCBI taxonomy): Eukaryota > Viridiplantae > Streptophyta > Magnoliopsida > Alismatales > Hydrocharitaceae > Ottelia > Ottelia alismoides. The sequence continues at coordinate 626,852 of JAZKJV010000572.1, forward strand.
ACTCACTGTTGCTCCAAAAATTCTTAAAAAATTGGGAATAATGCGTTAACGTATGATCTAATTATTGTTCAAATTTCATTGTAATTGGAATTGTCTTGTGACTAAAATAAATTATAGAGTTGGAAATTTTATTTTTTAATTAAATCCATATACATCATTTTTATGGAATTTCAAATCTCCTGGATTGCATATAAAAATACCTTTTTGATATAATTTGCTCTTTGGCTAATTTGACATTGTGGATTTATTAGGATTTAATTACTCACAGTCCCTCTGTTTTCACTAAAAATCCAAAAAAAATCATATTTTGTCAAAAAATTCCGAAAAAGTTAATGCACTATCCTTACATCATATTTTCATTCCAGTAAAATTTCATCATTTTTGCTTACTGTTTGCGTGAAAAATTGTGAAAATACCCATAAAAAGTATGCATTTTCCATTGTTGTTTAACCCATAAAATTCCAAAAAAAGATGTATTGCATTCATCATTGGATTAGGATTCTAGAAAAGATATAACTAGGCTAAATTGGACCTATTTTCTATTTAAATTAATTTAGCTAAATTGTGTGCTTTCTTAGTGTATTAATTCAGCTGCATTTGCATTTGCATTTGTTTTTGCATTAAAAAAATCTAAAAAAAATGCCATTTGGAAATATAGACCTAAGTTTTCAAATTATCCCCAAGTTGTTCCTTTGCCTCCCAGTGTTAGACCCCGGACTTGCCCGGGATATAAATTAATCCGAGACACTCTTCACGGAGATCTTCTCTCGATTCTAACTGAATCGCTAAGTACATGTACTACAACGAACCCAAATTAAATATCGTATTTAGCGACTCGTCATATGCTGCCTTTGCCGGGGAGGCAAATGACTTAGGGATTAATTTAAAAATTTGGATTTATATTTTCATTTACTCGGTCGGTCTGACCCCCGAGCCACTTGTAATTATTTCATTTTTTTCACAATTATTTTTCTGCTCACTTTTGTATATATTTATTTTCAATCTCTCTAATATAAATCTTATTTTCCTTGCGAGGGCCCGTTAGACTTGGAGTGCATCGGAGGTCAACGGATGCAACGCGCGTCGACTGCTGAAGAGCTAGGAGAATTACTTTATTTTTGAGAGAGTTTTTGTAATTATTGTAATAATTTAGGTAATTCCTACTTTCCAGCGGCTCTTGTTTGAGAGCTCGTGCTTGTATCCGGATTGGACATTGGACTCGCTCGTGGTCGTGTGGTTGATTGACGTAGAATAGGACTTGCACTCGCGGCTCTCAGTGCATATTTTATTAGAATATCTTTATTGCTTGTACTCGTAAATTTTAGGACCACACATCACATTTAATGAGGCGCACTTAGACCGCAGGGCTATTAGTCAAATTTAACTTGTTCATCACTCGCTAATAGAACTGCATGTCTAGGGACGATTTTCTCGTTTGTATTCATATAGTATAAAATTTCAATTCTGCCTTGCCTCCCGCATGTATAGCACGAGGATCATTGTAAGTCTTCTGAACTGGACATGCATCATTGATTTCACTATTTGCATCGATTTTTCTCGACTCTCTCCTCCTTGGTTTTTGAAACTTAGGTTAAAAGGAAATCGAGACTGATCGTTAGGCGTGCTTTGTTTGGTGGACTAATCAAGTGATAACCAAACTTAAAATCGAGATTGCTAATCAGAGTTGACACAAAAAAATTGACTAAAACTAACATTTGTTTTGGGAGAGCAAAACCCACATTGTATGCTTGGCTAATTGTGATTGTTGAGAGGTGAGGACGCATCCCTAGGATAGTGCCCAAAACCTACTTTTAATCCTTGCGTAATTGGACTTATATCTTGATTTATCACCTAATTAAAACTGAAAAGATAAATGGTTGGACTTTTGCGACCATCACTTTGTTGAGTAGGTGAACTCAGGGTTTGCTCTTGTGTTTGTTTGCTTGTGTGTTATTCGGTGCACTTGCACGCTTTCTTCCTCGATCCACTTCATTCTCCCATCTCCCTTCCAAAATGTCAGAATATTGGTCATCATGTCCAGGTCACTCTTCTTCGACCATATTTCGACCATGTCCACCTTCTTATTCCTCGTCATACCTACACCTCGACCACGAAGTCAGAACTCCGACTGATTTCTCCACTTCTTCGTCCTTCTCACCTACCCCACATTCTTACGCCCCTGACTCACAACCACCCTGGATTTACTCCCAATATTCTCGTCCGCTTGCTGGAATTAGGGAACAAACCAAAGAGCAAGCCACTATTGAGATGAATGACTGGCAGAATTAGTTGATCCCACATACCTAATTCTCACCTCGAGTTAGGACTGGGGAACCATTGACCTTTACACATCCGAACTTGACCTTTGGGTACAACACGGTCCATCAAACCAACCAAATGGGGAGGTCTACACCATACGATCTTCCTGACTTGATTGACCTGAGTGATCATGCCAACATTGACCAACCTTCATATCACCCATTCGGAGAGCCGACATATACGGGGGATTGGATTCATGCGACCAATCTACAGACCCCCTATAAACTGACTCCACCTTATGAGGCTCCGACCAACATCTGCCATACAGAAGGGACATACTCAATCCAGTGTTACACGCCTGAGTCAAGGTGTGTTGAGTATAGGAGCCCGAGTTCTCAGCAGCATCCTCCAATTGCACAGACTTCTCTCATGAGGTGTAATGAGAACTTATTGGAGGATGACATTTGTAGACCGATCAAGAGTCCAGGTAGGAATGTGGATCATGGATTTTGCGGATTGAATTTTAAAAAACCTGGAAGACACCGGATTGACCACACGTCATGTACAACTGGAATCCCTTCTACCTCCCTCTTCTACTAACCGCTTTCCCTCCAAACCAGAGTCTGTACATTTTCCTAGTCCTCATTCATCTATCAAAAAGACCAAAAAAATGTAAAAATCAGAAAATCATAAAAATTGAAAATGGAAAAGACTTACAAAAATTGGATCCTGTAGTTAGGGAAGCACTGGATAGAAAGTTGATTTTTGAGCTTCCCTTAATAATGGCCATTGAACACTTTCCCGACCTTAAAAGATTTGTAAGAAGTAAATTGATGCCTAAAAGGCCGGACAATAAGAGGACAAGGACTGAGAAACATGTAGTGTCTATGGCCACATCTTTGATGATCGGGAGAAAAATCAAGAGCCGCAGAGTAAAGAGGTTGCCTAGGTTTGATTGTGAAATCAAAGATACTACATTCACCCATGCAAGAATCGATGATGACTCACCGATTAATATCCTCCCAACCTCTGTGTTTGCCAAGCTCAAACTCGGATCTGTCAAGAAGTCAAGAGAGATCATTCAGTTGGCGGATCGGTCCATTAAACGGTCGAGAGGAACTATTTTAGTCATCGTTACTTTCCAAGGTGTTCTACTGGAAATAGACTTCACGATCATTGACATTGAGAACCGAGGAGAGTCCACCCAGTCTCCGATCATTCTCGGGAAGCCGTTCTTAGCCTTGGCTAAGGCAACTATAGATCGCGAGACTCGGGAGATCGATTTCACTGCAATAGGAGCACTTCAACCTCACTTGATCTTTGAGGACACACGATCTTCCAAGGTAACCCATAAAGTCGTAGACAATCGTGAACTTCGAGAGGAAGATGAGTCCTACCTCTCTGCTACACCTAAGAAACTGACTGTCCAGACGACCGTTGGATCAGAAACTCCCCACACCTCCACTTCATCAACTGCTTGCACCACCACCGTAACAGCTTCTAAGGAGGACTCACGACCAGAAGCTATCATTGAGTTGGACACGACCTTTGTGGATTGACTTCATCATTTCGATGATCCGACACAAGAACCCAACAATGTCAAGCCAACTGAGAACACTGTGCCTTACCAGAGACGTGTGCTGACCCTGCAGGAGTATACAATGCATATGGTGACTCATCTGATGTTGAACCTCTAGTCATCACCTCACTACATCCACGACCTACACCAAAAGAGACAACTGGGACCAAATTGACCAATCTTGATAAATCAGTTGCTCCATCCTCTAATCGATCATTTGGTAAGAAGAAGAAAAGTATTGATTCCTCGAGGTGTTCCTCAGAACTTTTCCAGACGTATCACTCTCCTCTTCCTCTTAATGCTTCAGGTTCTAGAAAATCGGCTAAGAATGTTACCTTCGACATACCAGAGAAGGAACTTTCTGAGGAGTCCTCATCAGGTCCGGACGAGGTGATCTATATGAGTGAGCTCAGTTCGGCTGTTCTGAAGCCATATTTGAGCAAGCAGCCGTGTGTCGACCCTCGTTGGACTTTCCCTACACCTCATTATCATTCTTCGAATGATGATTGTGATAGTGACACATGTGTATACTACCCACCTCCTCGTTCCCGCAAGAAGTTCCGTCACAAACCTTCTTAATCCTTGTATATTCTCACTCGTCCTTGTATAGATTTTTCTCTCTTTATTTCCCTCCCTCCCCCGTGATTCGCATCACTTGCCCCAGTTCCGTATCGTTTTCACTTTGTGGCTATACTTAGGATGACTAGATCCTAAGTATGGGGGGGTGAGTGAACCGAGTTGCTCCATTTCTTCTTGTATATTCCTTTCCACTCTCATCGGTCCCCCAATCTTGTGTTCTATCCAATACTTGACCATAACCTAAGTATAGGGGGGCCGATACCCGCTGTGTATTCTCCCATATTCTTAAATTCTTTTCACCCACTTGTACTTAGTATGAGATATGGCTTTTTGTCACCTGATGCCATGAGGACATAGCACATGCTAAGTATAGGGGAGTGTATATATTATATATATACTTTACACATAGCTCGTACTTTCACGTATTTTTGTATATATTATACATTAATTACGGGGTGGATAAAATTGAAAAAAATCTTTTCAAAAAAAAACTAAAAAAACTCGTAAAAAAACTTTTCAAAAAAATCTCTTAAAAAAACTTTTCAAAAAAAAATCCTTATTTGCTTTTTAAAAAAAACTTTTTCAAAAAAATGTGTGTCCTTTCTTATTTACCAATCTTTTTAAAAAAACACTTGAAAAAAAGAGCAAAACTTTTCTTAAAAAAATCTTCTTTTCCTTTGTTTGTCAAAAAAACTTTTTTTAAAAAAAAAACTTTTTCTAAATCTTAAAAAAATTAACTAATAAGTTGTGGTTTAATCCCTGACACATTCACACAAGACTAGTAAAGTTCAAGAACATTTGGTTTATGAGATTTTGAGATTTTGAGTTAACCAGCCTTAGTCATTAGGGTCCTTGACTTAATTATTCACATTTCCCTATTTTAAAAGATTTGTGTGCTATACTACATGCTCAGTCTCTACCTTAAGAATATGATCATCACCTCACATATACGACTGCAGTTATGATGAGATGAGTTGAAATTTCACTTGAGGAACTGTGGTGAGGGATTTGAGTTTGGACTTGATTTGATGATGCTCGAGGATGGGATAAAATCAATGAAGGCTTCATGAAACCTGAGTGTCAGCATCTTTAGCCAGTATGAGAACATGGTTCTTGTACTATCTCTTGACATTTATCTATGTACCAGGGTGTGATTAAATAAAAAAATGTTGATCAGTGTGCGTCAACTTTTGGTAAAAGCAGCGGAGCTAGCTGAAAATACTACAAAGCAATGAAATGTTAAAGAAAAGCTCTCATTCCACAAAGTCAATTACCAAAAGAGCTTCCACCAAAGGCGAGCGCTCCCAACCATTTCAAAGTGTCCACTTGGACCACCTCTATCAGGACCAGGAGTCGAGCTTGCACCAAAAAAGAGCTCTGCATCGTAAATGCTACAAGTCTGGGTGTAGAAGGTATAATAGATACTCAAAAAAGACACACCCCGATGTACTCCCAGGAAAACAAGTGCAGACGGCTCCAACTTCTCTTGACGGACGCACTGATCAACTCCAAAATATGCGTTGAGTAATAAGGCACTCGAGAGGATCCTTGTTTCAATGAGAGGGAGAGAAGAAATGACACAATCCCATGCCCTCCATCAACTGACCTTCCATCTACACTTTCAAGTCTGACAACTAAAGAGACGGTGGATTGGATGCAAGAAATGATTTATTCCCTAGTGTTGAGGATTGGGTTCTTAGGAGAGTCTCTTGGACTGGAACCTTGGGTGACGTTGCGACTCTACTCTTGTAACTACGGTCAACACTTAAGTCATATCCTTACTATATATGTATACAAAGAGAGTCTGATGATTAGGGAAATTGGATACCTTTTGACTAGAGCTTGGTTCAGCTTAGAATTTTAGGATCTCTAAAACTGAGAGTTCTTGAACGGATCAAGTCTTGTATTCACATGTACAGTCAGGGGTTAATCCAACTTATTCATTCTTTATTTGCTCGAGGACTATCAAAGTTTAAGTATAGGGGGGTGATGAATCCACGATTCATCATCTCAATATCTTAATCTTAGAAAAATCCATGAGTAAAGTCTCAAATAAATGTACATAAAATCATTAAATTAATAAAATGACTCTTGTAAATAAAACACACTAATTACTGTATATTAGATTGTACAAAATAAATTAACAATAAAAAGCCGTAAAATCAACGGAGTTTTTCACCTGTAAATAGCCCAAAACTTCATATATTTTTAATAATTTCATTTCAACTCTTTTTTAGCTAATTCTTTCTTTAACTTCTTCATAACAATGTATATAAAAATAGAAAAAGACAAAAGAAACTTCACCTCAAATAAATGCTCCTAGATCCCAAAGAGAAAAAGCCGTAAAGTCCAACTTCCAAGCCAAATTCCCACTCCGTATGAACTCCAAATTCACCAAAATCACTTTTAAATTTCAAGTTAGAAAATTATCTATCCAACGGAAGTGATTTCATTAAAATCGGAGCTCCATTTGCAAAAGTTGGATTGTGGGATCTAGATGTACATTGTATATTATGTATATATTCATTCTTTCTTCATTTTTATTTTATCTTTCTTAATTTTTAAAAATATAAAAAAATCAAGCTTGTATTGTATTTTAATTGTATTATTTTATTGTATTTTTCCGTTGTAAATATCTCTTATTAAAAAGATAAAAAAATACATATTAGAAAAGCAAACAAAAAAATGTACATGTTGTATGTATTCATTTGTAAATTCACCACTATTTTTCCTTCTTTTTTTTGTTGTATTTAAAGTAGCCTACTTTATATCATTATTTATTTTATTATTTATTTTACATTCTCTACAATAACCACCTTTAACTCCAGTCGACCACCAACCTCCATTCCACTCCATATTCTTCATCAACTCCACTAATAATATAACTCCCATTCAACTCCACTAATAATATAACCTCCCATTCAACTCCACCAGTACTCTAACCTCCCATTCAACACCATCACCATTCTAACTTCCCTTTCTCTTCTTTTTATATTCATTTGTACATCATCATTTTTTCTCATCCGTCATTCTAATAGAAAAAGGAGAGAGCTTGGAGTGTTTTGTTGGTGACAACGGCGAGACATCTTCCTCAAGCGACGACTTCCTTCAGGTGAGATCCGTGGAGATCCGCTTTGCGTCATGAGTTCTCCATCGAGCTCACGTAGCTTCTCCGATTTTTATTTCGCCAATCGGATCGAGGCGGTGACAGGAGTCCAGCGTAGCTGCTCTGCAAATTCGGCGAACATCAGGTAAGTATTCCTCATCATTCTCTTGTTATTTTATTGTATCTAATATTTGTTTCTCATGTTGTTTCTTTATTTCTTCATCACTCCCCTCTACCATTTTTCTCCCTTTTGTATATATTCATATTTAGTCCCTGTATATATTTGTTTGTATGTTTTGTTCGTTATCTGTATTTGCACATATAATCATATATTTGTATATCAATTTGAACATCAATATTGTACCATTTTATTTAATGAAAACTATCGTGATGTTGAGCAACAAATTATCTACTATTTGAATATTTATTTGTATTTTTGTGAGTTATGGGTAATTAATTAAAATTGTTTTGCTGCAAAAGTCTATATTTTACCCAATTAGTGTTCTTAAATTCATATCTAACTCATGGTTGCTCCAAAAAATCTTAAAAAATCAGGAATGATGCGTTAATGTATGATCTAATTACTATCCAAATTTCATTCAATTGGAATTGTCTTGTGCCTAAAATAAATTATAGAGCGATTTAGATATTTGATTTTTAATTAAATCCACATACATCATTTTTACGAAATTTCAAATCTCCTGTATTGCATACAAAAATACATTTTTTAGGTAATTCGCTCTTTGGTTAATTTGACATTGTGGATTTATTAGGATTAATTACTCACAGTCACTCTGTTTTCACTAAAAAAATCTATAAAAAATTCATATTTTGTCAAAAAATTCCAAAAAAGTTACTGTAGTATCCTTGCATCTTGTTTTTATTCCAGTAAATTTTTCATCATTTTTGCTTATTGTTTGCGTGAAAAATTGTGAAAATATCCATAAAAAGTGTGTATTTTTCATTGTTGCATTTTAACGCATAAACTTCCAAGAAAAGACGTCTTGCATTCATCATTGGATTAGGATTCTAAAAAAAATATAACTTGGGTAAATTGGACTTATTTTCTATTTAAATTAATTTGGCTAAGTTGTATTCTTTCTTAGTGTATTAATTCAGCTGCATTTGCATTTGCATTCGTTTTTGCATTAAAAAATCTAAAAAAATACTGCTTGGAAATCTAGACCTAAGTTTTCAAATTAACCCCAAGTTGTTCCTTTGCCTCCCTGTGTTCGACCCCGGACTTGCCTGGGATATAAATTAATCCGAGACACTCTTCACAGAGATCTTCTCTCAGTTCTGACTAAATTGCTAAGTACATGCAATACAACGAATCCAAATTAAATATCGTATTTAGCGATTCGTCAGTCATCAACCTATTTGTCTGCCAAATGTACATACTCAGACATATAGTAACACGTCTTTCTCCGGTCAGAGGATGCGTGCCTGTATCGTGACAGCATACGATATATGACTTTGGTTATCTCGATCTCGTTAAGTCAACTCTTTGACCTAACTTATCTAACACCTTTGAATCTCTATTCCTATGCAGATGACCTGCATCAAGAGGTTGGTCAGATATCAGCCTATGTGAGAAAGAATTGCCATCTCCTACTCAGGTTGGAGATCATCTCTTAACAAATCATTTAATGATGCTTGATGAGTCCTCAATCTAACCCTTTAGATATTCATGCAAGCACCAGCCTCTATGATTCAATTATTGAATCAACAGTTGTATGATTATTAAGATGGCCATGGTACATAACTCTAATTGTACTAAGGGACCTATTATGCAAATTATTTATTCTTCATTTCAGATCATGGAATGATATGTGCAATAATATTTATTGCATAGTGGCTCGTCGTGGGCTCGCATGTCCAACACCCTCTACGAGAAGGAATGTACTCCAAGGAGGTCAGAAAGTTAGTAAGGAAAGAACCGCTGGCTCTCACTTATCACAATGAGGGAGCTAGCAAAAAAGGTCAGGTAGTTGTAATCGTTTCTGAGTAAGTCATCCACATTGGAGAGATTGCAATGGATGTAGCAGATCGAGTGCTCTGTGAGGTCATAGAAATGGCATGGACAATGGGTGGCTGTGTAGAACTTCCAATGATCACCAGGCATGTTCATGAGAGGGAGGATCTTGATGAGAATGTTGCTGATGATACTCATGGTGTCATGGATGAGCCTCATGCTCCCGAACTTAGGTGGGCATGGAGTTGGTGGAGTCAACTTCACCAAGCTTCTTCTATAACGAGGGAGGTACCAGTTTGAAAATGATGGGTTGGGCATAGGGATGAGCATGGGCCAGGCCCTACAGGGCCCAGACCCAAGGCCCGTTTATGTTTGTGGGCTTTGGGTTGGGCCTAGGCCCACTAGATTTTTTTTTGAAAGCTCAAGCCCAACCCAATTATTATGGGTCGAGCCTGGGGTCGGCCCATAATGTCTCAAAAATCAATTGGGTTTGGACCAACCCAAAACTTATGAGTCTAGACTTGGCAGACCCATATACTTGGTGCATCCTCATTTGGTTATTTTGATTGTAATCTTCGTTATGAAGTATTTATTAGTTATTTAAGTCTTTATTATTTAGTTATCCTAATGTTTTGCACGGATTTGGTCATATCTATGATTCTATGGTATCTAATGGAAAGAGTTTCATAGAGATATTATAGAAACATGTGCAAATAATAAAGTAGAACCAGTCAACAAGCCCGACCCGTAAATAATAAAGTAGAAACATGCTATCGGGCCTAACTGGCCACTTTTGGGCTTCTATGCAGGCCTGGATATCGGGCCTAACGGGCTGGGCTGAGCTAAGCCCGAGCCCGACCCAATTATTAAGTGGGCCTAAATCTTTGGCCCAAACCCGACCCATAAATAATTCGAGTTCGAGCTGGGCCGGACTTCAGGTCAGGCTGAGCCGGCCCAGCCCAATGCTCATCCTAGTTGGGCATCTGTTATATCATGAGTAACATCCCATCTAAATAATCCCGTTAGGATTAACAAGTACCCGCGGGTATCCGATTAAAAGCTTTCACTACCCGATTTGATTCCTACAATTGCAAATGGTTAGGAACAAATACTGATATGTAAACGTTGATAGTACTGTATTAATATAAACATGGAATTGAATACAAATATTGCTCACTCTAGAAAATGTATTATCAAATTATTAAAAAAGAAACATATACGAAATGGATGCAAATCAAATACACAAAATAATAAAAAATGATACTGTACAGGTTATATTAAATCTACATGCATTTGATGGCTCATACACGATCCATTTTGAAATGAACATATATATATATATATGCTAAATTTTGAATTAATGTATATGATAATGAACCGGATATGGTCCAAGTCGATATATATAACCATCTTGACATTCAACCAAGATGACAATGAATACAATAACAACGAATCCCATCGTACACACACGTATCCATCATGACAACCAAATGGGGTAATAATCAATGCAATTAGATACGAAAACCAATATATATATATATATATAGGGTAAAATGTGTATGCCCCCTAGGGGGAGCTAACTTAGCTCCCCCCACCCTTTTTTCACAAAATTTTTTTATTTTTTTTGAAATCTAAAACCGTGTAAATTCATTATTAAATCTCTATATTATGTCATTCAAATTTCATGCGAAACAGAGATTCCTACGACCTCCATCCAAACGGGGTCGATTTAAAAAATCATGTTACCGTTAAAAAAATGACTGTCTGGATGGAGGTCGTAGGAGTCTCTGTTTCACACGAAATTTTTATGACATAATATAGGGATATAGTGATGAATATTCACGGAAAAAAATTTCAAAAAAAAAATAAAAAAATTGAAGAAAATAAGGCGGGGGGAGCTAAGTTAGCTCCCCCTAGGGGGCAGCCCCATTTTCCTCATATATATATATATATATATATATATAATATATATATAGGGAAAAATGAGGCTGCCCACTAGGGGCAGCCAACATGGCTGCCCCACCCCATTTTTCACAATTTTTTTTATTTTTTTGGAAAAATATCATCATGTATATTCATCCCTATATCCCTCCTATGTGTCATTCGAATTTCGTCAGAAACAGAGACTCTTATGGCCTCCATCCCGACGTCATTTTTTTAACAATCGCAAGATTTTTTAAATCGACCATGTCTGGATGGAGTCCGTAGGAGTATCTGTTTCTTACGAAATTCGAATGGCATATATGAGGGATATAGGGATGAATATACATGACAATATTTTTCAAAAAAAATAAAAAATTTTACCCAAGAATGGGGCGGGGCAGCCATGTTGGCTGCCCCCAGGGGGCAACCCCATCAACCCCATATATATATGGGTAAAATGGGGCTGCCCCCATGGGGGGAGCTAACTTGGCTCCCCCGCCCTATTTCGCCCGGGTTTTTTATTTTTATTTTTAGATTTTCTTCCATGGATTTTCATCAATATATACCTATATTATGTCGTTAAAATTTCGTGCGAAACAGAGACTCCTACGGCCTCCATCCAACGGGGTCGTTTTTAGTAATTCTGTTACCGTTAAAAAATGACTGTTTAAATGGAGGCTGTAGGGATCTCTGTTTCGTATGAAATTTTAATGACATAATATAGGGATATAGTGATGAAATTCTACAGAAGAAATTTTCAAAAAAAATAAAAAATCGGACGAAATGCGGCGGGGGAGCCAAGTTAGCTCCCCCAAGGGGCAGCCCCATTTTTCCCATATATATCTATATGGGAAAAATGGGGCTGCCCCCACCCTATTTTTCGCAAATTTTTTATTTTTTTGGAAAAATATCACCATGTATATTCATCTATCCCTCCTATATATCATTCGAATTTCGTCAGAAACAGAGACTCCTACAACCTCAATCCAAACGTCATTTTTTTAACGGTCGTAGGATTTTTTTAATCGACCATGTCTGGATGGGCCGTAGGAGTCTCTGTTTCTGACGAAATTCGAATGTCATATAGGAGAGATATAGGGATGAATATACATGACGATATTTTTCAAAAAAATAAAAAATTTTACCTCAAAATTGGGCGGGGCAGCCCCATCAACCCCTATATGTATGTATATATGTATCGTTTGTCAATTTACATCTCGTTATACACATTCACTTCATTTCATAAAAATGAATCTATATGGACGTGGTATTATTGGATCCACATCCGATTGCACTCCTTCCAATATCATATATGTGCATGGCTTTATATTTCTGCGTAGTTTCATATATCGTCATCACTTAGATTGTACTTCTTACCACGTTGATTGTACTCCTAATACAAAAATCTTTCTTTATATAGCAATGTTTATCTTTATTTAGACGAACATACCTCACGCCAGCAACATTCACTCATGTGTAGGGATGCAAACGGTTACATATATCTCCGTATTTGATCCATCACTGAATCCGGTTTATACAGATTTTGACATCCGTATCTTAATTCGTTTTAAAATGGATAAGGATATGGATATCGTTTTGATATCCGCAAGCATCTGTATCCATATTCGTATACTCGTTTTCATATATACATATAGTTATAGATTTATTTTTAACCATATATAACACATTCTATACCTTCTTTTACCATATTTCTGTAATCTTTATGATACAAACACATTTAGTAAATTTATATCATTTGTTTTCCATCCAATTCGTATATATTTTAGTCGATTCTATAGAGTATTTCTAACATTACTCGTATGTGATCAATATCCGTTTTACATCCGTATCATTTTTGAAGGATATGGTAAGATAATTTTAATATCCGTCAATATTCGTTTCCGCATCCGTATTTGCACTCAAAAATGGATAAGGAGACGGTAATACCTATAACCGTATCCGTCCGTTTGCTTCCCTACTCATGCACACATGTGCACGGATATAAATATTTTTTTATCGTAGAATTCGAAAAAAAATATTTTGTCTGAATGTTAAGTAACAAATCTGTATAACAGTTGATTAATCTAATGAATGTAGATATGAATCCGCTAAGGAGTGAAAAAAATACGATGAACTTCAAAATTAATAAACAGAGTTCATGAAAAATAATATTGTTGATTTTGTTACTTAATTAACATTTACATAATAAACAAGTAGTTTCCTTCTAATAAAGTCCATTACCCATTAGGCCATTACCCATTGATATTAAGCCGGTACCTGCTACAATCAAGTACTCGTTGGAATAGACCGGTCGACTCGTTATTCAATAACAACAGATCAGGACGGGTCACAATCAAATGAATTGAGTACCTACCTAATGGACACCCCTAGGAGGAGGGGATGGGGTCGACGAAAGAGGGCGAGGGTTGGAGTGATTAAAATATAAAATGCATACTATTAGACGGAGTTTAGTTAGATTAACCTAAGGTAGTGTTCGGTTGGTACCCCCCTTAACCCACCCTTCCTCTCTCTCATGTGGGCCCCACTTTATTCCTTTTTTAAAAGTTAAATAAATCAATTTTACATCATCAATACTATCACAAATAATATATTATACCATCATATAATATTAAAAATTATAAACTACTCCGCTTCTACTCACTTTTTCAAACTTCAATACAATCACATTACAATAACTACTCACTTTTTCAAATTCCAATACAATCATATCACAACAAACCCACTTCTAACCGGGTTCGGATCCTCTAGGTAACATTACTTTTACCTAGAGTGGGTAAAATGTGCTGGATGGTTGCCAAATCACTCCCTTTCTACATGGCGAAAATCAAGCCAACAAGCCAACTTTTGAGGCTACAATATTAAATGAATCATGCACCAACCAACCAACTTTTAAGGATTTAATAGTAAATCTAATTAATACCATCATTCAAATTACCAAATTAATCAAAATTATAAAATAGCACTCTCTCTTCGTGATGCTCACTTTCAAGAATTGTGTGATTATTTTTAAAATATTTTATGGGATATTTACCCAGCAGACCCTGAAATCTTTCGAAATTACCTCTACGACCTTTGAAACATCATAATTCCTCCCACAACCCCGTAATCTTGCTCCGTCTTACCCCACGAACCCTGCCGTTAAATTGACACATCTTGAGTTAACTTCATTGAGTTAAAAACGAGTTAATCTAACCAATCCGTGATCGGACGGCTAGAATCAACCAAAAGCCTCTTCTCCTTCCAGAGAGGCCCCCTCTCCGACTCAACTCTATCCCTCCCCGCCTTCCTCGCCCTCGCCTCCAGTGTACCTCGCCCTCGATCTCGTTCTGGGTGCCACTGCCGTGATCGCCACATGCCTCCTCGGCAGCGACGGTGGTGGCGTTGAGCTGGAGCTGCAGTTCCAGGCGCCGTACCTGAGCTCCTCTCTGCAGGACTTTTGGGGTCAGAGATGGAACCTCATGGTGCGTCTCCTCCACCAGGCGGTGTACACGCCAGTGCGGAGGAGGTGCGGCCCGCTCGCTGGAGTTATGGCAGCGTTTCTGGTTTCTGGATTGGTGCACGAGGCCATGGTCTACTACCTGACGCTGCGGTAGGCAACTGGGGAGGCGACTAGCTACTTCCTGCTGCAGAGGGCGAGCATGGCCGCAGAGGCAGCGGCGAAGGGAGTGCTGAGGAAGAAAGGGTGGGTTCTGCCGAGGGCGGTGGCGGCGCCGATGACGGTGGCGTACGTGTGGGGGACGGCGATGGTGCTGCTCTTCCCGGCGCTGCTGAGAAGCGGCGAGATGGAGGAGGCAGTGGTGGGGGAGTGCATGGCGATCATAGACTGGGGGAGGGTCGTAACTGCGAAGGCGAAAGGCGTTGCTCTCTTCTCTTCCGGTGTTGGCGCGTAGTTGATCGGCCCGTGGGGCTCAACTCGCGCACCGGGAGGGGGGCTCCAGCGGCAGGGGGCATGGGCGCTTCGAGCGCTGGGGGCTTCAAGCGAACCTCCGGAAGGGGGGCTCGCGCGGCAGGGGCAAGGGTGTTCGAGCAGCGGGTCGAGCGCTGGGAGTACGGGGGGGAGGGGGGGGCTTTGAGCGGCCACCGGGAGGGGAGGAGCTTCGAGCACTGGGGGTGCGGGGGGGTGGGCTTTCGAGCGGTGGAGGTGTGGGGAGCTTCGAGCGGCCGCCGGGAGTCGGGAACGAGGAGGAGGAGGAGGAGGAGGCGGAGGTCGGGGAGGAGGGCCATGGAGGGAGGAGGTGTTGGGTGTTGGGTGGTGGGGAGAAGGAGGAGGGTAGAGGGAGTGGCAGTTAAGGTAAATTCGACAAATAAAATAGGCATAAGATAAAAGAATTTAACGGAATCTGGTTAGTTTTAACGAGTAAATGGATGGGGGTTAACCACAGGGTTTATTGGGTAAGGGTTAGCAAGATTACGGGGTCGTGGGAGGAATTATGATGTTTCAAAGGTCGTAGAAGTAATTTCGAAAGATTTCAGGGTCTGCTAGGTAAATATCCCATATTTTATTTATATGAATATGATACAATATTATTTCTTTTTTAAGAAAAATTATTCTATTCCTATTATTCCATATATTTTGTTCATAAAGAGATTGTTATTGATACCATTTTATTTTTAGTGATGAATATGGATATATTTTATATCGTAAAAGTGCAACTTTAGTCGTATCCATGTACTTAAAAATGAAAAGGGTATCCATATTCATATCTATATTCGGAAAAAAATCATATCTTTATCCATTTCTATATTTGCCAACATAAAAATATATATATCTATATCTGCTTAAAAACACATATAATGTTGGACGTATATGAATATATCCATATTTGCTAAAAACATATGGAGCTTATTCGTATATATTATCTGTGAAAAATAAAAACGGTATTGGTAACGATCTTTGTATCAACAAAATAATAATAACAATATGAATATATAGGGAGATATCTACCAAAAAATATTAACTTGATCCGTATTTATATCCTTAAAAAATATAAACAATTTTTCTTAAAAAAGAAATAATATTGTATCATATTCATATAAATAAAATCTTTTAAAAATAATCACACAATCCCTGAAAGTGAGCATCATGAAGGGAGAATGCTATTTTATAATTTTGATTAATTTGATAATTTGAATGATGATATTAATTAGAATTACTATTAAATCCTTAAAAGTTGGTTGGTTGGTGTATGATTCATTTAATATTGTAACCTCAAAAGTTGGCTTGTTGGCTTGATTTTCGCCATGTGGAAAGGGAGTGATTTGACAACCAACCAACACACTTTACCCACTCTAAGTAAAAGTAATGTTACCTAGAGGATCCGAACACACTTCTAACCCACCTCCAATTTAACCCTCTATCCAAACACTAAAACTAAAAAACGGATTAACCTCTACAAATTTAACCCACGTACCAAACGCATCACAATGGAATTCTACCCGAAATAATAGAAGGTAACGAAGGATGTGGGTTAGGATACGACACTGAATAAAAAAATTGAAGCAAACGAAGAAGACGCCATCGTTTCCCTCCGAAAACCCTTTAGACTTCAAAATTTCAAATTCGCGAACAGAGACCTTCAATCATTGGCACAGCAACAGTTACTCGTTCGCCTTCAAAAACTCCGCTCGATCACTCCCCACTTCAGACCTCCACTCGATCGCTGATTCGATGGATCTCGTCTCGGTTTCTAGGGTTTCCTGCTCGAGGGAGCACCTCAAGATCTACCAGGACTGGTTCTCCTTCGCCGATTCTGGTTATCATCTTTTGCCGATCCCGATCGTTGAGCTTTTGAGATCTAGGGTTTCTGTTTTGGAAACTAAAACAGTTGCTGTCGTTGTTCATGTTCAGATGGAGATGGACGGGTGACGGGCAGCGATGCCACCAAGTTCTTCGCGATGTCCAATCTGTCCCGTCATGATCTAAAGCAGGTTAATTTTTATACATTTTTCTATGACGAGTTGTTGCTCTTTGTTGTATCGTGGTTGCTTTTGAGGGCTTGGGTGGAGGGAGCGGAAAATATATAACTTACTACTCCGGCGTCCATTTCTATTCATTGAAATATAATTTTTAGGTATAATATCGACGAAGTGAAGTGGTATTTGATATCTTGACGTGCGTAAGTGGAGGAGGAAATTTGATGGACGGGAAGGGGTAATTTGATTGCTTTCTTCCCCTTCCAGATCGGACGAATTAGGAGGGAAAGACATGATTTTATCGACATCTTTATATTTATAATAATCTACAAATATATGGTTGATATTATTTTCAATTAACATTCTTCCTCTTCTGTACATTCACTTAGGCAACTGAACACCACAAAAACTATACCATTCCTTTCTCTCCATACAAAAGCCAATTTTTTTACCATCATTCCCGCCGATCCTCTCATTCCCTTCTCACCTCTCACTAATTCTCCATCCAAACATTGCCTAAGAAGTTATATTTTGTTGTCATTTATAAATCTTAAGGAGTCGAATTGAATATAGATAGCTGTGGTGATTTCTTTGTTAGCAAACTGAAGCGACCAGGAATAGGGAAAGTTTACTTGGTACAGAGATGATGCGTAGAATTTTGTTTTAGTTAGCTTGTGCCTCCCTACCTGCCCATTAGGCCATTACTAATGGGTTGCATGGTCACATGATAAGATCTTTGCTACATATATGGGCAAGTAAGCGAAGATCCTGTATTTGATTCCCGTTTGATGATATTGCATGCTTGGAAATGGTGTGGCAAAGGAACATCTCTGTGCTTTTATCAAGAGATAAGTGATGGGGTTCACAGTCACAATCTGCTGCAAACTTTATCGGAATATAATAAATTGTCTTCTGGGACTCGCCCCCATTTTCCTAGCCGGGCATGTATCGATTGAAACCATGGAAGGCCATATCCTGATATATCGGCGATATATCGGAGATATATCGGTATCGACAGGTCACCAATATATCGCCGATATGTCCGATATCGAGTATCGACAGGCAAAAAAGGCGAGCCGAATCCCGATGTCGGCGATATGGCGTCGATATATCGTCGATATATCGGCGATATATCGGTATCGACATGGTACCGATATCGATACCGATATCGATATGTCTTTCCATGATTGAAACCACATTATTTTCAGCTTTGCGACGTCGAATGGCACGATGCCTGGACTAATTGTGAACCCTAAGGTAGAGGTTTATAATTTGACACTAAATATTAACTGTTTATTCTAGACAAACTACGTAGTACACGATGATGAATGACTGCTATTCTTAAGCAAGCAGCTTGCTTGAGTTCGCTACAAATTTAGGGGCTACTGAACTAATCACTGACAAGTATATATTATTAACTTATATGCAGAAATGATGTATGCTGAGATCGAGGATTGTTCAAGAACAACTTGTAAACACGCCATGATAGATTGTAAAAGTAAACTAAATAGGTTGAATTATTGCTTGCCTTATTTAAGAAAGCAGAGGTATTAAGTTGATGAGTCATACCATGAAAATTTGGGTATGTGTGATCGAAAGGAGGTTGATAAAAGTTTCCAAAGTAAAAAAAGTTCAATTCGGATTCATGCCAGGTCACTCAACTATTGAAGCCATCCACTTGTTGAGGAGAATAATGGAGATTTATAGAACTAAAAGGAAGAACATCTGTATGATTTTTATTGATTTGGAAACGACTTATAATTTTGTCCCACAAGAGATATTGTGGAGAGTTTTGGGGAAGAGATAAAAACATGTCTTATACATTAACCTCATAAAAGATATGCATGATAAGTCTTCATCTTGTATAAGGATACAATCTAGGAAGATTGACTATTTTGACATCAACATTGGTCTGCATCAAGGTTCAACTTTGAGTCCATTCCTTTTTAATTTAATTATGGACGAGTTGACAAGCCACATTCATGACGAGATACCTTGGTGTATGTTATTCGATGATGATATTGTGTTGATTGATGAGATTAGAGATGGAGTAAATGAGAAGCTTGAGGTCTGGAGACATGCATTGAAGACTAAATGATTTCATACAAGTAGGGTTAAGACTGGATATATGGAGTCCACTTTTAATGGAACCAATAGTGAAGGAATCGATGTGAAGATTGGTGACGATAACACTCAAAAAGAGGAATTATTTTAGATACTTTGGATCTATTTTGCAACGTGATGGGTAAATTGATGGAGATGTTACTAATAGAATAAATGTAGGTTGGCTAAGGTGGAGAGGAGCCTCTACTGTTCTCTATGATAAGAAAATTCCTTTGAAAATCAAAGGATAGTTTTACGAAGCTGTTGTGAGACCTGCTATGCCTTAGGTAGCGTTTGGTTCGCGGGTTACCTGCGGGTTACGGCAGTTTACCCCCCTTAACCCACATCCCCCTCTCTCCCCGTGGGCCCCACTTTATTCCTTTTTTAAAAAAATTAAATATATCCATTTACATCATCAATCCTATCAAAAAATAATATATTATACCATCATATCATATAAAAATTATAAACTACTACACTTCTACTCCCTTTTCCAAACTTCAATACAATCACATCATAATAACTACTCACTTTTTCAAACTCCAATACAATCATATCACCTCAAACCCACTTCTAACCCACCCCCAGTTTAACCCTCTATCCAAACACCAAACCAAAAAACGGGTTACCCTCTACCAGTTTAACCCGCCTTAATCCGCCAACCAAACGCACCCTTATAGATCTTAATGTTGGCCTGCCAACCACATACATGTGCAGAGAATGACAATAGCAGAAATGAAAATGTTAAGGTAGATGTATGGACACACACACACACACACGTAATGATCAGATTCGGAATGATGCAATAAGAAGGAAAGTTGGGTGTAGCTTCGATGAAGGATAAGATGTGAGAAAATCTCTTAAGGTGGTTTGGCCATTTGCAAAGCAGGTCAAACGATGCACCGGTGAGGAGATGCAGGTTTCGGGATGTTGAGCTCGCTAAGAGAGGGTGATGAAGGCTCAAGAAGTGTTGAAATGAGACTATATGAAGGGATCTTAATTTTTTGAAAAAAGCTCAAAAATAATCCAAGATAGATCTGAATGGAGGCAAAGAATCCATGTAGCTGACTCTACTTAATGTGGGAAGAGGCTTGGTTGTTGTTGTATATTTAAGAAAGCATTGGAGGATGTGGTCATAAATATTTACTGTGTATTATTTCATCTATCTCTTGAAGTAAACAAGCTTCTCATTTTACTGAAAGCCCCTAGCTACAGGTCTCACCTTGTAACTATCAACAGAGCATCCACATGTTTCAAGGCCTTCTAGTTCTAGATTATAGTTCAAAAATGTTTTACTTATCCTAATCTGTTCAGCATTTTCAGACTATGTCGATGATCCCGTTAATGTGGGGTCAGTGCGGTAATTTTTAGATAAAATTCTCATACTTTTTCGGTGCAAGATTTGCAAAATTATGAATAATTTATCCTGTTCTGCAATTTTTCCTTTAGCTACGGATACCCATTTTGCTTCAGCTTTGGATAAATATTGTTAGCATTTAATACTGAAAACAGCTTTCTCTGACAATGAAGGCACTCAAAGTGCAGTACTAGAAGTTAATCTCTATAGTAGATGTTTCTGATAAGGTTTCGAATCTTAACTGTTATTGTTAATATCTCTTGATTTTTCTTATTTGCTTTTGAGTTTCTAATTATTCTTTAACTAAGATGTCTGTTCATGGTTAACTTTTCAATAAAGGTATGGGCAATTGCGGACACTAAGCGACAAGGGTTTCTGGGGTTGAATGAATTTATCATGGCAATGCAGGTATTGCTAGAGCTGCTATTTCCATGATTATTTGCTTATGAAGTCTATTCATTGTGCTTGTTTAATCGTCAAAATGAGCAGCTTGTTTCTCTAGCACAAGGTGGGCTTGAAATCACAGCGGAATCTTTAAGTTCTGCAGGTATATAGGAAATTCATTTTTTAAGCTTTATGCATATCATTCCCATTTATATCGCTGCTTCATTTTAGTGATCTTTATTGGCAATGAACATGCTCTATATGTTAGCAGAAGATCTGGAGAACTTAGCACCACCATTGATGCAGGGTTTGGAGGAACAACTAGCTGTAAGAACCCTATTAATTGTAACTTCTTTCTTGTATGGTTTGCTTTTATTCTACTTTCGCTACCAGTCTAATACAACATTTTCTTTTTATTATTCTTTAACAGAAGAAACTCAAATTTTCTCCACCGCTGGATCCTGAACATGTTGGTAAGAGAATGCAGAATTCAAATTGATTATGGATTATAAGTTCACTTTACAAATTACAAATATGCAGTTTCACAACCCCCAAGTCAAATATCAGGAAAGTGGTTTAGCTCGAAATCTTCAAAAAAGGTCTGCACATATGGTTTATTTTCTTTTCTTTTTATTCTATTTATATTTACAGTGGGGAAATTTGTTTTTTCTTTGAAAATAAGGCTTAAAATAGATCCTAAGACCCCGTTCGGATTGCGTTTACCCCCCGCTTTGGGTGGGTAACCCCCCAAAACCCTCATTTTTAACCCACTAGTAGGACCCACTTCATTCTCATCAAAACAATTATATATTATACCATCATATCATCTAAAAATCATAAAATACTCAACTTCTACTCACTATTCCAAACTTCAATACAATCACATTACAACAACCACCCACTTTTTCAAATTTCAATACAATCATATCATAATAACTATCAACTTTTTCAAATTCCAATACAATCACATCACACAAACCCTCCCAACCCTTAAACCACCAACCAAACACAGCAACACAAAAACGGGTTATCCACCCCCGGATAACCCACCAACCAAACGCACCCTTAGGGTTTCCTAGGGGTACATATTCAGAATGTTGGACACCAGCCTTAGTTTACTGACTTCAGCTAGGTAGGAGCTTCTCACATGTCTCTGTCATGTATTTCTCATTAAGAAATTTGTAGGAGGAACCGAATTATTGTTGCTAAATATAGGGGGAACACCAAGCATACATAAAAAAACTTGCATACAAACAAGAGAAAATATGCAAAAAAATAGAATCTATCGATAAACTCTAACATGATGCGTTGTCAAAATTTAGGTTATGCAAGGAAATATAATCTATCAATAAATGCAACATGATGCTTTGTTAAAAATTAGGTTCTTTTCTTTGTTGTTTTCTAATTTTGTTAGAGGTTGGCTTTATGAAATATAGTTCAAATGTTTTAATATTCTTGTTTACTTTTATGCTTTTCAGATTCCTCTAAGCTCCGTGACATCAATCATTGATGGATTGAAGCGACTTTATATTGAAAAATTAAAGCCCTTGGAGGTTGCATATCGTTTTAATGATTTTGTGTCTCCAACATTGGTGAGACATACTACTTTGCTTGTTTTCAGTCTATGTATCATTTTTATGACATTTCGCTCATGGGAAAGCCATTGATTGTCATTATCTAAATATATATTATGATCACCTTTCCTAGTTCTTTCATATCTATGCAGACTAGTAGTGACTTTGATGCCAAACCTATGGTAATGCTTCTAGGCCAGTACTCTACCGGGAAAACAACTTTCATAAAGCATCTACTAAGATCTAGCTACCCAGGTTGGTTAAGTTTGGAAATCATGATCTTGTGCTTGAAAAAATGCATATTTTCATTCAACCTTAACTTATATATTTCTATTCTCAGGAGCTCATATTGGGCCTGAACCTACAACAGACAGATTTGTTGTTGTCATGGTATGAATATTTTTTGAGTACTTTATTGTGTCAATTAAAACTCATGTGCCACTGAATGTAATCTTCCAGCTGTACCTTTTAACTTTCTTCCACGTTGTGGGCTCTCAAGATGGTTCACAGCCATAAGATATATTAATAATTAGAATAATCAAGGATGAGAGAGGGTGGAGGAGAGAGAGGGCAGAAGCGAAAGAGTGGGTGTGGGGGTCCCCCTTAGAGAAGGAGCTGGGCTGGAGTGGTTTTGTGTAGGGGAATGGGGGGAGAGGGGGGCTACCAATCTGCGAGAGGGAGTTTTTTGGAGGGCTGGTCACTGGTGAGTCATCATAAGGGGCCTTGACTGGTTGCACTCTGTTTTTGGTGCATGCGTCATGGACATCTCGTGTGACTCTGTTCCTTTCCACCAAGACACATTTCTTGTGGAAGGGTAGGTCACCTTCACTTTTCTTGTCCCATGGTAGGTGCTCGGAGTGTGGAAAAAAGGACGCTAGGTGAGGAGCTATCTGTGGCGAAAAAGTTGGTTTGTGTTGCCACTTCTGAGGTTTGGGGGACGTGTGGTTGCTGGAAGGTCTTTTTCAAAGGTGGTAAAAGGAGGTCCCTTTGATCCATGGATTTCAACATTGACCAATTGGGGATTTCTTATCCGTATGATCTTGGCAGGAAGAGGGGAATTGGACTCTATTTCCTTGATACTCAGTGTTGTGATCGACCCCACTTTCACTTGGGATGTGGTTTAATTGCGAGAAATGGATTGTTGTGCTTGTGGCATATCTGTTGCGAACATCGTAGTGTTGTTGAATGGACCTCTGTCGGAAGGGCGAATTCGATGGAGGTGCCCATGTTTCTCTGATGGGGAGACGATGGAGATGGTGAGAGTGGCTCATGTAGAGGGAGTGTTGCTTTTATCTCGAACTATTTAGGTTCGAAGACCGACTCTCCGTGAAGTGGGCGTCGTAAGAGATTCTCTCGGATGGGTTGTCCTCGGATCTAATGTGAGGTTAGTGGTGGTCGTTATCTTGAGGAAGAAGGAACTCTCCTCGGCCAAGATTATTGTTTTGTAGGTGGGTTGAGCGAGATTCACCCTTCGAGTGGTTGAGATGGCGCCACTTGCGCCTTCGAGCTCCATTGAAGTGCTCTGTTGCTTGGCGATGACCGGGCCAATGAAGCCGTTTCTGGAAGTCACTGCTCCTGGTAAATTGTGGTGAGATGAGATTGGGGGGATTCTGAATCTTGAATTCCGTGGATCGAGGATTGATGCGCAATTGAATACCATTATTATGATTTCCTCGATGGTGATGCATATTCCTTCACCTTCACTGGATCCAAATGCTGGATGAGACCCGATCTTATTCAACCTCGAGTGGACCCGATCCGAACTGGGATCTTTGGTGGGTCGGGCTTTGGACATCGATTCGGGATTGGTGGTCTCTTCTGTTGAACTTGTCACCAACTTGGAAACCATTGGCTCTGCTTGGTTCGACGAGCTCTCCTCGCTTGGTATGGAGGCAGAGTTTCCTCCCACTCTTCCTGCTAGAACATGCGATGCTTTTGCAAGGACGACACTGGTTGTAGTTATACTTTAGATCGTCTTACTAATACTTGTTGGGGTTGAAACGGAGCCCTTGGAGTTGAGAATGAGCTTGAAGATGGAAGCGGGTCTTTGGGGATGGTGAAGATATATTAATCAAGTAAGAGGTGAGGTTGTATATCAAAAGAGTACTTCTTACCCCAACTTGGTTGTAGGGGCCTCACCCTTGACGACTACATCATTTGTGATGGAGAGCTTGGCCATTTTGTCACTATCTTCTGGCCATAAGAAAGGTCTGGTTGCCGATGATCGTTGTTGATTTAAGTTGGACATTGCATGTTACCCTTGGGATCCCAATGATGTCCATATGAAGGTTATCTGCTAGAATGTGGTGACCCGGAGAAGAGGGGGGTGGTTAAGAGGATACTAGTTGAGTGACAAGGCAATGCTATTTTTCTATAGGAGACGGAAATCTAAACTTGGTCCAGCATGTTGTGGAGATCAGTTGGATGTATCCAGTTCTTTGATTTCAGAGTGGTTGATGCAATAGGCAACTTTGAGGGGGGGGGGGGGGTCCTTGTGGCATTGAATGGTGAATGTTTTTTAAGCTAATGTCCGAGCTGGTGCACAAATGATATCAATTTTATTAAGGGACAGATGCATCGGGGAATGCAAAGCTTTCTTGAGCGTGTTTGGACCCACGAAGTCGACCCTTAGGACACGATTGTGTAAGGACCTTCGTGAAGCGAGCTTGTTTTTTTCCTCAACCCCTTGGTTGATTGGAGGAGACTTCAATGTTACTTTGTATGTTGTGGATTGCCTTCGCATGCATGGGGGTCAGGATCAAGATTCCTCGACATTTGTTGACACGGTTTAAGACTTTTAGCGGGAAGTCTTAGATGTTGTGTATTGTCAATATACTTGGAGGAACTCGAAGGTGAGATCGAGAATTGATCGTTTCCCTAGCTCGAGCTGCTTGGCGGCTGTCTTTCCCTTGCCGCAAGTTGCTGCTCTGCCTCGATCGTGATCAGATGATTCGAATCACAATCCTTTGTTTTGGACCTCCATCAAATCCTCCTCCTTTATGTTCTAAATACACCTCCTTTATGTCTCTAAGTTGCTATTGTTCGAACTCGTCATTTCTTCTCCAATACCTCTCAGTAGTTAGCTGTCAACGGTTGGCATTAACAATGGCGATATGTGTGATATAATGTGTATATGTGTCAAACACACCTCTTGTTTGCATGTGTGTATTTTGTATGCTTATTGTTTTACGAACTAGAATGATCTTAATTTATGACAAAACCACATTTTGTGTCATTTCTAAAATTTCCATCGATGTTGTCGATATATCCCCTATATATCCCATTTCATGCTGCTGACTGATATGATATCGATATCGATATCTCTAACCTTGAGTTATTCAATTAGATTTCCACATCGAATAGTGTAGTCGGACCGACTAATCGGTCTTAGACTTTTAGTCGATGACTACTGCTATAGTGGACTCAATCATACTCGAGAAATCTTGTAACATGAATTTAAAGAAAGTAGTCTGAAAGGACAACACCCATATGTGAGGTCATAAAAGAGGGAAACACGCTAAGGTGTCTGTTCCAAATATAGTAAATCAAGAGAAATACCAAGATTACCTTACAAATGCCAATCCTCAAAGAGAATTTTCACATAAAACACTACACTCTCAACATAGAAATAATATGTCGAAAAAAGGATCCCATTGCGTAAAGGCCAGATCACCCAAATTGCCGCAATAGGGACGAGTAGCTCTCTGTAGGCCCTGAATCTTGCATTGCAGATCGAATCCCAGAAAGTGATGTTGACCCAATCAATCCTCAATTCATTGGATTGGATATCTGATACAGTGAAAGATTATTATATGGGTATCTTATTCCGGGAGCCCAAACTATGTGATCTTATGAATTCTTCTTCTTTTTTGCAGCTTGGCAACTCCTCTTTCCCCTTCAAATCCTGATTTGTATTTTTATGTCAAAAATTCATGATCAACAATATAACACGATCTATTTTGCATAATGTATATTGATTCTTTTGTTTGGGTTGAAGAAACAAAGGATTTTTTCATCATATTGCCTCCCTCGTCTCTTCTTTAATTCAAATCCTCTCATTTTTTGAATTGACACATGATTCCCCCGCAGCAAGTTCCTTATCTTGTATTATTTGACTCACTCTTGGAGTTCTTATGCCCTTCACTTTCATCAGGGGAAGATGCATCACTTTTAGTTTTAGACTAACTTTCTCTTGGAGGATCCTGCTCCTTTTTTTATAAAATCCGCTATTAAGATCTTTTTGGCAGGGTAGTCACGTGAGAAAGAGTGTGCACCTCTTGCTTCCCCTAGATAAAAAGTTAAAATTCCGACATGAGAGAAGGGTCAGGAATTTGCTTATATATATATGGTTGGTAGACTCATATTGTTCTATGCAAAATGGATAATGAATAATTTTAAGATGAAGGCTGGATAATATAAGTGGAATTATGGAACTAACTCGATCCTTTCTCATTGTTTAGTCAGGACCAGATGAAAGGAGCATTCCTGGGAATACCATTGCAGTGCAAGCAGACATGCCTTTTAATGGACTGACTACATTTGGGACAGCTTTCTTGTCAAAATTTCAATGTTCTCAAATGCCACATACTGTAATTCCTCCGGCCCTCCCTTCCGTTATTTGTAGCTCCGTGCATGTTCATGCCTCTGAAACTATAATTATCTTCTTAATGTGAAGCTTCTGGAGCACATCACCTTCGTAGATACCCCTGGTGTTCTTTCTGGTGAAAAGCAACGGACACAACGTAGCTACGATTTCACTGGCGTAACATCTTGGTTTGCAGCAAAATGTGATCTCATCCTTCTTTTATTTGATCCTCATAAGCTTGATATCAGTGATGAGTTCAAGCGCGTGATTAGTTCTTTGCGTGGACATGATGACAAAATACGTGTCGTGTTGAACAAATCAGATCAAGTAGATACCCAACAGGTAAACTATCTGGATTTTTGTAGTAGTATCTGATTTGTTATTCTATTATTTTCCTCAATCACGTGCTATTGGTTTTATATGTCAGCTTATGAGAGTTTATGGTGCTCTTATGTGGTCACTTGGAAAAGTTTTAAATACGCCAGAAGTCATGCGTGTTTATATTGGGTGAGCATTCTGTTATAGTTTGACACATTATCCTCCAACTGCAGGATCATTTTTTCTTATGTAATGCAAGTGCTGGTGCAAATGTACACGGTGCATAATTAGACACATGTGACATCAGTTGGTAAATACATGTTGCATAGATTGTGATTTAAACAACACATCATTCATTATATGCTACATTGATATAAATCCATTGCTGTATTTATGTAAGAGACGAATTTGAAACTAATGTGATGTAAGACACGATATTTCAACTGTATCAAATCATGCCTCCTTTGGGGCAAATTGGTTTGAAGGCGACAACACTTTATAGTAAAGCACCATAGTAGTTTGTGTGCTATGGTTTCTATCAAGTGCACTATCATCTTAGATTTTCCCATAGTCAACCAACATTTCCATTGATTGAAAGAAGCATGTTACCCCCATTTGTCCCAAAAATTTTCATTACGAGGGTTTGTTTATTATTTGAGCATGCAATCAGTAACCCGAAGCAACTCTATATTCCAACAGCTCATTCAATGATAAGCCTATAAATGAAGCCCTCATTGGTCCAATGGGGAAAGAGCTTTTTGAGAAAGAACAGGACGATCTCCTTGCTGATTTGAAAGATATTCCTAAGAAGGCTTGCGATCGTCGAGTATATGTTTCCTTTCTCAGTTTTACTTCCGAGAACACCTGCATATCTGAAAATACAACCGGGCTTTACATTACTGCTTTTTTTCTGCAGATAAACGAATTTGTGAAGCGTGCACGGGCAGCTAAAATCCATGCTTACATTATTAGCCATTTAAAGAAAGAGATGCCCGTCATGATGGGGAAGGCCAAAGCTCAACAACGGCTTATCGACAATTTGGAGGATGAGTTTGCAAAGGTAACCGGATTTCTCATGCTCGATTTTGCTTCACCAGTAGTTTTTTACCACATTTGCTGGAACATGAGATCATCATGACAAATCAAAATTATGTTAAAATGATCAGTGTAATTCTTATTTGTCAGGATAAATGATCCCAATTAAATTGTTTGGAGTGGAAGTTATAACCAGAATGTAAATCGAGCTGTTTTGCTGGAACAGGTCCAGAAAGAGTACCATCTCCCTGTAGGGGATTTTCCTAATGTGGATCACTTCAAGGAGGTACTGGCGGGTTACAACATTGACAAGTTCGAGAAGCTCAAGCCGAAGATGGTACAAGCCGTGGATGGTATGTTGGCATACGATATCCCTGAACTCCTAAAGAACTTCAGAAACCCGTATGAGTAGCACAATATCTCATTGTAGGTTTGCGTCTGCGGTTCATAGAGTTCCTTGTCTTAGATTTCATTTGTATATCGAAGAAAACATATTTGTATCCTTGTCTTTGTTTCAATATAATATGGCTATCATGCATTTACCAAGTGCATTACAGATTACACGTCTTTGTTCATTTAAATGGTCTCATGGTCGAGCGCGTTGCCTTCAACACAAGAAACCCAGCTCCACATCACACAAAACGCGACAATAAAATAGTGGTTAGAATGCATAATGGTTTCACCTAGAACGACATTAATGGCCGAGGACTCTCAACTCCTGCTTGAACAACTGATACTCTGAGAATTCAGTATCACCCGTGTTAGTCGTCGGTTGCTCGCTTGTCGCCCCAGGGAGCTTCACGGTCTGTGATTCCTCCTCCTGGTTCTCCTGATCATGCATCTTGTTCTTGTTGAATTCCTTCAATACGTCAGCTACCTTCCTTATTGGGTTCAGAACTGCGGAGGCAGCCGATGCGGAGTCACTCTGAGCATGTGCCTGGGTAACCGAGTCGAGAACGACCATGCACCCGAGTGACAATGTCAGGAGGAACACCAAGTGGGTGGCAGCCATGGAGCTTGATATTAAGATGGCAGATTAATGAACCAAGTTGCATACAGAGATAGGTATTTAAGGGGAATTCTCTGCCTATTTAAAGGATGTTTGTGTTCTGTGGTGGAGAATAGGGGGCTTGAACGGGTCCTTTGGAGATCCAATTGGAGGAACAACTAAATATTTGATGCATCAAATTGCTACTTGCATGCATTTAACATTAATGAGGAAGAGAGTTAAATTCCCAGTACATGATTGCTATAAATGATATGTCGGCATTTTTACTGCAAGGTAAGACATGGGATATTGAAATGTCCATGTAGACTCTAACATCTGCTAAAGAATTGCTACCAATTATTTACAACCGTTTATTTAGGTACAGGTTATTGTTGGGGCAAATAATTACATTTATTTATTTTGGAGATTCTTTTATACTTTTACGTTTACTGTGTGCTGATAGTTCTTAGCTACAGTTTTTCGAAAAAGTTCGAAGGAATGTGTTAACATTTATGATCATTTTTTGGTTGACACTATCAATTGCAAAATTGCTTGAGATCTTTTAGATGACATCATCATAATCAAATTGCTTTCACATTCAGATCAGAGATTCTTCTCCAATTTGAAGAGTATGAAGTTTACGTCAGGAGTGCAAATAGGCTTCATGCAATTTTGTTTGGAAATTTCATTTTGTGTCATTGATTTTTGGTGTAATATTAGATGATGTCAATTGTTATGCAAGTTACTGGATCAAAAATTGCAAGATAGGCATCATCTTCTCTTATATCCATGACATACGGATTGAGTTCAAGCCTTTCCTAGATCTTCATCAATAGACTCCCGATGTATACAAAACGTGTGATTCTAACGTGGTTCATTGCTCGAACTTGTCGAAGAGGTCGTTTTCCTAGAGGGGTAAATTTTGTTAATGATAAAAAGCCTCTGTCGGTTCGACTCGAGTTTCTGGAGGGTTTTAAACTAAAGTTCCTTGCCTGATCAATTTTGGAGCAAACTTTGTTTAAACCTGAAATTAATTTAAACTAAAGTTTCTGTCATACTTGTAACATCTAGCAGTTGGGAGAAAAAGAGGATCTTGTATGCTTAACTCATTTTTATGGTCCAACTTCAATGATTACTTCAAACCCAAAGTACTGATAATGATTTAACAACAAGAAGTATAACTTTTATGTTGTTTTATCTTATTAAGCTTACTTTCATTAACTATTTGATTTTATCAATTCAGTAATCTAAATAGGCTCCAACATTAAATTTTCATAATTCTGGTACCATCTTCATTACGTCTTATTCATTTGTTCAACAAAAGGTCCATTAATTTACAATACTCATCAACATCATGATATATGGTATATTGAATATCCTCCAACAATTTAAGTGGATGGCGGAAAATCATTATGTAAATGTGACACGAGTATTTGTTGAGATGCCTCTAAATTATATTTTTTGTAAAATATATTTTTTACTTTGGAGTAAAAGAAAAAAAATAAAGTTAATATGCTCCCTAAAAAGTAGTAAATATATGAATAGAATATGATATCTCTTGTAGGCTTCATTGTTCTTGAGATATGTGCATATTAACTATATGTTAAAAACATGCATATAACAAATTTAATGCCATAATTGGGCCCAAATTGTTTTCGAAGCATGAATAATTCTAAATGAAATGTACACTATTGGAACTAAATCAATTCCAACTTTCTTCCATGTCTTCAAGTCTTCTAGAAAGTATGACTTTTGGTCAATCATTAATTGATAATTTAACGCTTTTGTGATCTTGCTGATATGTAGAAGATTTATTGGGAAATCAAGAACGTGAAGAGCGTTGTGAAGAAGGAATTAGTCAACACCATTAATAGTCTCCTTCCCAACAACAGTATCCGGGGATCCGTCTGCAACGATAACTTTCTCCCGTCTAGAAGATAACTTGTAATCATGAAACGTTCTCAGATCAATTGTCATATGGTCGGATGCACCTTTGTTAACATTCCATTCTCCATTGTCTGAACTAGTATTATCTGTTCATTTCATATTCAGAGCATGACTAGTATTCAAAAACTACATAGAACCATGCTCTTTAGTGAAAGATTCCTTCAAAAAGGAATCTAACTCCATGATGGTATCTATTTCAGTATCATTAAACCCAATGTTTCATTAAACCCAATGTTCTTAAGAAAAACAATCACATTTACGATTATAATACAGAGTTCCAAACGATGAAATCCCTCACACACAGATATGGAGAAAAAACCACTTTGTCAAACATGAAGTAAAGGAAAAAAGAAAGATGGTAAGCCTCGACACATGGGCACGAAGAGGTCATATGCGCAAAAAAAACCCCTAGAAGCTCTCCTAAAAGATTTTCTTAACCAAAAACTAGCAGAGGCTTCTTTGATTTAGTTATGCTCTATTAACAAATATCAAAGGAACAAAAACCCTTGGAGCATTAAACATTAGGGTTCACTGAAGCAATTCGTCGAACGCCTTAAATACACCAGACAACCACATTCTTAAGTCTTTACATGAACATGATCATAAGTGCATCATTTGTAACAAGATGATGATGAGCCCAACACAAAACTGCTTCGATTGGGGAACAAGCAAAGACCAACGTGTTGGACACGAAGTACCCGCACATGGCCAAGGAAACCAAGACCGAGGACACATGCACACACGGATCGAGGCAGCCAGTATGCAATGTATATATGCATGGATCACATAGTTCGATTGTCAGTGCTATTAGTTCACTCAAGAGGAACACCACCATGAAGGTCGTTAATACGAGGGATGATCTAATCTTTCTTTGGTGGTGCAATCATCGACCTCCAACTCTTATACCATGTTAAATTTGAACAAGTAAAGCACACAAGGATGAAAGACATTTATTTACATGCAAAATCTTATGGAGCAGAAAAACCACACGGGACACTACAATCCCTAATCTCGCTCTCAATAAATTTGATATCTCTTCACTATAATGATAAAAATCCAATTGAGGCGGAGGGATGAGTACAATATATAGATATTTACAAGTAAATAGACCATCATCCATATATCATTTTACCTACATAAACATAAGACAACTCAATAGTGGTAAAAACATGAAAAACATAAAATATAAATAACAAAGAAAAAATAGTGAGAGAGCGCCTTCCCTCCTTCTGGGAAGATTTTGCTTTCTCCTCATGACCTGGTCGAGAGAAACATCGGTGTAAAAGATTGAGCGGGATCAGTAGAAAAGAGAAGGGCCAGGTGGGCTCCTGAGACTCTCCCGGGACAGTGGCACCCCCGGACCCGCGAAGGCTTGGTATGGCCTTTCCCCTGCTTGCTGGTAAACCCACCTGCACCCCCCACGAGTAGAAAGAAGAGCTGAGGCTTATGATCAGAACGTCTATTGAAAAGGCTTCTCATTAGAAAGATTTGTTCCCACATCACCAAGTGCATTGGGTGACTTGGGTCTAGTAAGACTCTCATAGAATATATCATTGTATATGGGAATATGTTTTGTCTCTCATGGGTTAAAACGTTGAATACAACATAAAGTTTCTCATCATCCAAATTGATTCTCCACTGAAGTTTGGATCTAACAAATTTCCCTTTAATATATAATTCATTCAATGAATAAGTTTAAGGATAAGTTGCGAACAACCAAAATTAGGAGGGTTTGATTTAAAAAACTCTAATTATAATATTCAACAATTATAGCGTCCCAAATATAGTACCATATCTAGTAATCACAAATTATGGTAGTAGCTTACTACTACCAGACAAACTGGACTTAAGCATTTGGGTTGTGGTCAAGGGCTCTAGTTGGGTCCAAACCCAACAAGTTGTTTGGGGTAGTAAATCCCAATAATGGACCGAGTCTAGGGCTCGGCTCTGGATGCTACAAATGTTATCATAGAAGATTTCCACTAATAGTGGAAATGACTAACCAAGAGGTATAGCCACCCCTAGGAGAAGCCAACCGCTATTAATGGGAGTAGTCATGGGCCATTTCGCAATAGGGACATTGTAAATATAAGTGGAGATGATAGCACTCCAAATATAGCACCACATCTAATAATCTTAGAGTATAATAATAGCTTATAACTAGTATGGGCTAATAGACAATCTTGGTTTAAGCATTTTGGGTTGTGGTCATTGGCTTTAGTTGGATTCAAATCCAACAAGTTGTTTGGATTATTAAATCCCTAATAATGGATTTGGTTTAGATCTCTGGATGTTACAACAATCCCATGAATTCACGTCAAAATAAGTTGGTTTAAAGAGTTTTTGACCTTCAAACTTCGCTTTTGATATAGTCACTTTATGTATTGTGAAGGTGGTCAAGATGATCACATTCTTTTCTGAATAGTAACTAACTAATAGAGATGTGTCCGTGTTCAATATTTCAACTATTCGATTGGTAGAATAAATTACTCAATCAATGAGATAATCAATCGATTAGAAAGTAATTTTGTTTATAAGCTTAAGATTGGATCTTAATCTAAGAGTTAATTACTTTATCGACTCAAGGTTGAAACCTAATCTAAGAGTGTAGACGAATGATATAAGATTTATTGAATTTTCTACATACTTTTAAAATAGAATCAAAGATTACAAAACTCGAGACACATATTAGAGTTCGATATGCTCGATACATGCCTTTAGCTTGATTTTTTGAGCATCCTTGATCTTTTAAGCATGATTCTTTTTGTTAAACTCGAGCAGTTTCTTCTTCTTCCTTAATCTTAATATTCCACTCTTAGTCTCATGACCTTGCTACAAGCTAACAAATACAACTTTTGTTATCATCACAATATGTATGTTTGTTTACGACCTAGCATTACATATATTGTAAAAGTAAAAAACTCACTCTCTTGTATGCTTATATAACTCAATCAGAACAATATCGCGATCCTTAGAAAATTCAAATAGATTTTGATTGGTTGGTATCATTATTTCCAGAATCTTTGTGAATGCGGTGATCAAAGATATGTCCAATCAAGAATGTCTGATGGAAAATCTCTTACTTAGGGATCGTTTGGTTGCTGGTGTACACCGGTGTACACCGGCATACCCCTCGTTCCAACCTCCCAACTTGGATTGGAATTACTTGTATTGACCCTACAATTTCTTTGGTATAATATTTTTTAATTATATTCAAATAAAATTATTAATATAAAAAATATATTTATAATAATTAAAGAAGTTGATATAACACACAATCAATGCCACATCACATCACAATTATTAATCCAACCCTGTCAACCTTCCAAACAACTACTATTCACAGGTTATACCTCAACCCAATCCAATTACCAAACATACCCTTAGAGTTAAGATGCTAATTTATTTAGGTTGTCCTTAGGTAGAGCTTTTATTGCATATGTAGCATGTGTGGAGACTTTCTCCCTCCTAAAGTCCTCCTTTACAAACCTATCCATCATTTGGAGCAACGTTTGACCGATTTAATATTTTTGGTGCAAGTGTAATTGTGCTCTTGCACTTTAGTCAGACTCTAGAGGGCATAGATGTAAGTGATCAGGATGCCTCATCACAAGTAAAAGGGTTATAACTACAAACATCCCCATATCCGCCATTTCGTACAAACTACAGGGCCTACGTGTAAAAAGAACCCATCTTCTTCTTCTCACTCCACGGTCCCTTCTCCCCTCGACCATTTCTGCATCCACCGAACTCCCGGGAAGGAGGAGAGCGGCTACCAGTGATGGCTTCTTCCAAGATCAAGGCCCTCTGGAATCACCCAGCTGGACCTAAGACCAGTACTCGATCTCTCTCCCTCTCGATCTGGTTCCGCGTCTCCTTTTTTTTATGTCGTTGTTTGTTTTGTTTTGATTTGATCAAAATGGCGCATTTGGAGAGGTGCACATCTGCTGTTTGTTCGTCGGGAGTGAGAATGTTAATGGTTTTTTTATGCGTGATTGTGATAAGTAAGTCTAGATTTTTGTTTTTGCGGATGTGGGCTTTGCGGATAATTTGATTTCTAGGGTTTCGTTTGTTTGTGTGCTGATGTTGGATGCTCGTTTAAAATTTTTTTCGCTTTTCTTGAACTCCCGACAACATTTCCACACAACATTTCCTTCTCCCTTGATACTTTTCTCTCTTTTCTTTGGTTTCCTTGTCAATTATAAATAAAGATAATCAATTTCAATTTGTTATGTTACAAGCAGGAATACACATATTTTATGTTCCATTTTTTTCTGTCAGGACTAATATATACAATTGGGTCGATGGAAAGTGAGATTTCTTAGTTCTTTACTTTCATTTTTGTCACTTTTGGCTTGACCAAAAAAAACCATTGGTTTATGTCTTGAAGGGTCACAGCTTGATTGGGTCCTACAAGTTTCGAAACTTATTGAACCTAGACAATCGCAATTATTTTTCTATTATGTACCGTAAGTAAGCTGCCTCTTCAACATGCAGCTTTGATTAAGTAAAATCCACTTCTTGAAGAGGCAGCTTCCTCGGACATATTTACTCATGGACGTTTGCCAGAACCTCCCCACTCATTCAACTCTGTTCTCCTCCTCCTCCTTGTTGCTACGCCTGCTGTGACTTGCCTCACCGACATCTCGATCGTTATCTCCAGAGCTCTCCCGTCCTCCCCCTACCACACCTTAAGGAAGGCGATGCCCTAATATACATCTACTCTCTCAAAACTAGCTGTTCATAAAGGGGTTTTGTGGGATTTTTGGTTTTATTGGTTTTTATGCTTTGGTTTGTGCAATATATATATATATATTTGATTTTCTCGTGAAGTTAGGATTTTGTTGATTTATTACATGAGGTTAGGATGCCTCATGAAGTTTGTTAATTTTGTCATTGCAATGGGAGTATTTCGAAATCGAGTAAGAACATGACCTATGTTGGAGGTCGGATGAAAACGGTTAAGATTAACTCCAAAATGACATTCACAGAGGTAATTGAGAATATCAAGTCTGTGTTCATGATGGACTTATCACAAATTGCAGGTGTTTCATAGAATGTCGAAAGATGCTGGAATGTTTTACATAGGGTGCGTTGAGTTTGATGATGATGTTCGAGAGATTATGAAATACACTGAGGACATGGGTGCTGCATATCGACCCGTGATATTTACTATCACGGTATCCGTGCCCGGATCTGTACCTCAATGCGGAAATACATATGTTCCTCCTGTGGTGAACATGGATCCTTGTGTAGGTATTGAAGATAATGATCTGAGAGTTGATAGGTTGATGGAACCCTCGTCGTAGAATACTGATGATAAGATGGAAAATGATGATGATCATGAGGAGCAGAATCATTTGAGAACATGGATCGTGTATAACATACTATTTTTGAACATGAGAGGGGGGATAGATATATTCTGAATGGCGAAGATTACATGAACTTTGACGATGAGATCGGTTTGAGTAATAAGTCGAAGAATGTTATGCTTTTCAAATGCAAAACCGACTTGGTATACACCGTGAAGGTGTTCCACATACATTAAAAGGTATTACAACTTGACGGTGGTTGAATTAGACAAAAATGTCTTGGATGTGCATTGCTACGAACGAGGCATGGGTTGCTTGTGGAGATTACGTGGTTATCATCGACCAATCGATGGGCAATTTGTTGTCTTAATGGTTGACAAACTTCACAATTGCTTGAATCGAGCAGTTAATCAGGACCATCCACATCTAGATTGTAACCTTATGACACTCATATTTCTTAATCAAATCAAAATATCTCCCTTAGCGAAGGTCTCGTATTTACAAACATCAATTCATGATCACTTCGCTTCCAAGTTAGTTGAAGGAGGGTTTGTGATGCAAGGAGGAAGGGAATAGAATTTGTTTATGGAGATTGGAAAAAATCTTATAATGAACTTCGTTATTTCTTCAAGGCTTTTGAAGAGGCTATTCCCAAATCGGTTACAAATATCTTTACAACAACAATGAATAAAAGAGAGCTGTTTGAGAGGGCCTTCTGAGCATTCAGGCCATGTATTGCGGCTTTTAGATATTGCAGTTCCATTATTAGTATTGATGGTATACACATGTATCGAAGGTACAAATAGAAGATTTTAATTGCTTGCTCAAGTGATGATGCTAACTACATTCTACCAATGACATTTGCTTTTGTCAACGAGGAGGATGGTCCTAGTTGGCTTGATTTCTGGAGAGGGTGCGTTTGCATGTATTCCGTGATCGTCCTGGACCCATATGTATGCTACCTCCATATTGTCTGGATGCACAAGACTTGCACGTGGCTCGTGTACCATCGGTATACTTTTGCATTGTTGAGCTACACACCACGGATAGAGTCTTTGACAGTTTGGTGGGATTCATGATGTCTTGTGATACCTCGTCTCATGTGCATTCCATTGATTTACGAGGAAAGACTAATGCGGTTTGGGCAGAGTTCCATGCGGTGTACATTAGACTGTGGAGCATCCATAGGGATTACATTATACTGATGACTCCCATCTCATTTGGAAGACCTGATACATCCCATGACTACTTGCCATGGTATCACAGTATTACTCGACGATTCATGGTTGACATGGGTTCACGCTAGATTATGCAGTAAGTTATAAGCTACTTTATGTGACAATCACTTTGTTTTATTCTATACTATTCTAATAAGCATAATTCCTATTACCTGCTTTGACGAGATAGTATGCCTTTCAGATGATGATGCTCCACGAATGAGGGGGCTTGCCGCCGAAGCAAGTCTCCGTCTACGTGAGTCTATCCAGAGGCAATTCAGGGATAACCCGAAGGAGGAGGCCATCGAGGAAGATGTCGAGGTTGAAGTTGCATCTCGACGACGTGGGCTTCATCGAGGACGGGGACAAGCCCATCGGCAAAGGGAAGAAAAGACTTGCGAGAAATGATGTCCTGGTTGAGACACAACTACCCCAGTCCGACATAGAGTTTGAGACCCCCATTCTTAAGTGCGACCCGTCAAGAGAGCCTGCCACACCGTCTGCACCACAGATGGATCGAGTTGCTACAGATGTCGGAATTTCACGTCACTCATCCCTCCCAACATTGGATTTCTATGGTATTGAAGAAACGGATGTGGGACACATTGCTCATATGGATCAACACATCCAAATCCATAGATTGGAGCCAAGCGCACGCAAGGCATAGACAACCATGGAGAGATCAGTCAAGTTGCTATACAAACTGAGAAGGGGATGTCAAGGCTAAAATCATATCCATGTGATTGTTATTATAATATAAAACATCTATGTCATTTCTAAACGAACTATGTATATACATCACCATTTCTAAATGAAATATGAATACAAATGTCCCAAGTTTATTTGTTGTTGACTTGCGTTCTTGTATTATGTAGAGTTATACAACATGGCAGATTGTTAGATTCCATATTCCAATCCAGACTCAGATTCTATAATCCATATGTATGGCCAGTTAGATTTCAGACTTTACAATTTTTCAGATGAAGATTTTCCATGCGTAGTTTCAGACTCGATGTTTTGATTCTGAGTCCACAGTGTGATGCAATTTCAGACTCGATGTTTAGATGGTTCTGAGTCTTCAATTTGGACACGTACATGTATGCGGTAATCTTTTTAGATGTGCACATGTATGTCATCATTGTTTGTGGTCCCATCTTTTGTGTTTCGGCTATGGTTTTCTTGTGTTCCATGTGGACTCCAGAGTAGAGATTCCATTCCCTATGCCATGTGGTCTAGGATTTTCATATGGTTTCATATGGACTTCAGAGTAGAGATCCCATTCTTCTGAGACAATATACTTCTTCTACGAGGAGACGTTTCAGACTCCATTCTCCAGTAACCATGGACTCCGACGAGGATGTCTCCATGGCTTTTCAGTTCGACCCTTTCAGAGATGGAGCAGCTGTCCACATGATCCAGTCTTCTACATGTGGCGGGCTAGAGTTCTTTAGATGGAGACTCATCCAGTTTCAGTGACTCTGATAGGCACTGTACAGAGCACATGCTCTCCGATGAGGAGATTCAGTTGGACTCATACTCCATCCTGTTTTGTCCTCCTCACCTGCACGGTATGGGAAGCAACACCCTTG
Source organism: Ottelia alismoides (assembly GCA_037367405.1). Lineage (NCBI taxonomy): Eukaryota > Viridiplantae > Streptophyta > Magnoliopsida > Alismatales > Hydrocharitaceae > Ottelia > Ottelia alismoides. The sequence continues at coordinate 666,616 of JAZKJV010000572.1, forward strand.
ACAACAGCCGGCAATTGTGCTTGTTGAGTTGATATTGTCCGTATTGTCCTGTAACGTGAGTTGTGATTTCTTTCCGTTTGTCCAAGTTAAGCATTGGATGCTCCCGCTTCAGGGTGAGTGCTGTAGTATTTGAGTTATGCATCACTTGAGTTGTAGATGGGTAAATGGATCGATTCAATATCCATTTACCACATCAAAGTCTTTAGTCCCACATCTACCAGTTGTGAGATGTGGAGACTTAGTGAGGGCTATATAAGAGGTAACTCACCCCCTGTATCCAATGAGAAAGTTGAATACAAACCTTTGAGACCTTCTCCTGTGGTTTCATCCCGCTCCTTAGGGAGTAGGGTTCTACGTTAAAATCTTGATGTTTCTATCATGTTTATCTTTCTGTATTTATGCTCTGTTTATCAATTCACTTTCGCATTCCTATTTTCTAATACGGTATCAGAGTGGGTTCGATTCTCGAGGTTTTTCATCATGATCTTTATTTTGGTTCGAGATTCGATTATCAAGAAGTTCGATTTTGGTTCGTTCTCGAAGATTAATTTTTATGAAGTTCATGTTCAAGATCTGTTCAAGTCTGATTATTATGTTAAGTTCTGGAGTTTGTTCAAGAAGTTCCTGGGTTTGTTTGTGAAATCCTAATCCATGTTACAGCCCAGAAGGATCAGACGCTCCTCCAAGCATTTATCACTACAACTGCGCGATCATAATAGTTCCAGGACTACCCGATGGAGTATCACCGCCCTCCTATCAACATCGGAGCCCCATTGTCCATCCCCAACAGGGATCCAACCACCAAGTGACACCCACCAATCACCAGCCCCTCTATGCTCGAGCCCCTGTACATGATCGTCTTCTTCAATCAGTGCTGTAGGAGTTGCGATCTGGAGCCCCTATTAGAGGCTACACATCGATCTCTTGCAGAGGCCCATTGGGTTCTTGAGACTCCACTAGCGGCGACCACGAAGGGTCCTCCCCTCACGAGAAACCCTAAATCTCGAAGACGAAGGAGAACTCCGCTCCTATCTTCTGGCGGGATCCTCGCATGCGGTCCACAACAGGCTACATCTCCAGAAGACATCAACGACATTACTTTCTCATCCTCCAATACGATGCGGCGACATCTCTTAGTTGCACGATGAGGCGACACATCTCCCAACCGCCCTCCACTCCAACAACACTTGCGGTGACGCATCTTCAACGCCTCCAGGCAGAGCTGAGAGCTCGAGCCTCCGGTGCTCCAGACAACAATGCATCGACGACATATCTGCAACACCCAGGGTGACCTCGACCCTTCCTCGCGACCTCCAGATCGGTTCCAAGCATCCAAGCAGGCTCCTCGCAACCTCGGAGCCACACTTTACCAGGCTGCGACTCTACCTCCCTCCACCAGCCCAAACTTCAGGAGGAGCTCCCGCTCCAGGCGACTGACATACCTCCTGCGGCGAGTCCTGCTTTTCTTAAGCCCTGATGACCGGCGCACCTCCAGGAGACCGTCGCACCTCCGCTTCCTCTAGATATGAGTATGGGTCGAACCCTGAAGGACCCGAGCCTAAGCCCGTTTAAAAAATTCGAGCTTTGGCCAGGCTAATGCCCGCAAAATTTCTTTTGTTCGGCCCAAGCCCAGGTCTGGCCCAATGCCTTTGGGCTGGGTTTGGGCCGGGCCGGTCCATCTCCACCAATTAGAGATTATTAACTTTGAGTCTTTTATTTCAAGTTAATCTCAACTCAAGTTACACAAGTCAAAATTGTTAAAACGTGTGCCATAATACTTGTGAAATAATTAAAATTCAATTCTACCAAATCCGAGGATTTCTCGTTTTAAACACTTGCACTCAATACTAGATACCATGAATGTCTCTCATGTATAGAAATTGAAATAGGGAAACAAACTTACCTATTTAACAACAACGTGTGCACCAGATCCTACATGTTAAAAAATGGGCATACAACCCATATTGGGTAAATATTCAATAATAGAAAATGTTCTGATTGAAAAATAAATACTAACAAATTCAAAAATAATCAGCAGAATTTAAACCAAAGACTAATTAAGGAAAATTAATTTTAAATTAAAATACAATGATCATCAACTCATATGTCACACGTCTCGTCTGACAATCTTGATTTATAAATATTGTATGAGGACAGAATACAAGAAGAGAGTGCACATGAAATAGGTGGGGGTTTTCATGCGGGTAGGATGTGGGAAAGCATTCGGACCCTCTTTGGACCAGGCCCTTGGGTTGGGTCGAGCTGGATCGAACCAAGCCCAAGCCCAGCCCAAAAAAATTGGGCTTAAATTTTAGTCCCAAGCCCGGCCTCGTGTTCATTTGAGCCTGGGCTGTGCCAGACTTTTTGGGCTAGACTTCGGACTGGGCCGGGCTAGCCCTGCCCAATGCTCATCCCTAGCTTCCTCCATCTTGTTCGAGGGGCGACGAGATGCTCTCTAGCAAAGGAGCCCCTATTGGGGCGGTTGTTTTGTTTATGAAAGGGGTTTCCAGAAACCCTAAATAGGGCTATGGCTGTTCCTTACAAAAATAAACAAAAAACAAAGGGGGGTTGCTGCATATTTTAAGCCAAGTGGGCCGTTCTGCTCCTATTTGGGCCCAAGTAAGGGCCACGTTGGTAAAAAAAAGGTTGAAAAAGGGGGCCAGTTCGGTTTCGACACCCTACCGAAATCGAAATCTCGATATATACCCTTCCTTCACAAATCTAGACCGATTTTGGTCGAAATTAGCGAAATTTCGTCGAAATTTCGACGAAATTTCGAAATTGTCTCGTTTTTTCAGCATCTCGAAACGAAATCGAAATCGAGATTTAAAACCTTGGTTGTAAGGGCCATGAATATGAAAGAAAAAAAGAGAGGTGCTAAAGTATTGGGCCCAAGAGGGTTATTGGATAAAAAAAGAGAGAATTTCTTTTGAAAAAGACGCATACAGTAAAAAGTTGTATGCTAAAGACAAAAATTGCAAAAAAGGGGAATGACTGTTTATGTTTGGCCCTTTTTGGGCCGAGAGAGTGTGTTTAAAAAAGGCGGAAAGCCGTAAAAAAATTGTGAACGACTTATTTGAAAAAAAGAGAGGTGATGGCTATTGTTTTAAAAAAAGAGGAATGAAAAAGAAGAAAAAATGATTTAAAAAAAGAAGAAAATTGTGCAAGAAAAGCTGAAAAATACGACGATTTATTGATATTTTCTTTTCCCATTTTATTGTTTTCTCCCAACTTGCTCGGCATCATTGTTTTCCGACAAGTATGGGAGAAAGGGGGCGTATTATGTAGAGTTCTACAACATGCCAGATTGTCAGATTCCATATTCCATCCAGACTCAGATTTTACAGTCCATGTGCATGGTTAGTCAGATTTCAGACTCTGCAGTTTTTCAGATTAGGATTTTCCATGTGCAGTTTCAGATTCAATGTTTAGATTCCGAGTCCACAGTGTGATGCGCAATTTCAGACTCGACATTCAGATGGTTTTGAGTCTTCAGTTCAGACACGCACATGTATGCGGTCTTCTTTTCAGATGTGCACATGTATGTCATCATTGTTTGTGGTCCCCATCTTTTGTGTTTCGGTAAGGGTTTTCATATTCCATAGGGACTCCAGAGTGGAGATCCCTTTCCCTATGCCATGTGGGTTAGGATTTTCATGTGGTTTTATAGGGACTCCAGTGTAGAGATCCCATTCTCTGAGCTAGTATGTAAGAGACCCAGTTCTTCGATGAGGAGACGTTTCAGACTCCATTCTCCAGTGATCGTGGACTCCGACGAGGATATCTACATGACTTTTCAGTTCGACCCTTTCAGAGATGGAGCAGTTGTCCACATGATCCAGTTTTCTACATCTGACGGGCTAGAGGTCTCCAGATAGAGACTCATCCCGTTTCAATGACTTTGACAGGTGCATTACAGAGCACATGCTCTCCGATGAGGAGATTCAGTTTGACTCACTACCTAGCCAGTTTCGTCCTCCTCACTTGCACGGCATGAGAAGCAATGTCCTCGACATCAACCGATAGTTGTGCATGTTGAGTTGATATTGTCTGTAGTATCCTGTAACGTGAGTTGTGAGTTCTTTCTGTTTGTCCAAGTTGAGCATTGCATGATTCAACTTGAGGGGAAGTGCTAGAGCATTTGAATTATGCATCACTTGAGTTGTAAATGGGTAAATGGATCACTCCAAGATCCATTTACCACATCCAAGTCTTTAGTCCCATATCTACCAGTTGTGAGATGAGGATACTCAGTGAGGGCTATATAAGAAGCCCCCCACCCCCTGTATCTAGTGGGAAAGTTGAATGCAACATATGACCCTTTGAGGCCTTCTCTCGTGGTTTCTTCCCGCTCCTTAGGGAATAGGGTTCCATGTTAAAATCTCGATGATTCTGTCATCTTTATCTTTATGTATTTATGCTCTATTTATCAACTTGCTTCTGCATTCCTATTTTTTAACATTGTAGACCATTTTTCTTGTGTTGATATTTTTTTTTTGATTCAACAAAATTTTTCCCTCCCTAAAAAACAACAACACCTCTTCTGTAAGGCTGACGAATACGATTTCCTCTACCACGAGGTCTACGACCATGAAACTGAGAAGAGCCCCCCACCACAGGAGGCTTGAAGGCTAGTGCTTATGCTTTAACGCATCATGTTGCGTAGTCAACTAGTCATACTAGTTGCAAGGGGCAACATAATTTAAAAATTTTAAATAGATAAAACCACATGATTCGAGATCACTTTTCAAATCGTTTCATCAAGATCACAAACGAGTAATTAGGATTACCTCTTGTAGTGTGTTTGTGATCGCTAATATCTGAAGTAAGAGATTCTCCTGTCTCAAGTCTGATTCGACGCAGAAGCACTTGCAGGCGAGTAGATGATATACAAAGTTCTTACAATCCGAGTTGATGATCCAAGGTTGGAATCTCTTGATTTCGTTTCACGAAATACGGATCCTTCTTCATGAGCGAGGAGCACCGAAGAAGGTGGGAAACTACGAGTAGTCGTCCCGACTAATGTAACGGTGTTGCGATAGCAACGGGGTGTCTCTCAATAAAATTTGGACGACTGCAATATGAGAGGATAAACCTTGGACATGTCGTAGAGAATAGAGAGAGATTTATTGTTCTTGCAATTGTATTGTGGAAAAGGCCATGGATACCATTCCTTTTATATTATATTTGACGGTGGAGATGCACTCCTAATTTAAATCAATCGTTGAGATTTTATTGCAAGAGTTCGCAACAACAATTAATTAATTTAAAATAAAATAAATATGTTACAAATAATCTTCAATATATTTGACTTAATTCCAATCAATTTCATATAAGAATAAAGGAAAGAAGACAAGCCTCCTTCCCTTAATAGAGTGGACGACCATACAAGGTGTAGGACTCCATGGCTGTCCACCCTCTTAAAGAGAAAGATGGCTCTCTTCTTCCTTAATTGAGAGATTTCATATCTCTTTAAATATTCCACATGTGCAACAACTATTATTGCGTAATTATTCATCAAAAAATTCCAGATTATTTTGTGATAATTTCAATCATACTATTTACAATTATGAATCATATTCAACCAACCAACATAAAAGTAAATTGTATTTACAATTAATTGTCCAATGTGAATTCGATTCACATCAACATTCTATTCATAAATTTTATTTACAATTAAATCCCTCCATCATATTATAAATCACATTTATAATATTTGTGATTATTATGGATAGTGATATCCATATTAGTCTTATCTTTGATAATTAAATCATATTTAATTATCTTTAGATGCCAATTCTCATGTGTCCAAATAATATGAATCATATTCATGCTATTAATGATAATTAAATCACATTTAGTTATCCATTTCTCATTACTCAGATATATTATCAACAATTGAATTATTTTCGACCTCTTTCAAGAACAACGTGCTTTCTCCACGGATACTTAGAGATAAGGACATGACGATTGTACATTCCATGTATAGTGACTTGGATTGAGAACATATCTTAAATCCAGATCTCAGAGACCTCTCACAGATGTTTGATTAAATGAAACTATGAATCTAATCTTCTTATTGCATCTGAATCATATTTAGATTAATATCCAACATTTTGACTAAGATCGGATCACTAATCTATTGAGAGGAGTCACTAAAATCCAAAGCCGTTTCATCATTACCTCATAATGGAAGTATCACGGTTACAATTGTTTACGATCACATCACCTTCGAGTATTCCTAATACCCGTACATCATGCATACTAGAAGACTTAGAATAAACTCGAAGTTTTTAGATCATACTTGAACTGTCTTTTTCGGGATTTTTATCATTAAGATTCTCATTTGATCATTGGGAGTTGGTATTAATCGTATACTTTCCAAAAGCATATATCATACATACATATTCAATCAAGCTTCCAAAGTGAGACGACCGTGCATGGAAATTTGATCCTGTTAGCATATATTATTCAATTATGTATTTCTTAGTTATTTCCAGTTCCTATCGTCTTCTTTATGTAATTTACCCATATGCTACTCTCCTATATAAGAGAGCCTAGGGCTGATGGAATAAATATGCTCTTTCATTTTTCCCAACATGGTATCAGAGCGACGGTCCTAGACCGGAGTTCTTGAAACCCTACCCCTAAACCTAGCCTACTCTCCTCGCACCGCCGTCGCCGGAGGCGCCTCTCAGAGCATCTCGCCTGCGAGTCCTTCAGATTCCTGCGCCTGCGAGTCCTCCAGCCCTCCTGCACCTATGCATCCCCATCGTGCGGTGCTGTGCACGCATCTCCAGCGTGCCGTACGCATCTCCAGCGTGCGCACATCCCTCGCGCGCATCCCTCACCTACGCCTGCACGAAGCGCGCATCACGCACTGTGCTGCACGCCTAACGCACGTCCCTAGTGTGCTCTCCAGTGCGCTCCTCACGCATATAGCGCATTTCCAGTGCGCCTTCTCGTGCATCCCCTCTCACGCTCCTTGCGCCTAATCGCGCGCTCCCTGCGTGCCCCTTTGTGCGCATAGATCATCTCTGCACGTAGTTCGAGCGTGCACACCTTCTGAGGAATGGGTTTGGTTGCTTGAAGTCTACACCTGCAACTAAACCCATCTATGTCCGTGTAGACAATCTTATTCTCAGTCTACGACTCCAGTCTTTGGTTACAAGTATGTCAGAAAGCAAAGCAAATATCCCATATGTAGGCGCATTTCGAGGTCCAGCGTCGATTGTGAAGATGGATGGTTCGAACTATGAACTGTGGGCAATGCAGTTCATGAGTATGATGAAATCAACCGGTAAGAAACACATTCTTACTGAAAAAGAGCCTGCTGAGAAGACTGGAGTTAATGCCTTGTGGGAGGCAGATGATGCATATGCCAAAGTTTGGCTATCTGGAACTCTGGCAATCGAGATTGCCTACGATATTCTTCACCAGCCCACGGCCAAAGATATGTGGGGTATTCTAGCCGCCACATATTCTCAAGCAAAGAATGAGACAAAGATTCTGCAGCTCCAGCATGATATATTCACTATCAAGCAGAATGGACGTCCTCTACACTCACTGTACACATCCTTGAGAGGGATGTTCGAGAAGCTGTATAGCTTTATGCCCCTGACTGCCACACCAGAGCAACAGAAGACCTATCGGAATGCCACTATGGTCGGAGTTTTTCTCGCTGCCGTTGATCCTGAGTATGAGGCAGCACGGTCGCAGATCTTAGCAGACTCTACTATTCCTCCTATGGAGGAAGCCTTCCACAGGTTGAGCCGGATCACTGTTCCATCTACAATAACAAATCAGACTGCCTCAGCCATGGCTGCCAACCGAGGCCGTGGAGGTTACCATCATACACGCGGCCATGGCCCTCGTGGTAGAGGAAGCCGTACTCGGCCAACGTGTACCTACTGTCATCGCATCGGACATACTGAAGACACATGCTACTCTAAGCATGGTTTCCCTGCATCTGCACGAGTCGCTGAGCAGATAGAGTCTCCATCTGCTGCTTCTTTGGATCAGCGCTTTGATGATCTTGTTGCCCGTCTAGGGGCATTATTCCTCCATCTCATCCAGCATCCACTCCTGAGAGCCATTCTGATGTTGCTACATCCGCTTCTGCTTCTGCCAATACATCAGGTAGCACACATGCATTTACTAGTAGTGGATCAGATACTTTAGCTTGGATTATGGACTCTGGTGCTACACATCACCTATGTGGCGATCAAAGTCTACTTACAGGATAAAGACAGATCCCCCCAGGTCGAACAATGGTCATTGCTAATGGCACACATTCCCCGATTATTGGTCAGGGGGAGACTAGACTGACACCATCGATGGAGCTCAAGAATGTGTTACATGCACCTGATTTTTCAATGAATTTATTATCTATCAGCCAAATTACAAAGGATTTACAATGTCGGGTGATTTTTGATCCATCTTCTCTTGTTTTTCAGGACATCCTTACGGGTAACGTGATTGGTCGTGGCTATGAGCAAGGAGGCCTATATCGCCTATGCCAAACTTCTTTTGCTGGCACCTCATCTCTACCTACTGGACCTGTTTCTCCTCTACTATGGCATCTGCGCTTTGGACATCTGCCTCTTCAGAAGTTGCGTCGTGTGTTACCCCAGGTTTTACCTCACACATCTATCCAGTGCGAGGCGTGTCAGTTGGGAAAACATCGTCGGTCTACCTTTCCCAGTCGTCAGTATCAGAGTAGTACCTCCAATTTTGAGTTATTTCATATTGATATCTAGGGTCCGAGTCGTGTTCCTAACCATCAGGGACACCGTTTTTATATTGTTATTGTGGATGACTTTTCTCGTGTGTCATGGGTATTTTTGTTAAAAAATAAATCTGAAGCAGCGAGTGCGAGTGGAGGGAAGGGAGAGGGACAAAGTGCGAAGTGCGATCACCACGAGGGGAGGGCAAAGGGCGAGGGGAGTGGGCCGGGCGATGCACGCGAGGGGAGTGCGAACTTCGGTGAGCATGCACAGGGCGCTGGGGATGCGAAGCTCGGTGGGAGTTCGTTGGATGCGAAGGGGAAGGGGGTGGTCTTCCAAGATGGTGCAGGCGCTGGCCGTGGCGGTGATGCTGAGGGGGAGTGGACTCTTGTTTCGCACAAGAAGGTGTCGAAGGGCTGCTTCAGGTGTGGGGAGAGGGGACATCTCCGAGATGTTTTGCTTGCGGGAAACCGGGGCATCGTCGCGCGTCTTGTTGGGGGCTCCGTGATCGTCGCAACATGCAGGCCGGGATGCCTTCTTCTTCCAAGGCGCGTGCTTTGCATGGCTCTCGCTCCGGTCCTCTCGCTTGGCGGGATGTTCTTTCTTACGCTCAGGTGGTGAATCCCCATTCCTGCTCGTCGCGAGAGGGGTCTTTGGATGCGGGTCTTCAGCATGGTGGCGTGGGTCTTCAGCATGGCGGTGCGAAACTGCCTCCTCCCACCTCCGGTGGCGAGTGCCTTATGATGGCAGATGGTGGTCCGGAGGTCGGTGCAACTTCAGCTACGGCTCGGGTGGCGTCCGCTAAGGAGGACTTCTTCGGCGAGAAACTGCATGGGAATGTCTCGTTTGCGCGCGGGAAGGGAGATTTCGACGTGACCTGCCACTCGGTGCTTATCGGGGTGGCACAGCGGTGCAACGTCGATTGGGAGGCTATGAGGTCGCACACCAAAATTCTTCTGGGACCTCTCTTTTACGGTGATATTGTCGTTATGGACTCTTCTCATTGCTGCGTGCGTGGCCTATCCCCGGAGCAACGGGATAGGTTGATGTCTGGTGGTTCTAACGACGAGGTCTTTTGGAGGAGGGCTCGCGTGGCTGATGGTGCCTCTTCGGCCACCGAGGTCTGCCTCGCGGCCATTTCTGGCGTTCCCTTCCTGTCTAGAACCGTTCCCGTTCTCAACAAGGCGTTTCGCTGGTGGGGGGTCATGCTGTCGATTATCGATGATGGCCTTGCTTCGGAGGCTGACTGGAAGTCAACTAGGGTTCTCTTTGAGTGCAGCTCGGGCTTTCTCAAAGAGGCGCCAGGAAGGAGACCTTCTTCGGGTCCCTCAAGATTGGGCGTTGGCGGTTCAAGCCTGAGCTCTCCATTATTCTTCCGACGCCGGAGGCTGCGAATCGGGCGGTGTTGGCAGCGGGTCCAGTTTTTTCGGCGATGGTGCTTGGCGATGACGGGGGGTTGGAGCACGACGCTTCGTCTCCGCCGCGCCACGTGGAGCGTCATGTTGATTCTTCCGAAGCGTCTATTTGCATGGCTGACGTGGAGGGAACCTTCGAGACGTCTGCTCGGGTCCTGCGACAATCGATTGCATCTCCTCGTCTCCCTGACGTGGGGATACCCGAGGATCTCCGGCATTGTTTGTTGGTTTATCGGGTCCTTCCGCGGATCTCCGGAACATACGGGTAGGCGGACCCGTGCACTTCGGATCCTGGCTGCGGGCCTTTCACGAGGAATTACGGGCATTCTCGCCAGACTCTTTGATGGTTCAATTCGAGGACTTGCGTCTAAACGTGGGCTCAGGTCAGGACTCTATGATGCTGGATTCTCCTCGGACCCCGGTGCGGTCGTCCCCTATACTTCATGCGACCTTCTCTTCTGCTGTTCTTTCACCGGGAACCTACCTCTCAGGCGATGGGGAGGGCCCTTCCTTCAGACGTTTTGGGACTACTTACAGGAGGCGCACACTCGCAGGCCACGACGCTAGGGTGATTCACTCTTGTGTCTCCTTGCGGGAGGCTGTGGCGGAAGCTACGGGCCTTCGTGGCCTTGGGGGAAGCGAAGAAGACCCTGAGGAAGGAGGCTTTGGGGGGAACGCCAGAGGTTTTTAATGAAGGTGCTCTCCTGGAACGTCCGTGGTCTCGGGGACTTGGTCAAGCGCCGATCTTTGGGATCGAGACTCTCTGAATGGTGTTGCGACGTTGCTTTCATTCAAGAAACAAAATTGCGAGATATAGATGATTTTACGTGGCGTTCTTTTGGTGCTGGTCCCTTTGATGAATTTCGAGCGGTGAATGCGGCTGGATCCGCTGGGGGCTTTCTTGTGACATGGAGATCTCAATCCTTCTCTTTTAGTTCCATGCTTGTAGGTCGCCATATGATCTCTGTTGCTTTGAACCGGGTCGATTCCACTGACCCGATGGTTTTCTCGTGTATCTATGCTCCTACGTGCCATGTCTTGTGAAGGGAATTATGGGAGGACATGCGGGACACGGCTACTTTATTTGGGGGTCTCCCCTGGATCTTGGGGGGAGATTTCAACGTCACCATCCATTCTTCGGATCGGCCTCGCGGCAGGGGTGGTCGCGACCCTGGTTCGCATGATTTTCTTGACGTGATTGATGCACTGGCGCTATTGAACTTGGTTCCGAGTGACATTTCCTAACCTAGAGGAATAACTCCTCGCGTTCTAGAATTGACCGGTTCCTGGCTAATGGGATGTCTTTGGAGTCCTTTCCACTATGCTCTGTTTCTTCTCGGCCCCGATCGTTCTCGGACCACTCTCCCATTATTTGGGACTATGGCGATGGTATTCGTCCGCGGGGGCTCTTTCGCTACGAAAAGTGCTGGTTGTTGGAACCTAATTTCAAATAGGTCGTTCAGGACCATTGGACTCATGCTACCGTCTCCGGCTCCGCGGCGTCTAAACTTAATCAGAAGCTTGCTTTGCTTCGAAGGGTACTTGCGGACTTCAAAAGAACTTCCAGGCAGACTAGGCTTGCTGTACGCGCCGAGGCGGAAGAGATTATCTTACATTTTGATGCGAAGGAGAACGAGCGCGAGCTATCTCTTGACGAACTTCGGGAGCGCAGTCCCGCTCTCGCTCGGGTGCAGGAGGAGGACAAGAAAAGAACGATTGAATGGCGTCAACGCTCGCGGTTAAAATGGCTTAAGGATGGAGATGCGAATACGGCCTTCTTCCACCGGGTGGCGAGCAATCGGCGACGCTATAACATGATGCGGTCCCTCTCTATCAATGACGTCTTTTTCGTCGGGGAACGGGAGATGGGGCGCGCCATCGTGGATCACCTCAGGCGTTTCTCATCTAGCTCTACACCGCGTAGGTGGCGTTGGCTTGGCCTTGGCGCTTCCACACTCTCTGACGCGGACTCCGCGACCCTTATTCGCCCCATCTCTCTGGAGGAGACTAAAGCGGCTGTGTGGGCTTTAAATCATGATTCTTCGCCGGGGCCTGACGGGTTCTCTGTCGCTTTTTATCGTGACTTTTGGGAGACTGTTGCGGGGGACGTCATGGACGTCATCTCCGAATTTTGCTCGGGTAATTTCGGCTTTGATCGGATCAATCGGGCTAATATTGTCTTAATTCCTAAAAAAGAACCGGCGACGCGCATTGAGGATTTTCGCCCTATCTCGGTCTCCAATGGAATCTACCTTATCGTGGCAAAATTTTTGGCCACGTGCCTATCTCGGGTTTTGGATGGCCTTATCTCTCCGGTACAAGCGGCGTTCATTAAGGGGAGACAAATTGCTGATTGCATCGTCGCGGCGTCTGAAATGGTGGCGGCTTGGAAAAAAGAAAAAAAAGAAGGGGATGCTATGGAAAATCGATTTCGCCAAGGCTTACGACTGCCTCGATTGGAGCTTCCTTTGGTCAGTTTTACGTAGACGGGGATTCCCCAACTTATGGATTTCTTGGATGCGTAGATGCGTCTCCACGGCTTCGCTTTCTATATTGATTAATGGTCGACCGGTTGGGGGATCCTTTCAGCCCCGCAGGGGGGTGCGCCAGGGCTGCCGCCCTCTTGCGCCCCTCCTCTTCGTTTTGGCCTCTGACGTGCTGGAGAGAATGGTGTACCGTGTAATTGATGCGGGCCTTACTAACGGGTTCCGCAAGGGGGATGTATGTATGCCCTTGATTCAGTTCACCGACGACACGATTTGCTTCATTGAGGGCGGTCCGGAGGAGGTTTCCGGTATGGCCAATACTCTAGCTCTTTTCTGTGAACTTTCGGGCTTGTCGATTAATGCTTCCAAATCCAACGTGGTGCCTTTTGGCTTATCGCTTGCGGAGGCGGAAGAATGTGACAGACTGCTCGGTTCTTCTCCCTGGGAGCTTCCATTTGCCTACCTTGGCATTCCTTTAGCGGTGGGGCGGCCCAGAAATAAGGATTGGCGTATTATCACTGAACGAGTGGAGTCGCGCCTTGCCGGTTGGCGGGCGGCCTTGCTTTCTTGGGGAGGGCGGCTTATCCTTCTCAAATTCGTGCTCTCATCTATACCTGTATATTTCCTTTCTGTTCGAAGAATGCCTTCGGGGGACCGCTTGCGCCTGGAGCATTGTATGCGGCGTTTCATGTGGGGGCGGAAGGACGGGATTGGTAGGGGCATGCATCTGGCCGCGTGGGATGTGGTGTCCATGCCTAAACGGTTCGGTGGGCTTGGTATCCGGCGATTGGACCTGGTAAATGACGCACTCTTACTCAAATGGGTGAGTAGAATCTGGGGTAAGGGTGATTCCTTCTTCTCCAACGTGCTTAGGGTCCTCTTGGGCAGCGATTGGTTCGGGCTGCAGTGGGGGGCCTTGCATCTTCATTATTCACCTTTTTGGCGCAGTGTCTGGGCCGCTATGCAGAGGAATGTGGGGCTCTTCAGCCCGGTGCTGGGGACATGGCATTCCTTCAAGTTTTGGCTGGATGACTGGTCGGGAGGGTGCCCTCTGCGGGTGCGGTTCCCGAGATTGTTCGCGCTTGCGTCGAATAGGCAGGCGTCTGTCGCGGAGTGTTGGGCGGATGGTTGTTGGTGCCCTCGGTTCTCTGCGAACTTCTCTGAGCAGCGGATGGATGATTTCGTTTTGTTGATGACGGCTCTTGATTCCGTTCCTACGCCTACATTGTAGGAGGATCATTGGTGTTGGAAAGACGGCTCCTTCTCCACTCGAAAGGCCTACCGGGCTCTGCTCCCTCCCCCGCCGCCTTTGACTCTTCCTCTTGTGCATGACTGTAGTTTCATCTGGGGATTGCGCTTGCCGGAGCGCATTGGCATCTTCGTTTGGTTACTTCGCCAAAGGAGGTTGTTGACTCGCGATCGTTGCGCCAGGTTTTTTCCTCATATCAGTGCTTCATGCCAACTTTGCTGCGACGAGGACGAAACCGCTGATCATCTTTTCTTCTGCTGCCCGTTGGTTGCGGGTGTTTGGGATGATGTCGCCTGGGCTCGTGCGGATAATATCGAAGGCTTTTGCGAGAATCTTTGGTTGAACAGGGACAGGCCCAGGCGTGATCTCTTGGCTTCTATCGCACGGTTGTGGTGCAATTGGCGTTCCAGGAACGACGTTATTTTCACGGGCCAGCGTTTCTATTGTGAGAATGTCATCATTTCGGGTACTCGATTTATTTCTGACTGGTGTACTCCTTAGGTTAATGGTTTGTTGGTGGCGTCTACTCTTCTTGTATACGCATTCGCCTTCTCTTCCCTTCTACCCCACCTCCCCTATGTAAGTAACTCTCTTTTCTCTATTTTTAGTTATATTTAATTTTGGGGCGAGCACCAACGAGTGTTTCCCCCTTTTTTGAGCCTAAAAATTTTTTTTTTCTTAATGAGATTCGTAATGTTTTCTCCACATCTGTTAAAATTGTGAGAAGTGATAATGCCCTGGAATTGTGTACTCATGTCCTAGCCAATTATTTCTCATCCCAAGGGATTATCCACCAGACATCCTGTGCCTATACCTCCCAACAGAATGGGATTGCTGAAAGGAAACATCGCCCACTTACTAGATGTCACTAGGTCACTTCTTATAAAGAGCCATGTTCCTTACTCTTATTGGGGTGACACGGTTCTTACAGCATGTTATTTAATCAATCATATGTCGTCATCTATTCTAGGTGAAAAGATTCCTTTTTCCCTTATCTTCCCTGATAAAGAACTATTTTCTCTTACTCCTCATGTGTTTGGTTCGGTTGCCTTTGTCCACCAGTTGTCTCCAGGTACTGACAAGCTCTCTCCTAAGGCTGTCAAGTGTGTGTTTGTTGGGTACTCCAAAACTCAGAAGGGGTACAAGTGCTATGATCCATTGCACAGGCGGTATCTTGTTAGTGCAGATGTTACATTTTTTGAATCCGTCATGTATTTTTCATCCTCAGGTGATCAGTTGACACCTCCAGCTACTACCGATGCTATCTATGTACCACCACCACCACCATTACAACCATCACCACCACCACCAACAGCTCCATTATCATCATCTGCACCTTCTATTCCTATACCTGTTTCACCACTACCATTTCATTATACCCGCAAGACTGCTCCAGCTCATGGTCATGACTCATCCACTAGCTCGCCTGAGGTATGTTCTGAAGATATTACTATTGATGGATCTAATGATGTTTCTGAGCAGGATGTGTTGCAGAGGATAGACGAGGACACAACTGACTTAGATGTTCCTATTGCTATGCGCAAGTCGAAGCGAAGCTGCGCCAATTATCCGTTAGCAGCTTCTGTGTCATTTGAACGACTATCTGGAGATTTCAGGAACTTTGTAGTCGCTTTGTCAGCTGTAGATATTCCAAGGAGTTACCAAGACGCTCTGAAGGATAGTAGATGGCGTCTAGCGATGGAAGAAGAAATGACAGCACTCCAGTCTAGAGGAACGTGGAGTCTGATTCCTATACCTGCTGATGTATCACCTGTGAGCTGCAAGTGGATATTTACAATCAAGCAGAATGCGGATGACAATATTGATAGGTACAAGGCTCGCCTTGTTGCTCTTGGCTTTACACAAACATACGGGGTGGACTACCTTGATACTTTTTCGCCAGTAGCCCGCCATTCTACTCTACGGATCTTGCTGTCTGTTGCGGTTACCCGTGAGTGGCCTCTGTATTAGTTGGACGTCAAGAATGCATTCTTATACGGTGACCTCCAGGAGGAAGTCTACATGCAATAGCCACCTGGGTTTACTGTTGAGGGGGAGTGTTCCAAGGTGTGTAGACTTCATAAGGCTATCTATGGCCTTAAACAGAGCCCCAGAGCGTGGTTTCAGAAGCTCTCAGATCTCTTTGAAAAACAGGGATACAAACGTTCGAATGCTGATCATTCTTTGTTCGTACAGAAGACTTCCAGAGGCACCATTGCAATCATGGTCTATGTAGATGACATCTTAATTACAGGTGATGATATACAAGGAATAAAGGATGCAAAAGAGATGCTGGGGCATGAATTTTTTACTAAGGACCTTGGGGTTCTTAGATATTTTCTGGGACTGGAGTTCGCCAGAAATCAGTATGGGCTAGTAATGTCTCAGAGAAAGTATGTTACTGACCTGTTGAGTGAAACAAGAATGCTTGGTTGCCGACCTGCTACCACACCAATAGACCCTAGTATGAAACTATATGATGATGATACGGAGGAGGTGGATAAGAGAAGATACAGAAATATGGTGGGCAAACTTTTGTATGTCACTATCACTAGGCCCGACATAGCCTTCGCAGTGAGTCGGGTGAGCCAGTTCGTGGAGCAATCACGCCAGGTTCATATGGATGCTATACACATGATACTCAGATACCTTAAGTCTTCTCCATGTGCGGGTTTGTTGTTCAAGAAGGGTAAGGCGATCTTTATCTCAGCTTGTGCAGATGCAGACTATGCAGGGTGTCCCAAGGACAGAAAATCTACGTCCGGGTTTGCTGTATACATTGGAGATTCCCTAATCTCATGGAAGAGCAAGAAGCAAACCGTGGTAGCGCTGTCTAGTGCTGAGTCTGAATATAGGGCTATGGCCCAGGTTAGCACAGAAATGATGTGGGTAAAAGCTGTACTCACAGATTTACATATAGATATTCCACTTCCTATGGCATTAGAGTGTGACAATCAGGCGGCTTTGTTTATTGCAAACAATCCAGCATTCCATGAACGAACCAAGCACATTGAAGTTGACTGTCACTTTATACGTGATATGATCCAGAAGGGATTCATTGTTACATCCCATGTCAGTTCAGAGAATCAAACTGCAGATATCTTCACCAAAGCACTACTACGAGGCCCGTTCCAGAAGTGTACATCCAAGCTAAGCATGATTGATATCTATGCTCCATCTTGAGGGGGAGTGTTAGCATATATTATTCAATTATGTATTTCTTAGTTATTTCCAGTTCCTGTTGTCTTCTTTATGTAATTTACCCATAGGCTACTCTCCTATATAAGAGAGCTTAGGGCTGATGGAATAAATATGCTCTTTCATTTTTCCCAACAGATCCCAATATCTCATGAAGGAGCCCATGTCTTCCGGTTCAGTAATAAACCTGTATGATCCTTTTGAGAGATCGTATTACTCATATGCCCTTGTATGCAGACCAGCTCGTCGGTGTATAGACCCTGTATAAGTCATCAATCTATTAGTCTGCCAAATGTACATACTCAGACATATAGTAACACATCTGTCTCCGGTCAGAGGATGCGTGCCTATGACAATATACGACATAGGTTTTGGTTATTTCTATCTCGCTAAGTCAACTCTTAGACCTAACTTATCTAACACATCAGAATCTTTATTCCTATACAGAAGACCTGTATCAAGAGTTCGGTTAGATATCAACCTTTAGAGAAGAATTACCGTCTTCTTCTCAAGTTAGAGATCCTTTCTTAATAATCATTTGACGGTACTTGATGATCCTTCAATCTAACTCTTTAGATATCATCAAGTACCAGCCTCTATGATTCAATATTTGAATCAACATCTATATGATTATTAAGATGGTCATGGTACATAATCCTAATTGTACAGAAGGACCCTATAATGCATTCATTCATTTAATCTTAGATAAGGAGTGAAATAAACCAATATCCTTTATTGATATATATATATATATAAAAGATTACAATAACATTTTATTGTCGAAATGGTTTGTCTCGGGTTTACATAGATAACAATCTCCCATTATCCCTCAAAACCATTCAGGTTTAATCTTTAAACTCATGCTCATCGCATGCTGGTCGAAAGCCTTCAGGGGTAAAGGTTTGGTAAGTGGATCATCAACGTTGTCGGTAGAGGTCACTTTGGCGATGATAATATCACCACGCTTTTGAATCTCCCGAATGACATGATATTTCCTTTCCACATGTTTGCTCTTTTGATGCCATCTGGGTTCCTTCGTTTGAGGTATGGCTCCTATGTTATCGCAGCGCAATAGAATGGGAGTACCAGAGGAAACTATGCCAAGTTCTAGGATGAACTTGCATAACAACACCACCTCTTTTTTAGCATACGATGCAGCAGGGTATTCCGCTTCTTTAGTTGAATCGGTCGTAGTGTCCTGTTTCTTGCTTTTCTAGCTCACAACACCACCATTCAACAAGTATACAGACACTGAAGTTGACTGGCAGTTATCTACATCAGATTGGAAGTCTGAATCTGTGTATCTCGAGACTTGGAGATCTCCATCTTTATAGATTAAGATGTAATCTTGAGTCCGTCTTACATACTAAAGATGCTCTTCATTGCATTTTGGTATTGTTCTCCATAACAACATTGGTAACGGCTTAACACTTCCACTGCATGGCAGATGTCCGACCTTGTGTACATCGTAACATATATCAAGCTTCCCGCTTAGATACATAAGTGCATCCCATGACTTTCTTATCCTCAACACTTTGAGGAGCCATCCCTTTGGATAGATGTACACTATGTCTTAAGGGAAGGAAGGCTTTCTTGGAATTCTCCATATGGAAACGTTCCAAGATCTTCTTAATGTATTTATGTTGTCACAATCCCAAAACTTTCTTTTCTCTGTTTCTAAACAGCTTCAGACACAAGATATGAAAGGCTTCTCCAAGATCTTTCATCTCGAAAGCATGAGACATCCAAATCTTAACACTAGTCATCATCCCAATATCATCCCTAATGATGACGATGCTATCTACGTAAAGCACGATAAACACAATGACACTCCCACTATACTTTTTGTATACGCATGGTTCATCAGGATTTTGAACGAAATCATAACTCTTTATGGTTTCATCAAATCTTATATTCCAGCTATTAGAAGCTTGTTTGAGCCTATAGATTGATTTCTTCAGCTTGCATACTTTTACTTCCTCAGTTATGAAACCATTGGCTGCTTCATATAGATATCATCGTTGAGATATCCATTGAGGAATACCGTCTTGACGTTCATTTGTCAGATGTCGTAGCCAAGATATGCAGCTATAACGAGCAATGCTTTAATGGATTTAAGTATAGCCATAGGAGAGAAAGTCTCATTGTAGTCGATGCCTTCTCTCTATGTGTAGGCCATGACTACAAGCCATGTCTTGAAGGTCTCTACCTTCCCATCATGTCCACTTTCTCCTGAAGATCTATTTACAACCAATGGGTTTTACCCCTCTAGGTAAATCCCTAGGATCCATACATTGTTTTTGTAATGGAGTTTATTTCAGAATTCATTGCTAGCATCCATCTTTCCATGTCTTGATCCGTGAGTGCTTCATCAAATGAAGCTGTATTATTATCAGTATCACCTGACACATTAAATCTGAACCTTTCAGTTGGTGCACCTACCCTCGAACTCCTTCAAAGAGGTACGAGTGTTTTATTTTTATTTACTTCTTAAGTTTCTGGTTTAGGAAGCTCAACATTCTCAAAGGATTTAATGAGTTTCCTTACTTCATTTTTTTCTTGACTTTTAAGGAAGACATCTTCCAGCAATTTTACATCTATAGAGATGAAGATCTTTTGAGTTTCATGATCGTAAAGTTGGTATACAATACCGTCCTTTACATACCCAATGAAGTAGCACTCTCTAGTGCGAGATTCTAGCTTACTTACGTTCACATTCTTCGCATGGATTAAGCAACCCCAAACTTTTAAGTGTTTAACATAGGGCTTGGTTCCGAACCAAAGCTCATGAGGGGTTTTGGGTACATATTTTCTGGGAATCTTGTTTAGGATATATATTGCAGTCTCTACAGTATATCCCCTGAAAGTAAGTGGTAAATATGCTATGCTTATCATTGAACGAACCATATCCATGATGGTCCTCTTGCATCTATCAGCAACATCATTAAGTTGGGGAATTCCAGGAACAACGAGATTTAAGACAATTCCTTTCTCTTTGAGGTATTCCTTGCATTGTTTTAAAAAGCGCCGCCTCGAGGCGCAAAGGCGTACGCCTCGAGGCGAGGCGCAGCAAATTCGCCCTGAGGCGCACGCCTCAGGTTCTCTGGGTGGGGCGTGCGCCTTGACTTGGCGTGAGGCGCTCGAGGCGCGAGGCGCTCGAGGCGAGGCGGAGGCGTAAGCCTCGAGTCATGAGGTTTTTTTTTACATTTTTGGTTATGTGCTTTGCACTTGACCTTAGTTTTTTGTTAGCATTATATTTTTTATGTTTGTATTTTTGTTTACATGTTAACCCTTGCATATTTCTATATATTAGTTGGAAGTTTGCAACTTGATGTTGTTATTTGGTTGTATAAGTTGTGAATCTTAGAATAGTTATCGTATATATGAAGAAGCAAGGATGCAAATAAACACGTGAATTAAAATAATTATTACATTTGATTGTGAATAGCAAAATAAAAATAACAGCGAGACCCCCGTCTTGTTGGGGTATGATATGGCAGGAGGGGATGCATATGACGGTTCTCCAACAATATCCAACAAGACAAATGGTTGGGATTCAAGGTGTGTTAGTATTTTTTTACTTCAAACACTAAAAATTATAGTTCCTATTATGCTTTACTATTGAGTATAGACTTCAATTCAATACTCATATAGAATTATTGAAGTTGGACTTGATATTACATATATTAGTGGCTTTTTTGAACTACAATGCCTTCATTGCTTATGTATTGCATCTCTTATTAGTGTTAAACTATTCTTGAATGTGTTTTTGGGAAAATTTAATATTATCATATATTTTTTCAATGTATTTTCCTTTAATTTTATTTTTTTTTCCAAAAAATTGAGGCTTACGCCTCGACCGCCTCGAGGCTTACGCCTCGCCTCGATTTTAGGAAAAACGCCTCGGACCGCCTCACGCTTTTTTAAACCTTGATTCCTTGAATTCATCTGAGAGGTACTCTCCACCTTGGTCGGATCGAATTCGATTAATCTTCTTATTTGTTTGGTTCTCAACCAAAACCATGAATTCTTTGAACTTTTCAAAGGTTTTAGACTTGTAACGTAATAGGAAGATAAAACCGTATCGAGAATGGTCATTAATAAACGTTAAGTAATATCGATATCCATTTTCGCGGTATGGAAGTGACCACATACATCGATATATATTAGGTCAAGAATACCCTCGCCTCGTGCAACCTTGTTGTGAAAATGTGCTCTGGTTATTTTACCTCAAATGCAATGGTCACAGGTAGGTAAAGCTTGGACTTGTAGAAAATCTAAGGATTCATCTTTTATCAATCTATTGATCATATCAATTTGTAAATGACCAAGCCTTTGATTGCCAAATCATGTTCGAATAATTTTCGTCCCCCTGGTTCTTTTAGGATTTTTATTAGTGGTTGTTACATTCATGACAGATTCGTTAATGCACAATTCATAGAGTCCACCAGATGTTAGAATTCCTCAGCAACATGTTTATCATAACGATTTATGACAAGCTTTTCACTGAATAAGAATGAATATCCATTTCTAACAACTTTAGATATAGATAATATGTTCCTTCTAACATCTAGAACATAGAGGCATTCTTTAAGCGTAAGGACTCTCCCACTAGATAATGATAGTTTGCAGGTCCCGATGACAAATAGTGCAACTGTTCATTAGATCTCATTTGAATGACTATCTCCCCGTCATCTAGATTCCTAATTTTCTGAAATAGATGCAACAAATTGCATACATGAACAGAAACATCCGAATCGATGATCCAACTACCTTCTCGTCATACAAGAAAATTGGTTTCAATGATAAAATTTGAATTTATACCTGCTGGGACTTTACTTTTCTCAGCGGTTTTAAGGTACTCTAGGCAGTTACGTTTCCAGTGCCCTAGCTTTTTGTAGTGATGACACACATCGGTCTTCTTCGATGCTGTCAGTGTTGTAGTATAAGAATAAGAGCTAGTACCGTGACTTTTCTTTTTCTTTTGGGTTGGACCTTTCCTAACCCCATGCTCCCGACCATGCTTGCCTTTATGTTGTGCAACCATTGACTACAAGCAGGTTTTTCTTTCTTCATTACATCTTTTGTAGACTTTAATGAAGTCATGAGTTCAGCGTTAGTTAAGTTCAACTTGTTCATTCGGTATGATACCACAAAGTTGGTGAAATACTTGGACAAGGATAACAAAAATGAAGTCGGACCGCATCTCTGAATCCATTTGTTCCTTGAGAGTGTCTAAGTTCAGAAAAGTAACCAAACAATTTAATTACATATTCAACTAAAGTTCCTTCATGCATCTTGCAGCGAATAAGTTCTTTCATAACGTTGTAGAAGTGAGTGCGTTTTACATGACTGAGCATCTCTTTAAGATTCAATATTTTATGTTGGCAACCATCCATGCCAGTATGCTGTTTCTGCAGCATATTGACAGGGATTCCAATATGTAACACTTTGCTAATGCATGATCTTCATCATATTTTCATTGAACCAAGGTTGCAAAAAGCGGTATGCGGTATTCTGTCGGTACGATCAATGATTACTGATTAAACGGTATGCGGGAGTTTAAATGGAAATTAAACGGGTTATGCGGTTTTGCATATTTAATTGATAAAAAATTATTACATATATATAATTAATAAAAAAGTATAAATAAATTATAAAATAGTAATCACATATTCACAATATAGACCAAATATTGTCAACTTCAAGTATTTTTTCATCCAAATATTAAAATAAATAGTATAAACAAGTAGAATCTATAGCCAAATGTGAAAATAGACAGCATAAACAAGCAGAATCTATAGCCATATGTCAAAATAAACAGCATAAACAAGTAGAATCCATAGCCTAATGTCAAAATAGACAGCATAAACAAGCAGAATCCATAGCCAATTGTCAAAATAGATAAAATAAATAAGTAGAATCCATAGCCAAATATCAAAATAGGCAACATAAATAATTACAGACTACAATTCATCGCATGGTTTCAAAAAAGTCATGGATAGCACAAAAAGGTATGGCATTCATCCAAAAATATAATGAAACCAATGTCATTCTTCATCAGACTCGTCATCAAGCAACATTGGCTCTTCATCTCCATCATCATCCTCATCCTCTTTTTTTTGAAGCTAAGAAAGGGGGAGACACTCATAGGTGTTCACCCCAAGATCGTATTAAAAAAAGGAGAACCAGAAACAGCTACAAGGAGGCGCTATAGGCGAGACACAAGTCTAACAAACTCGACACATGGGTACAAACATTTTCCTTGTAAAACCTATGACTAGAGAACAACAGCATATTGCTAGCCAGCCAAATGGACCATATCAGCGCGAGGGACCGAAGCAGTTCCCTCCTCGTCCGATGGTTGGCCGCAACCAAGCCACCACAGAAAGCCCTAACTTTTGCCCTGTTGACCCATCCCAACAACGATTCATCCCAAACAGGCGCCATAGTCTGACAGGAGAAAAAGAGATGCTCTAATGTCTCAATCCCACCACTACACAACAAGCATCTATCAGAGACCACGCCAAGCAGCTCAGCACAACGGTCCCGCGTCATCAACCTCTTCCTCCTGAGCAACCAAAAGAAGAAGGCAATCCGCGATGGAAGGCCCAGTCCCCAGAAGAACCCGCAGTCATTAACTATCTCCGGCGAAAGAGAGGGAGGGGGCCTGCAGATCGCCGAGTAAGCCCTTCTCACAAAGAAAGAGCCCCCGCGCCAAACCCAGTGATCCCTCTCCGAGGAAGGCCCCTTCACCTCCCTAAGCGCGTCAAGCAGTCGCAAGAGCTCCTCCATGTGTTGATCAGAGAAATTGGAATGGAAGACCGGCATCCAGTTCCCATCCGACCAGCAAGAAGCAACTTGCATGTCCTGGTTCGCTACCAAAGAAAACATGCGAGGGAAACGTAAAGACAATGCCCCGCCATCCGTCCACTCGTCTTTCCAAAAGGAGAAGCTTAGCCCATTCCCCAGTAACAGTCTGAATAACGTCTGAAAGTTGGGAGCGACTGACAATACACCCCTTCAGTAAGGCGAGGGCCTCAGCCCCAGCGCGCCGGCCGCCGCAACGTCCACAGGGGCCACACCAGTGATCGCGTAAATCCGCTGCACAAGAGTGGTGCAGAGATCCTCCCCGCTCCCCCAGATCCTGGCCACCCACTTCAGCAACATGGCCTCATTCAACTCGCCCAGCCGATAGACCCCAAGTCTGCTCTCGCACTTCCGGAGAGTGATATCGTCCCAGCTGACAAGGTGAATACCAGCAGAACCCTACCCGTTCCTGCCCCACCAAAAATGTCGCATCAACCCCTCCAACCTTCTTCTAATGCCCGCCCGAATGAGCCTCGTGGAAGAGTAGTAAACCGACTTGGCAGAGAGCACTGCCCTCAGTAGCACCAGGCGTCCTCCCTTAGAAAGGACCGCAACCTTCCAACCCGCAAGCTGCTTCTCCACCTTCTCAACCAGCGACAGCCAATCCGCCAACTTCGACCTCCCCGTGGCCAGCGGCAAGCCCGGGTAGTTAATGGAAAGCCCGGCACACTCGGTTCCCAACGCCAAATCACAAAGACCCGCCATCTCCTCACTCATAGAGAACGGAACCGCCTTGGACTTGATGGTATTTTGCAGCAACCCAAACATCTCACTAAAAAGCTTGAGCGTTGCAGCCATGCCTTTAACCTCATCGAGGCCCCCTTCAATGAAGAAAATAGTGTCATCAACGTACTGAAGCAGCGGGATCCTCAACTCATCCCTTGAGTAACCGCACGTAAGCCCAGTTTGCTGCACTCTATTAACCATACAAGCAAGAACGTCTGCTGCGATAATAAAGAGCAAGGCAGCGAGGGGGCAACCCTGCCTCACCCCCTCCGCGGTTGGAAAAACCCCCCTTCTGGACGCCCATTCACGAGGACGGCCATAGATGCCGTAGTCACGCACCGCTTCATCCATGTTATCCAGATTTCGGGAAATCCTCTTCTATGCAATGTTGCCCAGAGAAAATGCCAGTCCAAGGTATCAAAAGCCTTCGAGAAGTCCACCTTCCATAGTAGGGCCTGTCTCCCGCCTCTTTTCCAATCAGCAACAATCTTAGACGCCATGACCAAGCTGCCCACAAGTTGCCTCCCCGGTACGAAGGCCGCTTGAGAAGGGGAAATAAAGTGCTCCAACACTCTACTCAATCTAGTCGCGAAGACTTTAGTAACAATCTAATATAACGCGTTGGAGATGGCAATGGGCCGGAACTCCTCTATCCTTTCAGCACCGCCCCCCTTTGGAAGGAGTACCACCATAGCCTTGTTAACCTGCGCAAAACCTGCATTGCAACGACAGCATTCCACCACCACATCGAGCACTTCCCTGCCCACCAAATCCCAGAAGTCTCTGTAAAAAGAGACGGGGAAACCATCCGGGCCTGGCACGCCATCACCGTTGAGATTCCACACTGCCGCCTTCGGCTCCTCTAAAGTCACCGCCTGAGTCAAGCTAGATGCATGAGCGCCCGGCAAGCGCACCGTTCCCAAGCCAGTCCACCTCCAACGCCTGCCTGCTCCCCTCGTTGAGAACTCCCGAAAATGGTCCGCAGTCGCTCTTCCAAGCTCTCTGTTTCCCTCCACTCTTACTTCATCAATGATCAACGACCTGATTATGTTCTCCCTCCGCCTTCCACTAGCAACCTTGTGAAAGAAGGCCGTGTTCGCGTCCCCCTCCTTGAGCCACCTGTGCTTGGATCTCTACTTCCACCCGATGAACCTCTTCCTGTCTTCATCAAAGATCTTCTTTTGCGCTTCCGCCCTCTGTCTCAGCTCGTCCTCCACCAGGGGACGCTCATCCTCCAAGGTCCAGCACACTGACCATTCCCTCAGCTGCGGCCCTGGCCGTGCGGCGGGCCTCCCTCGAATCCCTCTTGAACGTGCATAGCCGCGTCCGCAAAGAGTCCAGCTTCTGGACGAACCTAGTCGCCGTCGAGCCAGCCACAACGACCGAACTCCAGTGCGAAACCACCAGGTCCCTGAAAGAATCCTCGAGCAGCCAAACCCTCTCGTAGCGGAAGAAGCCACGTGGAGGCTGATGATCGCTGGAGTCCCACAGGATGGGAGTGTGATCGGACCTAGTACGAGACTTGGCTGCAACGAAAGAAAGTGGAAAGACCTCCAAAAGCCCCGCCGAAGCCAGAAACCGATCCAGACGAGATCTAGAGTTGGCGTTACGCCAGGTGTACTTAGTGCCCACAGCATCCAGAACCCCCAGCTCAAGCGAGTCCACCATCTCCTCGAAGGCCTCAGAGCCGAGGTCCTGACCTCCCCTCAACCTTGGCCCGTTCGAAGAAAACAACGTAACATTGAAGTCACCCCCACCAACCAGGGGATGCTCGGGAAAGCCTCCCTAGCGGCCCTCAAGTCCGCCTAAAGCTGATGCCACGCCGACGTCTGACACAGACCATACACGCAAGATAGCGCCAACGACTCCCCCGAGCGAAGGCACTCCAAAAGAACCGTCAGGACGTCGACCCCCCCGTCTCCGCCTGCAAGGCGAGAGCCTAGCCCCTTCGAGCAATAAGCAACCTGCCCGCAGAGCCAACTGCTCCAATCGAACTGAAATCAGAGATCGATCTCGCACCAAAAGACTGCCAAACCTTGCTCGTGAATGAGTCCAGCTTAGTTTCCTGCAAGAACACCACATCGCAATCCCACTCTACAAACCTCGAACCCAATACTCTCCTCTTCTCCTAGTCGCCCAGACCCCTTACGTTCCACGTGAGAATCTTCATTAATACCCATTTTTGATCCCTCCCCCCAAACTCACCACACATGCAGCCTTCACAACCATGAATTTCAGCTCCGAGATTGGTGATGGTCTCGCCGCAACAGCTCTGGAACGTTGTCTTCTCCTGTATCCTTTCCGGACCTCTTATCAGCCCTCCTTCCCCCACAGGAAAAGCCGTCAAGCAACCAACGTCCTTGCCCAGAACGGGCGGATCCTCTTGGCATGCCGTGACCGTGCCAACCTCCGAGCTTCCAACTCTAGCGTCGAGGATTGCGCAGGACACCGTACCGATCTCGGGCAGAAACTGCTCGCCACAGCCAACCTCCTAGTCGACATCGCGGGAGCCATCAATGCCCGCCAGGACCAGGCACGGGGGCTGGCGCCCCAAAGCCCCCACGCAAGAAGGCTCAACGAAGGATCCAAAAAGAGAACTCGTCAAGCCCAGCACCGAAGGGTCAGACTTGCGGATCCAGAAAAGTCCGCATCCGGGTACGGAGCCTCCGAGAAGGCAATCCGAGTGAGAACCGGGTCCATAGTCATCCTCATCCTCATCCTCAAATATTCCCTCATTATTAGCTTCCTCATACAAAGTTTGCTCAGATGAACTTGAAGTTCTCAAATGTACACGTTCACTTCTCCTTGTCTCAAGTATGTTTTCAGCTCCGCATGCCTCGGCAACATCCTGTCCCAGGAAATACTTCATCTTCTTCACAAGGTACATTTGAAATCCATGCCCTTGCATATTGGTGGTCCTTTGTTAAAAGAGGATCCCTCTTACTTTCACTGCGATCCTTAATCAATGAATTGAATCTAACAAATACTAAATCATTCACCCTATTGGGATTCAATTTAGCTATATTCTGCGTATGAACCTAAAATAAACACATGTATATATGTTATGCACTAAAAAGTCAATGTATAATGAACGTTAATGTACAAATATAAAATTCACTACCACTCCAAAAGCACTCCAGTTTCTCTCGCATCCTGATGATGACGAGGTCAAACTCAGAATTCTCATTGCCATTGCTTGCAAATTAGGGTTTCACCTCCATGTAACGACCACCAATGAGCTGTTTCATGTTCAACATTAATTAGATGTCATCAATATGAACTATAAATTCACATTGAAAAACTTGATAGGGATTCACCTGGATCAAAATGGTCATCATTTATTGATATTTGCTTAATTACTAATGGCTTCCCCAAATGATCCTTGACCATGTTTGTAAATCACCAACTCCTTTCTTGTAATGATGTCTTGTTGATTTAAATCTGGGTATAACTTCTCAATGCAGTCAACAAGACCTTTTTTCACAGTAACATCATTCTCAACATGATCTTTATAAAGAAGTAGGGGTTCAGTTAGAACGCTGCAAGATGGAGGGGAGAATCAAGCCGTCCTTTAGTCTTCAAATTGATGGCATCAATGAAATGCTTATAGGACAACTCATTTCCATTGAAGGAATCAATTATTTCTTTCTTTACATCCACTAATCATCCATACACAAATCCCTTAGATGGTTTCACATCAGAATCAACAACCCGTATACGATGAACCAATGGAGAAAAAACCCTCAATGCTAGAGTAACTTGATTCCAAAATGTTAGATTCAAGACAATGGATGTTTCCGCCTCTCCTTTCCTAGTCTTCGATCATCTACAATCTCTCTACTCATCTGAAGAGAACATGAGCCTTAACTTATCTTTCTTCTCTAGAACACTCTGTAATGTAAGAAATGCGGTAGCAAATCTAGTTTGCCCAGGTCCGACGATGTCTTTTTTTTGTGTAAATTTACGCATCATACTTAAAGTCTTCGTGTGGCTATAAATGAAGATCGTAAGCGTCCTTGCCTTAAAGATTGCATTTTTCACCTTTGATTCTTTCCCCATCTCCTCTAACACCAAATCAAGACAATGGGTAGCACATGAACTCCAAAAAATTTTAGATACCTTTTCTCCATCCTCCTCCTTGCAGCCATGTTTGCAGATGCATTATCTGTAACAACTTGGACACCATTTTCAATTCCAACCTCTTGGATGCATTCATCTACCAAGTTGAAAATGTATTCAACGGTGTGTGGCCCATCAGAAGAGTCTACAGATCTTAAAAAACTTGTACCTAGTGAACAATTCACACACAAGTTCATAATACTTCTACCACGGATATCAGTCCATGAATCTGTCATGATAGAGCATCCCATACTTATCCACATTTCTCTATGTGGTGCAAAGGCATCATTGACATCCTTAACCACCTTGTTCAATTGAGGAACAGACATCTCATAACGAGTTGGAGGTTTGAGTCCTGGACCATATTGCCAAATTGCTTCAAATGCTTTATGGCAATCTTTCATTTGAAATACACTGACTGGAATGTGGGCTTTGTAAGCCCAACGACATACATATGCTATGGCCTTTTCCCTTTGATCCTTACAAAATGCATCCTTGATTGTCGTTTGTCATTGAACAACTATCTCATTCATTGACTCAAGCATGCAAGGCTCTTTTGCTGAGCCCATTGTTGGTACATCACCTCCCATGATATCGACATCATTCTGCAGATCATTGATTTCCTTCATCTTTTTAGCTTTTCTCTTTAATATTCCACCCGAGTGTTCTTTCATTTCTTTCTTGATCTCTTCATCAACCCTGGGATAAGAAGAGCCTTGTCCATGAATATGAGCCAAATGTTGCTTGAGTCTATAAATTCCACCTTTGATGGTTTTGTTGCAAAGTTTACAAACAATAATATTCTGATCATCCTTTGTAAGCATATAACCACACTTCCATCCTGGATCTGTAGATCCTTGTGGAATAAAACACATGGCATCCGTCCTCATTCCACTACTTGTGACAGGATCAGAAGACTGAGTGTCCATCTATTACTCAGGGACTACACCTATTCACCAATGTTATATGTTACATATCAGCATGAATAACATTATAAGAATGAAGAAACCACTTAATGACAAATCTCAATGCATTTGAATAAATCACAAGTAATGTTATTCAATGAGTACTAATAAGATGCTAATGACAAATCACAAATAAGATGCTAATGACAAATCTCAAGTTGACATATATAGAAAAAAAGAGTACTAATATTATCTTAACCTGACAGTAGCAAGCAGGAGCTCCAACAACAACAAACGAGGGCTTGCGCGACGCGCGCACGGGGCTCCAAGGCGATGGGGCTTCAAGTGCGACGAGGGTATCGGCTACGCGTACGCGGGGCTTCAACGCGCGGGGTTCCAAACAGCGAGAAGGCGGGGCTGTGCGCTTGGCGGCAGGGCTGTGCGCTCGGGGCTCCAAACCGCAAGAGGCGGCGGAACTGTGCGTGCGGCAAGAGGCGGAGCTCCAAACAAGAGGCAGCGGAGCTCCAAACGGCAGGAGGTGGGGCTGCGCGAGAGGGCTATGGAGGCGGAGGGTTGTGCGAGAGGGTAGGGTCGGGGGTTTGGGAATGGGGGGCGGGGTTCTGGCATGGGGGGTGTGAGGGTTAGGTCAGCCGTCATTTTTTTTTCAATAAGTGATTTAAACGATCGTTCAAACGGCCTTGTAAACGACCGTTTAATGCCGCTTAAACGGTCAACCCGCATATGAGCCGACTTTTTTTTGACGGTTTGGTTGGATGCCGCATGAACAAGTTTGTGCGAGAGGGTAGGGCTGTTTGTGCGAGAGGGTAGGGCCGTTTAAGCCGTTTTTTGCATCCTTGCATGAACTTAAGTTCTTCTAGTGTTAGAGGATTTTTATGCTTGTCCTTCGTAAGCATGTATCTAATGTGGTCGACAGATAGAACAAGCTCTAGGTTTCGAATCCAATTCGAATAGTTGGGTCCGGTCAACTAGTTAACCTCCATAAGCTTACTGAACAGGTTAATGGATTTCATCTAAGATCAAGGTTCAGGAAAGCAGTATGCGTATGCGTTCGGACTGGTCACCGAGTATTGATTAAGCGGTATGCGGGGGCATATGCAGGGTATATGCGGTTCTAAGCGGTTTTCTAATTTTTAATTTAAAAATAAAAAAAACTATGAATAACATTACCACTGAAGTAATGTATTTAACTGGAGTTAAAGAAGATCTAAGAAAAACGGTTCCTGTTAGATGGGTGTGCATATATACTTTTAATTGCCTCATATTTAATCACAAAAAAACATTTACCATAAAAACTTCACATTATATGATTCGTAATAACAAAACTTCAATACACATACATGCACTACACGAGCAAAACCTCAATCGACATATATAAAAAATATTCGATGATACATTGCATATACTTGTGAACAAGGTTGCAAAAGTCGGTAGTCGGTACTCGGTCGGTCGGGTCACTGACTAAGGATTAATCGACAGTCGGACGACTAATCGGATTTAGTCGGACTTTAATCGACTTTGAATATTATGATTATTTTAAATATATAACTCGTGTTTATACATATATTTACATAGATTATATACATTTTTATACTATCGTAATAAAATAAAATAAAGTAATTGAATTTAAATAAAACACTAAGCATATTATAATAAGTCTGCTTATAAAAAAGCAAAGCATATACAAATATGGTATTTCTAAGCAAAAAATTCATCGACTAGTGTACCTAGTCGGACTTAGTCGGTACTCGGTCGGCCACCCCACTGACTAGACTAGTCGGACCTACTAGTCGTGTCAGTCGGGCGACTTTTACAACCCTGCTTGTGAAAATAATACATGAAAAAACATAAAACATTGCATATACATAATGGTATAGTGCATTGCAGTTGCATAGAAATGCATGTCATATTCTAACAATTGAATGAAGAGGCAGAGTTACAGAATTAAGGACCTGAATGAGAAGATTGAAAAGTTGGAGCTGCTGGAGCAGTATGCGGGGCATATGCGGGATATGCGGGGCATATGTGGGCCGCATATGCGGGGAGGGCGCATAATGCACTGATTCAAGTAATCGGTGCGGTCTGCATGCCGTACGGGCATATGCGGCTTGTGCGGCCGATTTAGTGAACACTGTCTAAGATTAAGAATGCACTATATTAGAATGTATAATGAATTATATATTCGAATTTAAATTCTTCGATTAAGGATTTTTAATTAAAAGTGTCTTACCTTTTCAACCCTGAAAGTTCATTCCCTTATTCACTTTCAAAGCAAGAGATATACTTACTGCTATATCTCTAGCAAGAACTGGGATTTCTTTTTTACCTTTGTTACATCCCAATTATATGAGAACTTGCAACTCGAATAAAAATAAGTGTGAACTCATTCCACCTTCCAAGTTTAACTTGTTTTTTCCGTTCTAGTCTTCAACTCCCGTGGCCACTACCCCTAAGGTAATGTTGATTCGTTGTTAATTGAATAAACTATCAACATGAATAGCACTCGCTATGCGTAATCCAATACTTCCCCAATTAGGGATGCAAAAAGAGGGTTACATAGACATATATAGATATTACCGTTCCTTATCTATTTTTGAATACGAGTATGGATGCAGTTATGGATATTGGCAAATATTAAAACTATCTTATCATATCCTTAAAAAACAGATACCAATGTAAAACGAACACTGATTGCATACGAGTAATATTAGAAATACTCTGTAGAATCGATTTAAATATATACGAATTAGATGGAAAACATATGATAAAAATTTACTAGATGTGTTTATATCATAAAAATTTTATAAATATAGTAAAAGTAGGTATAGAATTATGTTATATATGATTAAAAATAAGTCTATTACTATATTTATACATGAAAATGTATATACGGATACAGATACATATGTTTACGGATATCAAAATGATATCCACATCTGTATCCATTTTAAAACGGATACGGATACATATGTCAAAATCTTTATAAAACAGATATGATGGCGGATCGGAAACGGATATATTCGTAACCGTTTGCATCCTCAACCACAAATATGATTATCAATATCGGGGCCACTACACATACAACCTTACTCTTTCGAAAAGTAAAGAGCCCGATCCATGTGCGCTTGTATGTAGGAGCTGTCACTTCGGACATGCGTTTCCAACATACAATCCATGACGAAGGAACCCTTCGCCTTGCAGGGAGATCATGTTTGTCATTTATATGTTCCTACATACCTCCATTCAAATTTTAATTAATTATTATGAATCATATTCATATAATTAATTCTTCCAAGGAAATTACATCTAGGATTTTTACCCGACAAACCCTATAATCTTTGCCAATTACCTTCACAACCTTTGAAACAGTCTAATTCTCCCCTCGACCCCGTAAACTTGATCCGTCTTACCCTACAGACCCTGCCGTTAATTTGGGACTGCTTGGGTTAACTAGCTTGGGTTTAAATTGAGTTAATCAAATCCTAGTGAATCTAATGGTATGCTTGGGTCTCCCATCCCCCCGAACATCTCTCTCTTCAGGAACATGAATGTCGATCCGAATACACGCTCGTCTCGCCGCTCCCATCGGCTCCAAGAACAAAGGACAGACTTCGGAGGAGCTACAAGGTGAAGGAGGGCTCCACCTGCTCGTCCTCCCCATCCGATCATCGGAGCTCTTCGGCACCATAAAAATTGAAGCTTGGAACCTTCAGCTTCAAGCATATAGTATCCGCCTTCCTTCGATCACCCATTCCAGAGGCCTCCAAGAGGTCGAACTCCACGAGATCTGAAGGTGGTCACTCTTCGAACTCCGCGAGATCTGAAAACGGTCGATGTTCCGATTCTGAGAGGTCAAACCTAAGGGAACCATCGATGTGGGTCTTCGGAGATGGATCGAACACATCGAAATATGTGGGATCTGAATGTGATTGGTGGTCGAGATCGGCCATGAGCTCCCATGTGTTGAGAGATCTGAGCCATTTATCCAATGGCAGTGCGACAAGAGTGACTGAACGATAGTGATGGCATTGAAGGTATGTTTTCACCTTCATCGGAAGGCCATCCCGCAGGAAGGAGGTATATTTCCAGACATGTACCGGGGTTCCTGCGAAGCTGGAAAAGATTCTCTGAGAACAGAGCTGCTCGATGCTGTCGCAGCGAAGTTCTCCCAACGGAGATGAAGTCCGAGGATCTCATAGAGCTTTGCTGAAAATTATGGTCGTCTGTAGCGACAGAGAAGGTCGGCGGAACTTGCGGATTTCTTCCTGCAGAAGATTAGAGGAACATACGTGGACTTGCTACTGCCTGATTGTCTATTCAATCCGTGGAAGAACCGGGTGGAGATGAAGTGGAGTTTCTGCTAAAGGACGGAGGGCGGGGAGGACGAGGGGTGGAGGGTGGGAGGACGAGGGGTGGAGGGCGGGGAAGGCGAGGGTCGGAGTGCCGGGAGGGTGAGGGGCGAACGACGGGGAGGGTAGGAGGGTGATGGGGTGGGAAGGGGAAATGAGGAGGAGGTGAGGGAGAGTGGCACTAAATGTAAATTCGATAAACAAAATGGGTATAATGTGAAAGAATATAATAAATTCGGTTAGTTTTAACGGATAAATGGATGGGGATTAACCACATGATTAATAGGGTAGGGGTTAGCAAGTTTACGAGGTCGAGGGGGGGATCATGTTGTTTCAAAGGTTGTTGAGGTAATTGACATATATTATAGGGTCTGTCGGGTAAGGTAAAAGTCCCATTACATCTCTATTCATAATAAAGTGTTTATTTTAATTTGAACTTAATTAATTTGATCATATTAAATCAATTATCAATCCAATCAACCAACAAATAATTAGGGTTTGCTTGATATTACCGTATAATATTGTGCTCACACAAGTACGTATTATTCTCGAGTTTTAGTAATTAGAGTACAATTTGATTTACTCAGATCACCCTATCATTGAGATGGATCAAGCCAGGTCACATAGACAATAACATGGAGCGCTTTCACTGCAAATGCTACGTAGGGTGCCAGTTAAGTAACCCATTAGCACGTCGACGACCTGGACACCGTCACCATAACGACTTAAGAGCAATAATCGTTAGATCAATGTACTTACAGTTTTATCGATCATTCCTTTAATGACCGACATTATATGATATAGTAATCTCTCAAAAATCTTAGGCATCTTAAAACAATTTTGAGATCTTAAATTTCTAATTGTATCAAGCAAGCATGGTTTGCATGTAAACGTTGACCTACAACTATTGTATGCCGTGAAACATTCATTCAATCGTGATTGATGTTTAATCAAATATTTCCAAAATAAATATTAGGCATCAATTAATCATGGAAAATTCGTAATTTCTTTGATTGATATTGAATGATAGCATATTAAGAAAGTAATCTTAATGATTCAAGCATCAACCGACCCATTGCCGCTAAATGTGGAATATCTAGGGCAAACTGAGCCAAAATCACGCGAAATAAAATCGTACGGTTTGGTAGTTTAATCCTCTACTTAATTAAAGTGTTTATTTTATATTTCATGATGGAAAATAATAACAAAAAATTGACTTAAAAAAACAATAACCAAAAAATAGTTTGTTACATATCTGTGAATACATGCAAAACAATGTCACTGTAGGAACTTTTCGAATTTTTTATTTATACACCTTTGGTGCCAACATTTGGCCACTAATTTAGGGACATATTAGACATTCTAACTACATTTTATTATCCAAAAAATTCGTCCAAAACAATGTATAAACAATACCTTTTCATTATAGTGAAAAACAATTCGAAATATGCATCGAATGTAAAATAACGAGTCCCTGTGCAACGGATATACAAAAACCTCATTCACCTAGGGTTTTGGATCACATTCAAGACCTTTAACCAAGGCTTTGATATCACTTGAAGGCTAGAGCTTATGCCTTAGCACATCACGAAAGCATAAAGATCGCGTCGAATATGATCTAGTTATACTAGTTGCAAGGGGCGGCATAATTTAAAAATTTTAAATAGATGAAACCACATGATTTGAGAACACTTCTCAAATTGTTTCATCAAGATCACAAACGAGTAATTAAGATTGCCTCTTGGAGCATGTTTGTGATCACTAATCTCTAAAGTAAGAGATTCTCCCATCTCAAGACCAATCCGACGTAGAAGCACTTACGATTTCGAGCGCGTAGATGACACACGAAGCTCCTATAATCCGAGTTGATGATCCGAGGTTGGAATCTCCTGATTTTGTCTCACGAAATACATATCCTTTTTCACGAGCGAGGGGTATCGAAGAAGGTTGAGATCCATGAGCAATCGACCCTGCAGCGTAATGTCATTGCGATGACAACGAGGTGTCTCAACAAAATGTGGACGACCATAATATGATAGGAGAGACCTTGGACGTATGGTAGATAATACAGAGAGAGATTTATTGCTCTTGCAATTGTGTTGTGGAAAGATTGGGGCTACCCTTCCTTTTATGTTGCATTGGATGGTGGAGACGCACTGCTAATCTAAATCAATGGTTGATATTTTATTGCAACAATTTGCAACAACAATTAATTAATTTAAAATAAAATAAATATGTTGCAAATAATCTTTAACATATTTAATTTATTTCAAATTAATTTCATGTGTAAATAAAAGAAAGAGGACAAGCCTGCTTCCCTTAATAGAGTGGATGACCATACAAGGAGTAGGACTCCATGACCGTCCACCCTCTTAAAGAGGAAGGTGGCTCTCTTCTTTCTTAACTGAGGGATCTCTTATCTCTTCAAATATTCCATGTGTGTAACAACTATTGTTGTATAATTATTCACCAAAATAATTCTAAATTATTTTGTGATAATTTCAATCATACTATTGACAATTTTGAATCATATTCAACCAACCAGCATAAAATGTAAATTGTGTTCACAATTAATTGTTTAATGTGAATACGATTCAGATCAACATTTAATTCGTAAATTCTATTTATGATTAAATCTCTCCAACATACTATAAATCGCATTTATAATATTTATAATTGTTATGGATAGTGACACATCCATATTAATCATATCTTTGATAACTAAATCATATATAATTATTTTTAGATGTCAATTCTCATGTGTTTTTTAATATGAATCATATTCATATTTATTCATGATAATTAAATCACATTTAGTTATCTATTTCCCATTGCCCATATTCATTATCAACAATTGAATTATTCTTGAACTCTTTCAAAAATAATGTGCTTTCTCCGCGGATACTTGGAGATGAGGATATGGCAATTGTACATTCCATGTATAATGGTTTGGATTGTGATCAGATCTCAAATACAATTCTCACTATCTCAGGGACCTCTCATAGATGTTTGATTAAATGAAACTGTGAATCTAATCTTCTTATTGCATCTGAATCATATTCAGATCAATATCAAACATTTCGGGTAAGATCAAATCACTAATCTACTGATAGGAGTCACTAAAATCCAAACACATTTCATCAATCCCTCGGAATGGAAGTATCACGGTGATACAATTGTTTACGATCACATCACCTTCGAGTATTCCTAATACCCATACATTCTACATATTGGAAGACCTAGAATAAACTCGATGTTTTTAGATCATATTTAAACTATCTTCTTCAAGGTTTTTATCATTAAGATTCTTATTTGATCATTGGAAGTTGGTATCTTATACTTTCCAAAGCATATATCATACATACAAATTTAATCAAGCTTCCAAAGTGAGACGACCGTCCACGAAAATTTGATCCCATTATCTCACGAGTGAGCTCATGTCTTCCGATTTAATAATGAACCTGTATGATCTCTTTGAGAGATCGTATTACTCATATATCTTTGTATGCACACCAGCTCATCGGTGTATAGACCTTGTCTACGTCATCAATTTATTAGTCTGCCAAATGTACATACTCAAACATATAGTTACACATTTGTCTTCAGTCAGAGGATGCGTGCCTATATCGTAACAGTATACGACATAGGTCTTGGTTATCTCGATCTCACTAAGTCACCTCTTTGACCTAACTTATCTAACACCTTCGAATCTCTTTCCTATACAGAGGACCTGTATCAAGAGTTCGACTAGATATCAGCCTTTAGAGAAGAGTTGCCATCTTCTTCTCAGGCTCGAGTTCCTTTCTTAATAATCATTTGATGGTACTTGATGAGCCCTCATTTTAAGTCTTTAGATATCATTAAGTACCGAACTCTATGATTCAATATATGAATCAACAACTGTATGACCATTAAGATGACCGTGGTACATAGTCCTAATTGTATAGAGGGACCTTATAGTGCATTCATCCATTTAATCTCAGATAAGGAGTGAAATAAACCAATAACCTTTATTGATATATATATATATATATAAAAGATTAAAATAACAACTTTATTGTAGAAATGGTTCATCTCGGGCTCACATGGCTATAAGTCTGCCATTGCAAAAGAGATCTGAGGGGAAGCATATGATGAGACAATGATTTTGCTAAGTCTGTAGAAAGCTTCCTCCATGGGAGAAATAATAGCATCTGCTTGTATCTGTGAATGGGCAGTCTCATACTTTGGATCAAGTGCTGCTAGGAATACACCAACCATAGTGACATTTCTGTATGTTTTCTACTGCTCAAGAGTAGATGAAAGAGGCATAAAACTATGGAGTTTCTCGAACATTCCATGTAGGGACGTGCATAGAGAATGAAGGGGTCCCTCGCTGCTTGATTGTAAATATATCACGCTGTAGCTGCAAGATCTTTGTCTTATTCCTTGCTTGGAATAGGTAGCTGCGAGGATATCCCACATCGCCTTTGTGGTGGCTGATGTAACACATCATTGGCGATCTCTGACGTCATTGTACTAGATAACCAGACATATGCATAAACATCATCTGCTTCCCACGTAGCATTGACCCCGGTTTTCTCAACCGGCTTTCCTTGGTAAGAATATGTTTCTTACCCAGAGACTTCATGAAGCTCATAAACTGTATGGCCAATAACTCGTAATTCGTCTCGTCCATCTTAACATCATGGTTTCAGATTTTGCGAAATATCGGCAAAATTTCACTGAAATTTTGATTTCGACATGTGACCGAGATTTAGAGCGAAATGCCGATATAAGAGCCTTCCTTCACAAAGGGAATCCTACTCCATGGAGTAGTTAACTTACCTACTCCATTCTCTTTTTTTCCCACTTATTTTTATTTTTTTGAAAAATGCTTCCATGGATTTTCATAACTATATCCCTATAATATATCATTTAAATCTCACCTGAAATGAAGACTCCTATGCCCTTCATCCAGAATATGAAATTTTAACGGTCTTAGATTTGCTGTAATCGACCTGTTATGGATGGAGGGCATATGAGTCTCCGTTTCTGACGAAATTTGAATGGCATATTAGAGGGATATAGTTATGAAAATCCATGGAAGTATTTTTTCAAAAAAATAAAAAGAAGTGGAGAAAAAGAGAATGGAGTAGGTAAGTTACCTACTCCATGGAGTAGGATCCTTTTCCTCATATATAAAAAGGAGTATGTTCCCTAGGAGCATGTAACTTACATGCTCCCACAATTTTTTCCTCGTATTTTTTATTTTTCCTGAACTAAAATCTAGTGGAGGTTAGATCACAATATATCATCACAGTGTCATTCAAAATTTGACTTAATTCAAGATTTCTATCCCCTCCATCAAGACTGCCAAATTTTAACAGTCTCACAGTTGCTGAAATTGACCCCCCTCCAGATGGAAGCGTTAGGGATGCCTATTTTACATGAAATTTGAAACACGTATTTCACTTATTATTCTAAGTAAATTCCCACAGGTTTCATTTAAAAAATTAAAAAAAAATGCTGAAAGAAAGGTGGGAGCATACTCTTATATGCTCCCAGGAGCATACTCATTTAACCATATATATATTAGGCATAATTTTTTTATATTTCAAATAATAAAAAAGTACGTAATTGAATAAATCCGAATATTCTTTGTTTGGTGACCCTTATGATCGAATTCCGAATACCGACTTTTACAACATTGCTCTTGCCTCATCCATACAACGTCATTTGCAAACATGCGTCAATGTAGTACCCTGTTTCGGTCATTTAGCACCCTGTTTCGGTCATTCATCCATAACTAAGGTAAAAAGTTTATGATTAATGGTGATGTTAAAATAGATTGTCAGCCCTGATGAGTCCTCAAACGAGCTAGTTCAACTCGTCAGGCAAGCTAGTGCTTGGTTTTACATATCTCTTGTTAGATTACTACACAAGTATCATACCTCTCTCTTCTCGATATTCTCCAGGTGACCTCCAAATCAATACACACCATATTACTATCCTTCTTTCTTATCCAGAATACTTTCATCAAATGCCTTGGGATGTTTGCATATTGACTTAGCTTAGACCTTATAGGCATGATAACTGTTGGTTGAAGAGAATGGAAAGACTGGTCGCCAAGTGTTTAGGAGTAGGCGGGTCCTTGAAGTTGTCATGATCTTGAACTTTTTATGGCATGAATGACAAGGGCATCAATCATCTATTTTGGGTGTAGCTAGCCTTCGTAGAAACCAATGTTGATAAAAAATAGGATTTCGGGCCAGTAGGTTCCTTCTAGAAGCTAGATGAAGTAACCAGTGCTTGGTTATACACCTCTCTTATTGTATTCATATGCAAATAGTGTACTTCTCTACTTTAAATTTTCCACACAACCTCCAAATCTACGCAGACCATATTCATATCTTTCTTATTTGGAGAACTTTCATGAAATGCCTTAGGATGTAAATGCTTGTAGACCTAGTAGGTGTGAAATTAGGCTGATGGTTGAGAAGGAAAAATTAGTCACTAAGTGATTTTGTAGTAGTCAATACTCGATAAATGCTTTGACATTGGGAGTAGTTTAGAAGTGGATGTGGTGTAAACAGGCAAACTATGCCCATTACTAAACTCGTTGAAAGCTTGCAGAAATCACCCGACTAGGCAACTAGTCAGGTCATTTAGTCAGGTTGGTGGAGCGGCTGACTTGACCAGCTCAAATCAGCCATTAATCACCTGAATGGCCAAGCAGGCTGCTTAGTCGACCAACTAAGGTTGCAATATCGATTTTATTAGTATCCTCCCTTCAAAACCAGCTTATTTCAAAATAACCTAACGTCCCACAGAATCCTTTTCTCCCCCTTGAAACCCACTCTTTAAGCCCTTCCTTCAAAATCCTCCTCCCCTTGATTTCCCTTTCATGGGTCGCCCATTGCCTCCAATGCTCGATCTAGCCTCCACCTCCACCTCTATCCCTCTCGTCTCCGAATCCAGTTCACTCTCGCTTCTGCCTCTAGCTTCTTCTCATCGGCCGCCTTTGTCTCCATGTAAGGTGTTGATCCTTCTCGTTTCCTCCCCTCTATCTCCCTCTCATCATTTGCCCATCACTACTTTTCATACCTTCCCTCGTTGGCAATTCCAACCGTAGTAAGAATGTTGATTTTTTTTGAGATAAACTTAGGTTTCGTCGTTTTGATATCATATATGATCAATAAATGATGATTTTCTTTCAATAATAGTTTCCTTCAACAATCTATGTGGTCCATAGTTTTTGAAATGGCCAGTATAATTGTTTATTTCAATAAAGGTTGGTGAATAGGTTTTGATATTTATGCATAATTTTGAAACTAACTTAGCTTAACCGTAGTTGGTCAATGGTTTAGGCAATTTCTTTTAATAATTTATATGGTCAATGTTGATTTATTTCAATAATCTACATTGTAGATGCTTTTTAAGAGTATAAGGTGAATGTTTAGTTAGCTTAATATTTTGATATAAGTAATCGTGAATGGTGAATTAATAGTATAAATTTAAATATAAGGTGAATGTTTAGTTTTTTAAATATGCCTATCATATTATATGCTGCTATATGGTTTAAACACTGGGTCTTGTTTGGGACAAATTTTTTTTCAAACTTTTTTCTTTGTTTCCATCAAGTATGTTTGGCAGTTAATTATGTCGATGTGTTTTGATTAAACCATGTCTGTATAAATATATTAGAATACATTTATATAAACATTGGGTTTTGTATTATTTTGATTATTTTGAAATAATCAAAATAATACAAAATCGAGTAAGTCCGTCTGGCAACTAATTCTTAGTCAGTGACCCGTCAGGCTAAATAATGAGCAGTGATTTTTGCAATTGAAGAGATGAAATAGAATCAAGGTCTCTCTTTGTAATCAAATGTTGAATAGATCATCAGAAAGATTAGGCCAACAATTAGGATACATATGACTTGCTCACATTGCGGTGCTTTGATCATTGTGAGACAGGGTCATTTTGAAAATTAGAGGCACTATGCTGAAGTTGTTATTCGGAGTTAATGGTTAGCCTGGATTCTGGGGGGGGGTCTCTCTTGTAGCCCATGCA